>JARQOD010000002.1:377488718-377511751 GCA_033576555.1 Oophaga sylvatica
GGATGGATTCTGATAGATATTTGTTAGATCCGGTTTGATCAGCAAAAATTAACGTTAGATCTCCTTTCGTTCACGAGATATTGGGGGTGTCAGGTGGGGGGTTAGGTACGGGTTAGCCCCCCTAATTTGAAATTTGCCGTTTTTTGGATGGATTCTGATAGATATTCGTTAGATCCGGTTTGATCAGCAAAAATTAACGTTAGATCTCCTTTCGTTCACGAGATATTGGGGGTGTCAGGTGGGGGGTTAGGTACAGGTTAGCCCCCCTAATTTGAAATTTGCCGTTTTTTGGATGGATTCTTATAGATATTCGTTAGATCTGGTTTGATCAGCAAAAATTAACTTTAGATCTCCTTTCGTTCACGAGATATTGGGGGTGTCAGGTGGGGGGTTAGGTACAGGTTAGCCCCCCCAATTTGAAATTTGCCGTTTTTTGGATGGATTCTGATAGATATTCGTTAGATCCGGTTTAATCAGCAAAAATTAACGTTAGATCTCCTTTCGTTCCCGAGATATTGGGGGTGTCAGGTGGGGGATTAGGTACAGGTTAGCCCCCTCTAATTTGAAATTTGCCGTTTTTTGGATGGATTCTGATAGATATTCGTTAGATCCGGTTTGATCAGCAAAAATTAACGTTAGATCTCCTTTTGTTCACGAGATATTGGGGGTGTCAGGTGGGGGTTAGGTACAGGTTAGCCCCCCTAATTTGAAATTTGCCGTTTTATGGATGGATTCTGATAGATATTCGTTAGATCCGGTTTGATCAGCAAAAATTAACGTTAGATCTCCTTTCGTTCCCGAGATATTGGGGATGTCAGGTGGGGGGTTAGGTACGGGTTAGCCCCTCCTAATTTGAAATTTGCCATTTTTTGGATGGATTCTGATAAGTTATTCGTTAGATCCGTTTCAGCATCGCTCCTGAGGTGTAGATGGAGAAGAGGAGGGGTCCATTTGGGGGAGACCAACAGAGAGAGAGTGAAGTGAGGAGATGGTGAGTGAGTGGGACAATCTGAAAGTTGTAATAGAATAACTTTATTCTCCGTGTCAGGTCGGACACACCGATACCAAATTTATGTAATTTTTTTTTTTTTTTTACTACTTTTAAAAAGTAAAACGTTTTTTTTTAAATAATGAGAGAGGATTTGGTCTCGCTGCATGCGCAGCCCCGTAGAGCTTTTATTTGTCTGACTACGGAGCTGTGGGATGCCTCCTTTTTTGCGGGAAGAGTTGTAGTTTTTACTCGGACCATTTTGGGGTATATCCGATTTTTTTATCGCGTTTTATGCCTTTTTTTGTGACTCAGTGAAAAAAATAGAAATTATGGCTTTTTTATTTTTTATGACGTTTACCGTGTGGAATAAATATTAAAATATTTAATTTTTGGGGGTTGGGATCCCAGCTGATGGTAGGACAGCTGGGATCCCGCAATTGCCGACGGGGCTAGCTGGGGCTGCCATTCCCTGCCCGACGTGAAAACTCTATGGCGGAGGAATAAGGCCCAGCTAGCCCCGTCGGCAAAAGTCAATGGACGGTCGTCAAGGGGTTAAAAAAGCCTGTACATAGACTAAACAAAAACTCCTCATGTGGTCTCATTTTTAATCAATTTAATTATCCAAAAAAATTTTTACTTATTAGTACAGTGAAAAACACAAGTAAAAGAAATACCTTACAGAAATAGATATTTAACAGTAAAAAACCTGAAAGTTTAGGACTGCAAATCCCTGTAATATAAATAGAACATGTACATTTTAACATCTAGACGGAGTTCCTGAGTTATCGGTGTTTGACTTTTACAAAAAACACAGAAAATTACTAATGTGACTAGATATAAATTTATTCAAATGTTTAATCTCATAGAATACCAATAATAATTAACAATAAATGTTCACGAAAGATGTAGGCTGTATCTAAAGAATAGAAGGACTGAAAATTCCAATGAGTGCAAAGTAACTGAAACAAAAGAAAGAAGAACACTAACACCCCAACTCCGGGGTTACTGTTCTTCTTCTTTCCTTTGTTTGAGTCATTTGGCCAGTTGTGAGCAGCATCCGGACTGCATTGGCGAAGTGTCGCAGCGAGGAAGGGGGGCAGTGTGCTGCGATGATTGCGAAGAGGCGGGCCTGTAGGCATTATGGGGGACGAGAATGACTAACTTTCAGATTGTCCCACTCACTCACCACCTCCTCACTTCACTCTCTCTCTGTTGGTCTCCCCCAAATGGACCCCTCCTCTTTTCCATCTACACCTCAGGACCGATGCTGAAACGGATCTAACGAATAACTTATCAGAATCCATCCAAAAAACTGCAAATTTCAAATTAGGGGGGCTAACCCGTGCCTAACCCCCGACCTGACATCCCCAATATCTCTGGAACGAAAGGAGATCTAAATTTAATTTTTGCTGATCAAACCGGATCTAACGAATATCTACCAGAATCCATCCAAAAAACGGCAAATTTCAAATTAGGGGGGGCTAACCCGTACCTAACCCCCCACCTGACACCCCCAATATCTCGGGAACGAAAGGAGATCTAACGTTAATTTTTGCTGATCAAACCGGATCTAACAAATATCTATCAGAATCCATCCAAAAAACGGCAAATTTCAAATTAGGGGGGCTAACCCGTACCTAACCCCCCACCTGACACCCCCAACATCTCGGGAGCGAAAGGAGATTTAACGCTAATTTTTGCTGATCAAACCGGATCTAACGAATATCTATCAGAAT
This sequence comes from Oophaga sylvatica, assembly GCA_033576555.1. Classification (NCBI taxonomy): domain Eukaryota; kingdom Metazoa; phylum Chordata; class Amphibia; order Anura; family Dendrobatidae; genus Oophaga; species Oophaga sylvatica. The sequence goes on from JARQOD010000002.1 coordinate 377,491,446, forward strand.
CCATCCAAAAAACAGCAAATTTCAAATTAGGGGGGGCTAACCTGTACCTAACCCCCCACCTGACACCCCCAATATCTCGTGAACGAAAGGAGATCTAACGTTAATTTTTGCTGATCAAACCGGATCTAACGAATATCTATCAGAATCCATCCAAAAAATGGCAAATTTCAAATTAGGGGGGCTAACCTGTACCTAACCCCCCACATAACACCCCAATATCTCGGGAACGAAAGGAGATCTAATGTTAATTTTTGCTGATCAAACCGGATCTAACGAATATCTATCAGAATCCATCCAAAAAATGGCAAATTTCAAATTAGGGGGGCTAATCCCCCCACCTGACACCCCCAATATCTCGTGAACGAAAGGAGATCTAACGTTAATTTTTGCTGATCAAACCGGATCTAAAGAATGTCTATCAGAATCCATCCAAAAAACTGCAAATTTCAAAGTTGGGGGGCTAGCTACGGGTTAGCCCCCCCCTGGAAAAGATCGTAAATATCTCATTTTGTAGGGGTGATCTAACGTTAGTTTTGGTTGATCAAACCGGATCTAACAAAGATCTAATGAATGTAATCATTTTTTACCCAAATTCTCACTAAGGGGGGGCTAACCCGGGGGTTGTCATATTTCAACTGGATGTGCATCTAAGGACACACATTTAGTGGATATGTGTTGCAGCGCAGAGACCCAAAGTCTCCATGCATCGCAATACACGCAGATGGCCGATCAGAAGCTGGCAGCTGACGTCAGCGTGCAAGTCACTAGCGGATCATAGCAGTGACATCATATGGGGGGCATATATACCAGGATTGGGGACTGTGGTGTAGTGACTAATGTGGCACCTAGGGGGTGCTGTATAAGTTGCTCAAATTATGCATGGAGGCATGAGATGGATGGGAAACCAGTCCCTGGTATGGTGCTAAAAGGAAAGTATGTGTCGCAGAGCTATTCTGTGCTGTAGGTCAGTAATGTTCTGGGACTTGTAGTCCCATAAGAGTTCTGATTATTGTTAAGGGTGAACCTACAGGGTTAGCTTATGAGCTGGGTGGGACATGCTAACCACACATACACCGCCGACTGGTGGTGGGAGAATGAATGTTACATACTGGTGATTGTATGTGTTGTGAAGGACCTGTGATGAGGTCATGAACAGGTGACCAGACCATGTGCTTCATGCCTTGGCTTGGGGAGTGGCTACAAGTATGAAAGACAGTGTTTGGCACATGGTGAGGAGATTGTGTTGGAGACTGAGGAGTCTCTGGAAGTCTGGCTGAGACAGTGGAGAGTGTGTCCTGCACAGGGCTGCCTGGAAGGTTCCTGGAAGGTCTGTCGGTGTTGGAAGATCCTGGGGTTGGATCGGATTCCTGGAAGCATGTGGTGAGACTTGGAACTTGGTAGCCAGGGTGTTGGAAGGGGTCCTGAATAGCACCCAGACAGGACACATGGGTGTGCGGAGCCTGTGACGGTCCCACACTGAGAACCATGCGGTTCTATTGAGGAGTTTGGCTGGAGTCAGCCTGGAAGTGACTTTCTGTTACAGTGTGTCAGTGAGCACCGGAAGCGAGTCCAGATCACCCGGGAAGGCGGTGCCTGGCGGTCCCTGCTGGCTTGCAGCCGCTTAGTCAAGCCGTCCCATGCAAGGGTGCGTCTGGGAACAGTAGTTTGCAAAGCTGGAATGCATTGATGTTTTTGTCATGTTTTGTTACCTGGCGTTTAAAGAGAAAGTAAACAATTGATTTTGGACTAAAAGCCTGTGTGTTGCCTCATAACTGCGGTCCGGCCCTTGCCTACCAGAGCAAATCCCTACAGTTTGGTGGAGAATGCGGGCAGACAAAGTGATGTCAGGCTGTGTTGTGAATGTTTTAGAAATGAATTCTGAGCTGAAGCTCCCTCTGGTGGTTACAAACAGTACTGAACCATTCAATGAGGATTGGCAATCAGGAATCACAGACTGGCTGGATATAAGGGAGGTTCCCTCCCATCATGGTTGCCGGTGATCAATTGTTCTTGTCTCAATGTTGTTTCCTGCTTCTCTTGGAAGCTTGCTGAGTCTTGCCTCTTCTCCTGCTCTCAGATAAGATATTTTCTGTTTTTTGTTTTTGTGCTTACCATTTGCATATTTCTCTGCATTTCTGTGAAGTTAGCCAGGTTCCCCTCCCCGGGGAGGCTTGGGCTTCTCTCAGTTCCTCTGGAGCCACTGTTATTTGTTCATTTGCCTTTTCCAGTTTTTTCAGTGGCTGCGGCTTAGTTTTGTTACACCAGAGAACTAATTTAGGTGGTAGAGGTCGTGTGATCTCAGGTGTTTTTGCAATTGGCTTTTTTTTTAGGGTTTTTTTTGATTGCAGTAAGTATCCTTCCTACCCTTTTCTGTCTAGGCAGATTGGGCCCCAACGTTTGCTCATACTATTTTCTGTCTGTGTCTGTATTTCCTCTTGTCTAACCGCCATTACATGTTTGGGGGCTTCCTATGTTCTTTGGGGATCTGCTGCGGGGCAGATAGCTTTCCTCTTTCTATCTTTAGGTGTAGTTAACCTCTCAGGCTGTGACGAGGCGTCTAGGACCAACGTAGGAACGCTCCACAGCTGCCTTTAGTTGTGGTGGTTAGTCAGGGTACTGCAATCCAGTAGATTCCAACCTCTCTGGTGTATTGCCGTTTTTTTTCCTGCTCTCCTCAGCTACCAAAACATAACAAGGCTGTTTTTTTTTTTTTAATGTTTTTTCCATGCATGACAAATAACCAGGTGAAGACGTCTGGCTGTAACCCGGTGGAGTTACGAAGGTGACAAGCGGCTGGCTGTAACTCGGTAGGGTTACGAAGGTTGCTGTGGATCAGGGGGTCCACGAAGACGGCGCAGCAGAAGCGTGCAGAGACTGGTGGTAGTGGGAGCTACCGGGACACTTGCGGGAAGAGGTTCTGCAGTAGCAGCAGCTTGTGAGCGGCAGTCAGAGGTGCCGGTGGTTGGTGGCTGCCACAGCAGCGGTGTCGGTGCCAGCAGGAGCTGGTGGGGTAATAGAAGGACAGTGTGAACCAGGTCGCACAGACTCTTAAAGGGCCAGTAACAGCCCAAAAGAAATAAAACTGTATTGTGGGAGTTGTGCCTAAGAAAACTGTGGGGGAGTCCACAGGGTGTATCCCAGAGTGGGGTGGTGGCCAAAAAGGGGCGGTAACCCACCAGCAGGGATGGTTGGCAAAAAGGGGGTGGAGAACTGTCCCGAGATGGAGAGCACGGTAAAAATGCTTGTGGAGGCCGTGCGACAGCAGCAGCTGGCTGCGCAGCAGCAACAGCAGGCTATGCAGCAGCAGCAGGCTATACAACAGCAGGCTATGGAACAGCAACAGGAAACCAACAGGCTACTGATGCAGCACATTACAGCGCCGCAGACAAAGGAGCTGCCCAGGGACGCCGGGATGTCCGGCGAGTGGTGCGTGCAGCGATTCCAGAAAGGGAGACATCAGATGACGTCGGGGTGTACCTGGAGGTGCAGCCGAACGGTTGCCAGGGGAAAATATATGTGTGTCCAATTTGTCTTATAAACTATCCACCTGGCGCAAGGCTATGGGGTGGGGACCTGCCGATAAATAATGAAGATATGGTTGGCCTGATCGATCCGGGGAGTCCGGTGACTTTAGTGAGAGTCGCACCTAAGGGGTCTCAAATACCCGGTAAAAAGGTCGGGGTCACATGCATTCATGGGAACACTAAGGAGTATCCCGTGGCCGTGGTAACTGTGGGGACAGGCTGGGACATGAGGGAACAGGAGGTCGCTATAGTCCCAAATTTGGCCTGTTCAGTAGTTATAGGTCGGGACTCTGAACGGTTCTCTGACTTGCAGGAGGAGGGAGATCGCTCTACTGTTGGGAAGGTGGGTATTAGTACGGTGACACCTACCAAAGTGGATGGGTCTGACCAACTCGGTGACTTAGCAAACGGTGACACAAGCGGAAAGGGTGCATCTACCCAACTGACAGACCTGATGTCTCTTGACGTGTGCCAGGAGGGGGGTGACTCAGACTCCGAGGGTGACTGTGACTCTAAGTTTAAAAAGGAGTACAGTGAGGAAGGCCCCCACCAGGAGGAAAAATCCTCCCGTAGTCGGAGGCGTAAAGGGCGCAAAGCGCCGTAACACAATGTATGTACTGAGGATGGTAATAAAGAAAAACCTATGACTGATGCGTTAGTGCAAGATGTGAGTACTCTTCCAGACACTGAAGAGCTGGAGAGTGTAGAGCTCTCTGAAGGTACAAAGAGTCAAGAGGGGCCTAAGGATGACTGGGCCGAGCCTCAAGAAAGGTTGAAGGGGTCGGATACGGAAGTCGCCGACGCCATACAGTTGGAGCAGGTGCGCCACCTGGAGGCCGTAAAGTAGAACATTGCTAAAAAGTTGTCTGGTGAGAAGCAAAGGTCTGCTGAACTAGAGACCCTTAAAGAGCAGATAGAACAAGAAAAGGCCCTGAGACAAACGGCCGAACAAAGAGTGGATGAGCTGGAGAGGGAAGTCTCTGAGCTCAGAGGTCACCTGTCCACGTGGCAAAGTCAGAATAAGGCCGTCAGGGAATATGTGATTGCGCTCGGAGAAGCAGTAAGAGGTCTTCGGCAGGAGGAGAAGTTGGTAGGTGAAGACTTACAGCAGCTGTGCCCGAGTGATAACCAGGCGGAACTGCCAGTGCCTATCTTGGCAAGGGTCGTGAAGAACGTGAGTCTCAGGAAGAGGAGAAGGCTTCACTCTTTAGGTGTGTGATAAAGGTACCTGCAGACATGCGAGAAGCCTGTGCCAGTGAGAGGGTGCATGAGGCCTTTAAAAAGACGGTAAAAGCCGATAGTGTGAACTGGGCACCAGAGACGAACCAGTTGGTGATCCTGGCAGAGGGGGATGGCACAGAGAAGCTGGTGGCTGTCCTGAAAGATATGCATCTGCAGTGTCTCCACGCGAAACAGATGTTTACGTTGAGTAACATGAAAGCCGCTCAACGTCTGGAGCAGGCGAAGGAAGATCAAAATCGGCTGGGCTTGGTAGAAGAGGTAATTCCGGTACCCAGAAATCTGGTGGGAGAGTCGTTGGAAGATTTGGAAAAGTGATGCAGGGAGATGGTGGATAGATCCGGTGTAAGGAGAGTGAGGATTCCAGCTGATGGCGAGATCAAGGTGGCTGGAGAAGAAGACATGGTTCCATTCATTGGTGAGCCTGAAGAACATCCGAACGCTCCTGGAGTATCGAGTGACGTACCTACGAGAAGTAGAGCAGCTGATCTCAGGAAGAAAGCAGATAAAGGAACAGCTGCAGGAGTTGAAACGAAGATGGCGACTGCTTCCAGCCCAAGACATAGAGAAACAAGAGGCTTCTCTGGGGACTGGCAGTAGACGAGCTGAAACACTGAGGGGTAGAGATGACGATTCTGTTTGCTCAGGGCTGAGTGACCTAAGTGTGAGGCCCAGTGACGAACAAAGGGATAGAGAGTCCGACATAGATCAACCAGTGAGCTTGACTGTACGATGGACTCAGGACCGCAACAACCATAGGAGGCGGTACTGGAGGGGTCTGGTGACACCGACGGGAAAACAAGGCCGACATTCTGACCGCTGGGGGCGAGGGAGGCCTAACCAAGAGGTAATGTTGCAAGATGCCCAAAATCGACTGAGACGGTCCCCTCGACTTGTAGGGCAAGGTGACATGGGTGACCTGTCTCGGGGTCCTCGGGTTGGAACAGGTGTTCAACCTCACAAGTTTGAACAGAGGGGGAAGGTATGTGGTGTAGTGACTAATGTGGCACCTAGGGGGCACTGTATAAGTTGCTCAAATTATGCATGGAGGCATGAGATGGATGGGAAACCAGTCCCTGGTATGGTGCTACATGGAAAGTATGTGTCGCAGAGCTATTCTGTGCTGTAGGTCAGTAATGTTGTTCTGGGACTTGTAGTCCCATAAGAGTTCTGATTATTGTTAAGGGTGAACCTACAGGGTTAGCTTGTGAGCTGGGTGGGACATGCTAACCACACATACACCGCCTACTGGTGGTGGGAGAATGAATGTTACATACTGGTGATTGTATGTGTTGTGAAGGACCTGTGATGAGGTCATGAACAGGTGACCAGACCATGTGCTTCATGCCTTGGCTTGGGGAGTGGCTACAAGTATGAAAGACAGTGTTTGGCACATGGTGAGGAGATTGTGTTGGAGACTGAGGAGTCTCTGGAAGTCTGGCTGAGACAGTGGAGAGTGTGTCCTGCACAGGGCTGCCTGGAAGGTCTGTCGGTGTTGGAAGATCCTGGAGTTGGATCGGATTCCTGGAAGCACGTGGTGAGGCTTGGAACTTGGTAGCCAGGGTGTTGGACGGGGGTCCTGAATAGCACCCAGACAGGACACATGGGTGTGCGGAGCCTGTGACGGTCCCACACTGAGAACCATGTGGTTCTATTGAGGAGTTTGGCTGGAGTCAGCCTGGAAGAGACTTTCTGTTACAGTGTGTCAGTGAGCACAGGAAGTGAGTCCAGATCACCCGGGAAGGCACCTGGCGGTCCCTGCTGGCTTGCAGCCGCTTAGTCAAGCTGTCCCATGCAAGGGTGCGTCTGGGAACAGTAGTTTGCAAAGCTGGAATGCATTGATGTTTTTGTCATGTTTTGTTACCTGGCGTTTAAAGAGAAAGTAAACAATTGATTTTGGACTAAAAGCCTGTGTGTTGCCTCATAACTGCGGTCCGGCCCTTGCCTACCAGAGCGAATCCCTACAGGACATATATATCAGGATGAGGGACATATATACCTGGAAGATTTACAGTATGGGGGACATTAGTACAGTATGTGGGACATTACTACATAATGGGGGAGGCAACACGTATATCTTTATAGTAACACAGGCCCATACATCTGACCAACATGCAGATGGGGCCCAGGTCCAAATTTTGCACCAGGGCCCATCAGTCTTTGGTTACGCCACTGTATGTGGTTAACTAAAAGAAGGTTATTTTACTGTGTAAGGCACAGAAAGGCCATTATTACTGTTTAAAGGTTGGTTATAGCACTACTGTATATGGTTAGTAGAGGTGATGACTGTGAGGAGGATGCTGGAAAAGCTATAAGCCAAAGATGTCTGTGTATTACATTCCGCAGGTATGAGTCATGTTTGGAAGAAGTGGTCATAGCAAGAATGGGAAAGAAAAGGAACAGTGAATAAGTACAATCAATGATAACATCATTGGTGAGTCACTGGTTTTATCTGTACAGTATACAGATACTGTATAAGGTCTGCAGATCACAAATGTAGACCAAATATCTACCATTATATGGTCACTATACAATGGTAATATAAGTTTTAGGCCTCTTTCACACATCCGTTTTTTGCCTTACGGCGCTATCCGGCTTGTTTTGCAAAAAACGGATCTGTTTTTTATTTCTCCAGATCTGTTTTTTCTAATTGAGTTGCATTAGCGCCGTATCTCGCCGCATATGCTTGCGTTTCATCCGTTTTTTGCCGGTTTCGTCTAAAATTTTGTTTCTGGTGTCCGGACACAACGCATGATGTAATGTTTTTTTGTCCAGTGAAAAAAATGGACAGCAGCGGATGCGGCGCAACCAGCTCTTGCCTACAATGCAAGTCAATGGGTGAATCCGGCGAACGGATCAGTCTTTTGCCTGATCCGGCCACTGCATTCCGTTTTGGTGCTCTGAGCATGCCCAGAGTGTCTCTCTCTCTCTCTTCTCATTCCAGACAAGCACAGACTGCATTTTTCAGGTTTAAAATTTCAGGTCGGAAACCACAAAAAATCGGATCCGATCCATCAGTTTTTTCACCATCTGCGCCAGATACGTCGTTTTACATTTTGGACGGATTCTGCCGGATGACGAAAAACGGATGTGTGAAAGTGGCCTTAGTATGGTGGTTTTGGTTACTGTTAAGTATGGTGGTGTTATCATTACTATATGCTGGTAATCTGTGTTTATAGTCTGGCTGTATTGTTTTTGATATTGCAGTATTGATGGTAATATTGGTCTTGATACAGTCATATTGGTAATGATCAGTTTGAAAGGACTATTCCATACCTGTAAGGTGGTATTATGTGGTCGTAGCATTGTGGTATTATTTAACTTATATATTGATATTATTGGTAATATTAGTCTTGCAGTTAATCTTGATTTCTTCTAGAGTTAGATCATATTTGTAAAAAAAGACACCAAACCCAAAGTAGTTGTGAGAGCACTACTGGCCTGTGTACTTTCAAAAGCTAGGCCTGAATTTCAGTCCCAGTCCTGCTTCTATTTCTTATTTTTTACAGCTTACATTGCTCCTGAGAGCTTAAAGGTTAGGTTAGGGTGTATTACGTACTATGAATTCCCACAAACTGGGATTACTGCCTATAAACAAGTTTATTTCCCACTGCAGAGCCCAGGGGAATATGTCGCAATTCTGGAGACATGGGACTTGCTTTTCTTGTGATAAATTCACTTTAAAAACTCTATAATTTCCTATATCTAAATGTGTGTCAAGAGCCATCTTCACAAACTAGTAAATGTAAATATTTTCGTAAAACACTTTTAGGCATTAAAATTCAGAGGCGATATTTGAAAATCTTCTGCCCTAATTCAAAACATGTGACAATTCTCCCAACTTCGATGTGCCATTTATATTATTGGCAGTGCTGGTGCCAGAGTATTCATGCTACCTCTTCACCACCTATGGACATTCTCTTGTTCTGTCCTTCATCTTGTTAGTATTTTACCATACTTGCCATACCTGTTGACAAATGATACACAGATAAACTTAAGGCTAAAGTGAATACATTTTATAGTGTGATTTAGGATTTAATGGGTACGTTTTCTCCTTGTGGAGAGTGACATGCCAGGTCTGGCATGCCAGTATGAGGAGACTGAAACCCCTTGCATGCTCCTCTGGGATGTACAAATGCTTAAAGGGATTATCCAGAACATTTTTTTTTTCAATGTCCCAAGAACTAACAGGCTGGTTAGCTAACTACCTGCCTGTTGTGCCCGTCAGCGATCTCTGCTGGCATAAAGAGGTCACAGACAGCTCCTGCTGGCGATTCAGCGGCTTCCATTGCTGTGACATGGACAAATCAGTGGCCTCCTTTCCTCTCTGCTCTTTTGATGGGTCTTGATTGCTGACCTCATGCTGTTTGACAGTCGCCTCTCCACTGCCTAAAGGCTGGGTCTCACGTAACGATACACCAGCGATCCCGACAACGATATGCACTTGTCAGGATCGCTGGTGTATCGCTACATGATCGCTGCTGAGCTGCCAAACAGGCAGCTCAGGCAGCGATCTGGGACAGCGACACTGCGGGTAACATCGCTTAGTTACCCGCAGTGTACGTTGGATACCAGCGCCCTGATGCAGGGAGCTGGTATCCAAGGTACACAGCGGGTTTCCAAGCGCTGCGCGGTGCCTGGAAACCCGCTGTGTACCTTGGATACCAGCTCCCTGCATCAGGGTGCTGGTATCCAAGGTACACAGCGGGTTTCTAGGCACAACCCCGCGCCTGGAAACCCACTGTGTACCTTGGTTACCAGCGGATCGCTGGTCTCCCGCCTGTCACACGCAGGATGCGTGCCTGTCAGCGGGAAACCAGCGATCAAAAAAAGGTCCTGACATTTCAGCGACGATCAGCGATACCCGGCAGGGGAGCTGATCGTCGCTGAATGTCACACACAGCGATATCGCTGGTGAGCTCGGTGCTGCGTCACAAAACTAGTGACTCAGCAGCGATCTCGGTAGCGATATCGCTATGTGAGACGGGCCCTTAACTGTGGGCCGGAAGCCAGCTGTCAATTAGCATGACGTCAGCAGTAGGGACGATCAAATAGCTTCGGATAAGAGCTTATCCAAATAGCTATAGCGTTTAGCGAATAGCTGCCTCGATAACCTGGATACCTTGAACATTCTCGATCAGCTGTTCGGTGCCACAGCTGTGTATGTCGCATCTGTGTGAAAGTCACAACACATGCATGGACAGCCTGTTTGTTGGGCTCTCCATGCATGTGTTGTGACTGTCACATAGCCGCGACACATGCAGCTGTGGTGCCGAACAGCTGATTATCGGGAGCTCTCCAGGTATCTGGGTTCCCAATGCAGCTAATTGGTAAGCACTATAGCTATTCGGATAAGCTCTTATCCAAAGCTATTCGATCGTCCCTAGTCAGCAGTCACGCCCAGTAGAAAGAGTAGCCTGGAAGAAGAAGAGCTGCTCTGTTGACATGAAGCAGCTGAATCGCTGCAAGGAGGGGTCGGTGACTCCTCTGAGCTGGTGTCAGATACAACAGGCAGTTAGTTAGCAATTATCTGCCTGTTAGTTTTGAGGCACATAGTAAAAAACAAATCCTCGACAACCTCTTTATTGAGGTTGTCCAGTCAATCAAAATTGTTCTTATGGTCTCAGTCTAAAAATAATACTCACTCTCGACTATTCCTTGCAGTTCCCAATCCAAAGCTTGTTTGGTCCTTGATGGACTGATGTTTATAGTCACATCTAGACTCACCAGACAGTTACTGTCTCTGTATTCTGTAGTCTGAGGTTGAAAAAACTGGTGAGCTGCAATGCGCTGTAAGGGTAGGGTCACATGACAGTTTTCTACACAGTCAAGAAGTGTGATCCATTTACTCTGATCAGACTTTGATCAGAGTTTAATCAGAGTGGCATCTGTTTTTTTTGGATGCAGAGAGAAAAAAAAAGTTTTTACATCTTCTCTAGTGATGGGCGAGCACTAAAATGCTCGGGTGCTCGTTGCTTGGGTCAAGTAAATTGGAATACTCGGGGACTCGGACAGAACAACGAGCCCAATGTAAGTCTATGGGAGACCCGAGTATTTTGCCACTATCACCCCGGGGGTCCTTTTAAGGTCTAAATTAGTGTTGAGCGATACGATACCGCAAGTATCGGGTATCGGCCGATATTAGCTCTATCGGCCTTTCGATACTTAGTTTCGATATTTTCCATATATCGTATACCGGAATCGGAAGTTCCCATAATTCTTTGAGAGGCAATGTGATTTTAGTCAGCCAATAAGGAATCCTAAGAAGTGTGGGCACATCCTGTACTGCTGCGGTCATGTTAACTAATGGCATGGCTGTGATTGGATGCTGAAATGATGTCAGAATGCACTATAAAAGGCGCCGCCGCCATTTTAGCGTCACTGTGCTGTGAATTCAGTAAGGGACAGAACGCTGCTGTGCTGACTCTGAGGGACAGTTAGAGATTGCGATTTAGTGTACTGTGCTGTAGGCAGGCTAGCACCAACCGCTGTGTAAAGCTTCCTTTTGCCTGCAGTGTTGTTTTAACAGCTCTGCAAGGTGTGTGTGAGTGCAGGTGACGCTGCAGTTTGCTCTGCATGCAACGCTGTTGTAGGCATCTGCACGTGTCACTCACAGACTCTTTTTTTTTTCTTCAGTGTAATTCTTGCAGCTCCATGCAATTTAACTATTAGTGTGACGCGCTTCCATCCGTATCCAATACATTGGTTGCAAACACTATAGAAGTAGACAAAGGAGTAGCCTTTCACAGATTGTGAACAGTTGTGTTTCAGTGTTCACTTCAGTCTGTGTTTTTTATTTTTTGAGTGCACATCACGCTCCAGTTACTTGTTCAAGCACTGCTGCTTGTACTCTGCTGAGCGTGTCTCAGTGCCTCATCCTTTTCATTTATCTCCAATTGGTTCTGCTCCATTCCATTTAAAATATAATCTATTAGTGTGACGCGCTTCCATCCGTATCCAATACATTGGTTGCAAACACTATAGAAGTAGACAAAGGAGTAGCCTTTCACAGATTGTGAACAGTTGTGTTTCAGTGTTCACTTCAGTCTGTGTTTTTTATTTTTTGAGTGCACATCACGCTCCAGTTACTTGTTCAAGCACTGCTGCTTGTACTCTGCTGAGCGTGTCTCAGTGCCTCATCCTTTTCATTTATCTCCAATTGGTTCTGCTCCATTCCATTTAAAATATAATCTATTAGTGTGACGCGCTTCCATCCGTATCCAATACATTGGTTGCAAACACTATAGAAGTAGACAAAGGAGTAGCCTTTCACAGATTGTGAACAGTTGTGTTTCAGTGTTCACTTCAGTCTGTGTGTTTTATTTTTTGAGTGCACATCACGCTCCAGTTACTTGTTCAAGCACTGCTGCTTGTACTCTGCTGAGCGTGTCTCAGTGCCTCATCCTTTTCATTTATCTCCAATTGGTTCTGCTCCATTCCATTTAAAATATAATCTATTAGTGTGACGCGCTTCCATCCGTATCCAATACATTGGTTGCAAACACTATAGAAGTAGACAAAGGAGTAGCCTTTCACAGATTGTGAACAGTTGTGTTTCAGTGTTCACTTCAGTCTCTGCGTAATAACCACACTTAGGCCTTATAACTTTTCTGACTTTCTTTATCAATCTACCAAGATGAAGAAGTCAGTGAGTAAGGCACGTGGTCGTGGCCGTGGAGTTTCAGCAGGGAGAGGACGTGGGGATTCTGTGGCTGCTGCCGCCCTCAGTGACACAGCATCCACCATTTATCCCCGTGAGCGTTCCTTTATGCGCACTTTGGTAGGAGCTCGGCGTGCCCCCCTGCTGCGGGAAGAACAAATTGAAGCCATTGTTGGTTGGATGGCAGCCAATGCATCGACTTCAATTCCTTCCACCTCCTCTCAGGAACACAACACTGTTGAGCAACCATCTGTCTGTTCACCGCCTGTCAAATTGCCCAGGCAGTCAGAGAGTTCTGTACAGGAGCCAGCTGAGTCTCTGCTTCTGTTCTCAGAATCTATTGGCTCGCAAACACGGGCACAGGCAAGCAGCATTCTGCAATTTGAAGAAGAGGGAGTATGCAGTGATGCGCAACAGCTGTGTCTCTCTCAATCTGAAGAGGCGGGTGAGCCAGTGCCGATGGACAGCACACCGCAGAACGCATCTTATGATGATGATGAGACTCAGGTGCCAGGTTTTGTGGAGCATGGTGCTGCCCAGACCATCCAACAGCAGCAGGTGTTGGAAGAGGGTAGTGGAGATGATGAAGTTCGAGACCCAACATGGCGTGAGCAACAGGAAGGTGGTGGGAGCAGCTCTGAGGAAGAGATTGTCCCAACGGTACAAAGAGGAGGGAGAGGTAGGCTGCAGACTCGCTTGCCTGTAGCCTCCAGTTTGGCACCTGTTGGGAGCAGTTCTCTTAGAAATGTCAAAATTGGCGCTCCCATGACTTGCACTGCGTGGTCCTTTTTTGACAGACTTGTAGATGATATTTGCTATGTTCAATGCAAGCTGTGTAAGCAAAAAGTTAAAAGAGGTAAAAATATCAGTAACCTGAATACCACAAATATGTGGAAACATGTACGGACAAAGCACGTAGCTGAGTTACAAAGACACACTGGAGATGTAGGCCAACCTACAGCAGCACCTACATCTTCAGGTCGTGTTCGAGCCTTTACCTCCAGCTCACACACACCTGGTTCGGCTTCCTCACAGGATCTCCATGGAAGAACCTCGGTCACTGTTGTCCATAGACAAACTGTTATTCCACCCACAGCAGCAAGTTCACAGTCATCGTCACACTCCCAGAACAAAAAACAGCCATCGGTACCACAGGCATGGGATAAAAGACGGCCATACTAGGCAAACCATCCACGAGCACAGGCTCTGAATGCTGGCATTGCAAAACTCCTGTCCCTTGAAATGCTGTCATTCAGGCTGGTGGAGACTGACAGTTTCAGGAACTTTATGGCATTGGCAGTCCCACAATATAATGTGCCAAGCCGATTTTATTTCAGCAGGCAAGCTGTCCCTGCTCTGCAAAAACATGTCGAGGGAAACATTAAACATGCGCTACTAAACGCCGTCAGTAGCAGGGTCCACCTGACCACCGATGCGTGGACCAGTACCCATGGCCAGGGACGATACCTTTCCCTCACTGCCCATTGGGTCAATGTTGTGGAGCCGGGTACAGATCTTGCCAGTGGCGCTGTACGTGTTCTGCCAACTCCAAGGATTGCAGGAATCCAGTCTGTACACATTGATTCCTCCTCCTACTCCAGTTCCTCAGAATCATCGCTGCACGAGCCGTCACGGTATACCTCCACATGGACCCGTGAACGCTTACCTGTTGCGACCGATATGAGCACAGCCGTGGCCAAACGTCAACAGGCCGTCCTGAAATTAATTTCCATGGGGCATCGAAGCCACACAGCGCAGGAGCTCTGGGAAGCCATCAAGCAGGAGAGCGACGTGTGGTTTTTGTCAGCTAATCTCCAGCCAGGCTTGGTAGTGTGTGACAATGGCCAAAATCTGGTGGCAGCTCTGGGCCTTGGCAACCTCACTCACATACCATGTCTGGCACATGTGCTCAACTTGGTCGTGCAGAGATTTTTGAGGGACTATCCAGATCTTGATGCACTGCTGCACAAGGTCCGCCTAGAGTGCGCTCACTTGCGACGTTCCAGCATGGCCAGATCGCGCATTGCAGCTCTGCAAGTCAGATTTCGCCTTCCTGAACATCGCATCATATGTGACGTACCCACCAGGTGGAATTCCACGTTACATGTGTTGGAGCGGTTGTGTGAGTAGCAGCCAGCAGTAATGGAGTATCAGCTGCAACAGGCGCAATCAACTCGCAATTTGCGCCGTTCACACTTCACCACTACTGAGTGGGCCTCTATGAAGGACATCTGCGACGTTTTGCGTGCGTTTGATGTCTCAACGCGGATGGCGAGTGCAGATGATGTCAGCATGACTGTCCCCCTTATCTGCCTGCTTCAGAAATCCTGAAAGCACTAAAGGAAGAGGTTTTGGAAGAGGTGGAGGATGAGGAGTCACAAATTCAATTACCTTCAGGACAGTCAGCGCAACGTGATTCCTCACAAAGGGCTGGGCAGGGCTCACTTTGTGAGGAGGATGAGGAGGAGGAGGAGTCAATGGAGGAGGAAGAAATCCCTACAGAGGGAGGTACACAACGCTCTAGTCAGTATGCAGAGCGAGGGTGGGGTGATGCAGAGGAGGCAGAGATGACGCCTCTTCCAGAGGACAGCCTTTGTTGGCCAGTTGGGAGTCTGCAGCACATGGTTGATTTCATGCTTCAGTGCCTGAGAAACGACCGCCGCATCGCCCACATTCTCACCACGTCAGATTATTGGGTGTACACCCTCCTAGACCCTCGCTACCGGGACAACTTACAAACCCTCATCACACCGGTGAACCGGGACCGTAAAATGCAGGAGTACCAAGACACACTGGTGCAATCCATACTGTTGTACATTCCAGCCGAGAGAGCTGCTGCTGCTGCTACTGCTTTACAAAGCAGCTCTGTGCGTCGAGGCAGTGTAGACACCTCTACAACAAGAGGGAGCAGAAGCAGCGCCTCTGCACAGGGCAAGAACTGTATGTTACAAATGTGGCAAAGTTTTGTGACAGCGCCAGCAAGGTCTACACCATCCGAGACGGCTCCAGTCACCAGGAAGAAACGTTTCCGTAAGATGGTGACAGACTACTTGGCTTTCCCTCTAAGTGTACTCCCAGATGCCTCTTCCCCTTTCAAATTTTGGGTCTCTAAGTTGGATACATGGCCAGAGCTTAGCCAGTATGCATTGGAGGTGCTGGCTTGCCCTGCTGCCAGTGTATTATCTGAGCGTGTCTTTAGTGCTGCAGGTGGTGTAGTAACAGACCGTCGCATGCGACTATCCTCAGAGAATGTAGACCGGCTTACTTTTCTGAAAATGAACAAGGCATGGATCTCACCTGAATTTGCCTGTCCGTTTTCAGATTAAATAACTGTTTGGCAACGTTTTCCATGTCTCCTGTTATGTTCATCTTTCTACCACCTGAACTCTACTCCCTGGGCTACAACACCGCCATTTGTTGCTCGTAAGTAATTGGCAGGGGTACTGACTCCTGGCCAGCCTGGTTACAGCACGACAGCTGTTTCCTGGCAGTGTGAACGTCAATTATCCTCCAATAAGTTGTGCTGTCGTGTTGCATTCGGGTTAGCCGACTCTATGGTGCCTGCAGTTTAGGTGATTCCTATGTGTGCTGTGGGATATGTAAATAAAGGCGGTTTCCATTGTGACAATAGGACAAGCACCCACTGTAGGACTGTGTGATTCGGTAACTGCGGACGGCTTGCGTCCTGTCAACTTACATTTTCATGGGTGCGTTCTTCTACCCGTCCGGGTCCAGTACCGTCAACTGGTTCTCCCCAGTGCCTTTGGCCTAGGTGCCTCCATCTCCATATCCGAGTTCCACCAACGTCTGCTGGTCCTTGGTAGTGCTTTGGAGCACAGGTACCTCCTGCTTAGTAACCGTGTCACAGTAACGTCAGCTGGTACTCGGTTGTGACATTGCCTCTTTTCCTTCTGCTACCCGTCCGGGGTCCAGTACCGTCAACTGGTTCTCCCCAGTGCCTTTGGCCTAGGTGCCTCCATCTCCGTATCCGAGTTCCACCAACGTCTGCTGGTCCTTGGTAGTGCTTTGGAGCACAGGTACCTCCTGCTTAGTAACCGTGTCACAGTAACGTCAGCTGGTACTCGGTTGTGACATTGCCTCTTTTCCTTCTGCTACCCGTCCGGGGTCCAGTACCGTCAACTGGTTCTCCCCAGTGCCTTTGGCCTAGGTGCCTCCATCTCCGTATCCGAGTTCCACCAACGTCTGCTGGTCCTTGGTAGTGCTTTGGAGCACAGGTACCTCCTGCTTAGTAACCGTGTCACAGTAGCGTCAGCTGGTACTCGGTTGTGACATTGCCTCTTTTCCTTCTGCTACCCGTCCGGGGTCCAGTACCGTCAACTGGTTCTCCCCAGTGCCTTTGGCCTAGGTGCCTCCATCTCCGTATCCGAGTTCCACCAACGTCTGCTGGTCCTTGGTAGTGCTTTGGAGCACAGGTACCTCCTGCTTAGTAACCGTGTCACAGTAACGTCAGCTGGTACTCGGTTGTGACATTGCCTCTTTTCCTTCTGCTACCCATCCGGGTTCCAGCACAGTCAGCTGGTCCTCGTTACTTCCATTGTCTCTTGCTCCATCTGATACCCGTCAGGGTTCCAGTAACGTCAGCTGTTTCTCAGAAATTAGACGACCTTAAAGACCACCCAGAAGAAGATGACGACAACAAGGACGACGAGCATCAAGCCAACCAGCCTGAACACCATCACAAAGAAAAAATAAAAGATTACCCAGAAGAAGATCACCAACAGGACAAAGAAGGTTAAGACAAACTACAAGATACACAACAAGAGACAGAAGAACAATAAGCAGAAGATCAAAAAGCAGAAGAACATGAAGTATAAGACCAAAATGAAGAGCAAAATATATGCTCTAAATTCTAAGCAGAAGAAGACTAAGCAGTGTATGGGGGTGAGTCCGTTCCTCCTCGTGGTGCCCCTGGAAAATGCCTGCTGCTGCAGGCTAAACTGAACACGGACAAATACTGTTGTAATTTAAATCTTTTGTGACAGCAAGAACGGAAGGATGAACAATTCATACTTTTACAGATTACAAGTACAGGAATCTCTGTCACAAATAAGAATATGATGAAGAAGATGAAGAGAAAGAAGATGAATAATTTGAATATGAAGAAGATTAATTAGTTTAATAATAACAATATGAGTAATGTAAACAAAAACATGAATAGCAAGAAGTTTAAGAAGAAGATTAAGAAGGTGAAGATGAAGAATAATTTGATGAGAAAGATGATGCTGCTGCTGAAGATTATGAAGGAGAAAGTGTGGCACTGGCAAAAGTTAAAAGGTGAAGAGCATGGAAGTTGTGAAACATACATATTTGCCAAAATAGAAAAAAGGTTAACAACATTGTCAATTTGTTAGTCAATCCAAACGTATTTCCAAAAAAATATATATTAATGCTATTCCAATGCATTGGGTTAAACATGTATGCCTTTATTGTCTCCTCAACCTCCCCCAATACATTCTACATTAGTCTTTGTTGTTTTCCTTCATGTACAATTAACCAACAAGGCAAGAATGTTTTTTTTTAATGTCGATATTTGGTTCCCATAGACTTACATTGGACTTCCGGTATCGGAATCGGATATCGACGATATTTAGTGATATCGGCGATACCATTCCGATCCGATATTTTTAGATATCGAGCAGTATCACTCAACACTAGTCTAAATGCATCTGAAAATGATGGAAACACAGCTCAAATTACATGGGGACATCATGGGGATCGCCACTTGAAACATTTCTGACTCCTAGTTCACAGCTTTAAACAATGTTGTCAGAGTTTCATGCCATTTTTACCGGTGCACCAAAAAACATATCAAAACGAAACCAAAATGGATTTTGCAGAGAAATATGTAAAGGTACATTCTTTCCAGGTTAATGACTTGTATATAAGTCAAAATAATTAACCTCAGACCAAAATGTTCCTCCACCACTTGGGCTACAGTTCAGAAGCAGCGTTTTTGAAGCGTTTTTCAACTTTAACATTGCTTTCAAACAAAACAAATACATTCACTGGGAAATGTCATAGAGCCAATTTTTACAGGGGCATCAGGCAGCATTAATTTGCTTAAAGGGCCATTATTAAACAGTGGTACTCCTAAACTTTTATAGCCTATGCTGTGAGTGGATGGACTGCCAAGAATTACGATGCACCCCAATACCCCCTTCACGAGATGTCCAGGAGGGCTTCCATAAAAAATGTTGCATTGAATGCAAGGCCTGCCCTGCTACCAAGTTATTTGCACCCCAATAAGCCTTTGAACCCATGCACTGGATGGGTCCAGGAAAATCCAGTTCATATTATTCATTTTGTACTCCCATTCTGTTTTCTTATGCATTGACTGCAAGGCCTGCCCTGCTAGCAAGTCATATGCACCCCAATAAGCCTTTGAACCCACATACTGGATGGGCACAGGAAAATCCACTTCATATTATTCATTTTGGACTCCCGTTCTGTTTTATTATGCATTGACTGCAAGGCCAGCCCTGCTACCAAGTCATATGCACCCCAATAAGCCCAAGAACCCAGGTACTGGATGGGTCCAGGAAAATCCCCTTCACATTATTCATTTTGTCCTCCCATTCTATTTTTTTTTGCATTGACTGCAAGGCCTGCCCTGCTACCAAGTCATATGCACCCCAATAAACCTTTGAACCTACAGTCATGGCCAAAAGTTTTGAGAATGACACAAATATTATATTTTCACATGATCTGCTGCCCTCTGGTTTTTATGTGTGTTTGACAGATGTTTTTATCACAGACAGAAATATAATTGCAAACATATGAGTAACAAAAGCTTATATTGACAGTTAGAATGAGTTAATGCAGCAAGTCAGTATTTGCAGTGTTGACCCTTCTTCTTCAGGACCTCTGCAATTCTCCCTGGCATGCTCTCAATCAACTTCTGGACCAAATCCTGACTGATAGCAGTCCATTCTTGCACAATCAATGCTTTCATTTTGTCAGAATTTTTAGGTTTTTGTTTGTCCACCCGTCTCTTGATGATTGACCACAAGTTCTCAATGGGATTAAGATCTGGGGAGTTTTCAGGCCATGGACCTAAAATCTCTATGTTTTGTTCCCTGAGCCATTTAGTTATCACCTTTGCTTTATGGCAAGGTGCTCCATCATGCTGGAAAAGTCATTGTTGATCGCCAAACTGCTCTTGGAGGGTTGGAAGAAGTTGCTCTTGGAGGACATTCTGGTACCATTCTTTATTCATGGCTGTGTTTTTAGGCAAGACTGTGAGAGAGCCGATTCCCTTGGCTGAGAAGCAACCCCACACATGAATGGTTTCAGGATGCTTAACAGTTGGCATGAGACAAGACTGGTGGTAGCACTTACCTTGTCTTCTCCGAATGAGGCGTTTTCCTGATGTCCCAAACAATCGAAAAGGGGATTCATCAGAGAAAATAACTTTACCCCAATCCTCAGCAGTCCACTGCCTGTACCTTTTGCAAATATCAGTCTGTCCATGATGTTTTTTCTGGAGAGAAGTGGCTTCTTTGCTGCCCTCCTTGAGACCAGGCCTTGCTCCAAGAGTCTCCGCCTCACAGTGCGTGCAGATGCACTCACACCTGCCTGCTGCCATTCCTGAGCAAGCTCTGCACTGCTGGTAGCCCGATCCCGCAGCTGAAACACTTTTAAGAGACGGTCCTGGCGCTTGCTGGTCTTTCTTGGGCGCCCTGGAGCCTTTTTGGTAACAATGGAACCTCTCTCCTTGAAGTTCTTGATGATGCGATAGATTGTTGACTGAGGTGCAATCTTTCTAGCTGCGATACTCTTCCCTGTTAGGCCATTTTTGTGCATTGCAATGGTGACTGCACGTGTTTCTTTAGAGATAACCATGGTTAACAGAAGAGAAACAA
>JARQOD010000002.1:377511851-377540690 GCA_033576555.1 Oophaga sylvatica
AAAATTTACAAAGCCATTTTTTTTAGGGACCACCTCACATTTGAAGTCACTTTGAGGGGTCTACATGACAGAAAATACCCAAAAGTGACACCATTCTAAAAACTGCACCCCTCAAGGTACTCAAAACCACATTCAAGAAGTTTATTAACCCTTCAGTTGCTTCACAGGAACTAAAGCAACGTGGAAGGAAAAAATGAATATTTAACTTTTTAGCCACAAAAATGATCTTTTACAAACTTTTTTTTTATTTTCACAAGGGTAAAAGGAGAAAATGGACAGATAAGGTTGTTATGCAATTTCTCCTGAGTACGCCAATACCCCATATGTGGGGGAAAACCACTGTTTGGGCACACGGCAGAGCTCGTAAGGGAAGGAGCGCCGTTTGACTTTTTCAAACTAAAATTGGCTGGAGTTGAGATTGGACGCCATGTCGCGCTTGGAGAACCTCTGATGCGCCTAAACAGTGGAAACCCCCCACAAGTGACACCATTTTGGAAACTAGACCCCCTAAGGTACTTATCTAGATCTGTTGTGAGCACTTTGAACCCCCAAGTGTTTCACAAAAGTTTATAATGCCTGGGTGTGAAAAAAAAAAAAAAAAAAAAATTCCACAAAAATGATTTTTTAGTCCTAAATTTTTGAATTTTCCCAAGGAAATTGGACCCCAAAAGTTGTTGTCCAATTTGTCCTGAGTACGCTGATACCCCATATGTGGGGGTGGAAAACTGTTTGGGCGCACGGCAGGGCTTGGAAAGGAAGTAGTAACGTTTTGGAATGCAGACGTTGATGGGGTCATGTTCCGTTTGCAGTGCCCCAGATGAGCCTAAACAGTGGAAATCCCCCACAAGTGACCCCATTTTGGAAACTAGACCCCCTAAGGAACTTATCTAGATCTTTGGTGAGCACTTTGAACCCCCAAGTGCTTCACACAAGTTTATAATGCCCGGGCATGAAAATAAAAAATCCTATTTTTTTCCCACAAAAATTATCTTTTAGTCACTAATTTTTTATTTTCCCAAGGGTATCAGGAGAAATTGGACCACATAAGTTGTTGTCCAATTTGTCCTGAGTACGCTGATGCCCCATATGTGGGGGGGAACCACTGTTTGGGCGCACGGCAGAGCTCGGAAGGGAAGGAGCACCATTTGACTTTTTCCAACCAAAATTGGCTGGAATTGAGATTGGATGCCATGTTGCATTTGGAGAGCCCCTGATGTGCCTAAACAGTGGAAACCCCCACAAATGACCCCATTTGGGAAACTAGACCCCCTAAGGAACTTATCTAGATCTTTGGTGAGCAATTTGAACCCTCAAGTGCTTCACACAAGTTTATAACGTAGAGCCGTAAAATTTAAAAATCATATTTTTTCCACAAAAATGATCTTTTCACCCGAATTTTTATTTTTCCAAGGGTAACAAGACTCCAAAAGTTATTGTGCAATTTGTCCTGAGTACACTGATACCCCATATGTGGGGGTATACCACTGTTTGGGTGCATGGCAGAGTTTGGAAGGGAAGGAGCGCCGTCTCACTTTTTCAACACAGAATTGGCTGGACGCCATGTCGTGTTTGGAGAGCTCCTGATCTGCCTAAACAGTGGAAACCCCCCACAAATGACACCATTTTGGAAACTAGACCCTTCAAGGAACTTATCTAGATGTGTGGTGAGAACTTTGAACCCCCAGGTGTTTCACTAAAGTTTATAACGTACAGCCTTAAAATAAAAAATCCTTTTTTTTTTTTTACAAAAATGATTTTTTTCGCCCCCAATATTTTATTTTCACAAGGATAACAGAAGAAATTGGAACCCAAAAGTTGTTGTCCAATTTGTCCTGAGTACGCTGATACCCAATATGTAGGAGAAAACTACTGTATGGGTGCACGTCAGGGCTCGGAAGGGAAGTAGTGACGTTTTGGATTGCAGACTTTGATGGAATGGTCTGGGGGCGTCATGTCGCATTTGGAGAGCCCCTGATGCGCCTAAACAGTGGAAACCCCCCACAAGTGACCCCATTTTGGAAAATAGACCCCACAAGGAACTTATCTAGATGTGTGGTGAGCACTTTGAACCCCGAAGTGCTTCACAGAAGTTTATAACGCACAGCCGTAAAAATAAAAAATCCTTTTCTTTTTTACAAAAATG
This sequence comes from Oophaga sylvatica, assembly GCA_033576555.1. Lineage (NCBI taxonomy): Eukaryota > Metazoa > Chordata > Amphibia > Anura > Dendrobatidae > Oophaga > Oophaga sylvatica. The sequence continues at coordinate 377,513,995 of JARQOD010000002.1, forward strand.
ATTTTTTCGCCCCCAATATTTTATTTTCACAAGGGTAACAGGAGAAATTGGACCCCAAAAGTTGTTGTCCAATTTGTCCTGAGTTCACTGATACCCAATATGTGGGAGAAAACTACTGTATGGGCGCATGTCAGGGCTCGGAAAGGGAAGTAGTGACGTTTTGGATTGCAGACTTTGATGGAATGGTCTGGGGGCGTCATGTCGCATTTGGAGAGCCCCTGATGCGCCTAAACAGTGGAAATCCCCAACAAGTGACCCCATTTTGGAAAATAGACCCCACAAGGAACTTATTTAGATGTGTGGTGAGCGCTATGAAGCCCCAAGTGCTTCACAGAAGTTTGTAATGTACAGCCGTAAAAAACAAAAAAATCTTATTTTTTTTACAAAAATAATATTTTCGCCCCCAGTTTTTTATTTTCCCAAGGGTAACAGAAGAAATAGGACAAATTTCACAATAACTCATGGGGTCCAGAGTACGCTGATACCCCATATGTGGGGATAAACTACTGTTTGGACGCATGGCAGAGCTCAGAAGTGAAGGAACACCGTTTGACTTTTTCAACGCAGAATTGGCTGGAATGGAGATCAGACGCCATGTCACATTTGGAGAGCCCCTGATGTGCCTAAACAGCGGAATCCCCCCAATTCTAACTCCAACCCTAACCCCAACACACCCCTAACCCTAGTCCCAACCCTAATCCCAACCCTAACCCTAATCCTAACTCTAACCCTAATCCTAACTTTAGCGCCAACCCTAACCCTAACTTTAGCCGAAACCCTAACCCTAACCCTAATGGGAAAATGGAAATAAATACATTTTTTTTATTTTATTATTTTTCCCTAACTAAGGGGGTGATAAAGGGGGGTTTGATTTACTATTTATAGCGGGTTTTTATGATTGGCAGCTGTCACGCTAAAAGACGCTTTTTATTGCAAAAAGTAGTTTTTTGCATCGCCACATTTTGAGAGCTATAATTTTTGCATATTTTGGCCCACAATGTCATGTGAGGTCTTAATTTTTGCGGGACGAGGTGACGCTTTTATTGGTACCACGTGACATTTTTTGATCCCTTTTTATTTCGATTTTTGGGAGGTTAGAATGAACAAAAATCAGCAATTCATGAATTTCTTTTGGGTGAGGCGTTTTTATTGTTCCGCGTGTGGTAAAATCGATAAAGCAGTTTTATTCTCTCGGTCAGTACGATTACGTCGATACCTCATTTATATCATTTTTTTATGTTTTGGCACTTTTATAGAAGAAAAACAATTTTATATAAAAAATAATTATTTTTGCATCGCTTTATTCTGCGAGCTATAACTTTTTTATTTTTTTGCTGATGATGCTGTGTGATGGCTCGTTTTTTGCGGGACAAGATGACGTTTTCAGCGGTAACATGTTTATTTATATACGTCTTTTTGATCGCGTGTTATTCCACTTTTTGTTCAGCGGTATGATGATAAAGCACTGATTTTTTGCTTCGTTTTTTTTTTTTTTTTTAAGGGGTTCACAAAAGGGTTAACTAGTGGGACAGTTTTATAGGGGGGGTCGTTACGGACGCGGCGATACCATATATGTGTACTTTTATTGTTTTATTTTTTTTATTTACAATAAGTAATGAATTTATTGGGGAATATTTTTTTTTTTTTTATTTATTTATTTTGGATTTTTTTTTACACATGTTTATTTTTACTTTTTTTTACTTTTTTACTTTGTCTCAGGGTGGGACATCACTGTATTTCATCAGATCGCTGGTGTGACAGTGTGCACAGCACTCTGTCACACCAGCGATGTGACAGGCAGTGCAGGACGCTTCCTCATGCCTGCTCTCGGCAGGCACTGAGGAAGCCGCCTCCCTCCAGGACCCCAGCGCCATCTTGGATCCGGGTCCTGGGAGGGAGGAAGCCCTCAGAGCAGCGCGATCACATCGCGCTGCTCTGAGGGTCTCAGGGGGGCGCGCAGGGAGCCCCCACCCTGCACGATCCTCCCCTGTGCCCCCAGTACACTGCGATCATGTTTGATCGCGGTGTGCAAGGGGTTAATGTGCCGGGAGCGGTCCGTGACCGCTCCTGACACACAGTCACGGGTGTCAGCTGTGATAATCAGCTGACACCCGGCGGCGATTAGCTGAGCTCCCTCCGGGAGCGCAGCTAATCGCCTATGACGTACTATCCCGTCCATGGTCAGAATGGCACGGGTTTTATGGACGGGATAGTACGTCTAATGTCAGAGAGGGGTTAATGACAGTTACGAGTGTTCATGGGGTCTATCAGTTTCTTAATCTTTTGATGATCAACTTTTTGGTTCAGCACAAACCACAGCCTCAAAGACACTGTTCAGAAAGGTGTATTGTTTTCCTTCACTGCAAATCTGCTGTTTAGGAAGGGCCCACAAGTCCTCAATATGGTTTGGGTCAGGTGATGAAGGGGGCCAAAAACATTTTTTCATTTTTTAAGGGTGTAGGGGTTGTACTCACTCTGGTGCGACAGAAGGAAGACAGGAGGCATGTTCCTTTCAAAGTCCATATGGGTTTATTTGCTTCATTAACCCGGAAGCACCAACAAAAAGGTAAACAGCCTTTAAAGCAGGGAAAAACCAAACATCAGTGTCCTTAGCACAGTCCTTTAGCTCAGGGTTCCCCAACTCCAGTCCTCAAGGCCCACCAACAGATCATGTTTTCAGGATTTCCTTAGTATTGCTCAAGTGATAATTGCATCACCTGTGCAATACAAAGGAAATCCTGAAAACATGATCTGTTGGTGGGCCTTGAGGACTGGAGTTGGGGAACCCTGCTTTAGCTCATCCGAGAGCTATGTGTGAGTTCCTGCTCTCCCAAGACACCAGCCACTGCTAACTCACATGGCCAGGTATTTTCCACCCATGTGATAGTTACATGACCCTCACCTCACACAGGCTGAGGTAATGTCAAGCCCTCAGGCTCAGTCTGGAGCCACATCCACAGTGTCACATTTGGCTGCAGCCGCCGAGAAGCGGCCCAGCCCATAATCGCCTCCACGCTGACCGACCACCATGGCGTGGGGTGGGCGTAGACGCAATGTGGACTCTCCATACCGCAGAGGGGGACCCAGCCTACCCGAACTAGGGAAGGGCACAGACCGGGGTTCTGTGGCAGCTGAGCATATGGACCAAGAAGAGCCATGTAGAACTTCAGGTATAGAGGAAATAAAGTTTACTGGAGTAACAACACATAGTACATAAACATCAGGATCATGAACTCAGGAACACGAACTGGAACTCAGGAACATGGACACAGGAACATGGAATCAGGAACACGGACTGGACATCAGGAACACGGACTGGATATCAGGAACACGGACTGGATCTCAGTAACACGAACCGGACATCAGGAAACTGGACATCAGGAACACAGACTGGATCTCAGGAACATGGACCGGACATCAGGAACATGGAATCAGGAACATGGACAGGACATCAGGAACACGGACTGGATCTCAGGACCGGGGTTCTGTGGCAGCTGAGCATGTGGACCAAGAAGAGCCATGTAGAACTTCAGGTATAGAGGAAATAAAGTTTACTGGAGTAACAACACATAGTGCAGAAACATCAGGATCATGAACTCAGAACACGAACTGGAACTCAGGAACATGGACACAGGAACATGGAATCAGGAACACGGACTGGACATCAGGAACACGGACTGGATATCAAGAACACGGACTGGATCTCAGTAACACGAAACGGACATCAGGAAACTGGACATCAGAAACACTGGCTGGATCTCAGGAACATGGACCAGACATCAGGAACACAGAATCAGGAACATGGAATCAGGAACACGGACTCAGGAACATGGAATCAGGAACACGGACTCAGGAACATGGAATCAGGAACACGGACCGGACATCAGGAACACGGAATCGGGAACATGGAATCAGGAACACGGACAGGACATCAGGAACATGGACTGGACATCAGGAACACAGACTGGATCACAAGACCAACACTGGCATAGGACTCCGGACATCTGGCAACGATCGGCAGGCTCCGGGCATCAGGCAGGGAAGAATCGGATCCGGACAACTGGAAGCAATCTAAAAAGGAACCCAAGTGGTCTGGTGCAAGCCCCGCCAGGCTCAACTGGAGACGGCCGGGGATTGCACCAAAAACAAGCTGAGCACAGAGTAACAGAAACTCAGCACACCAACACCGGACTCCTCCTTCCAAGATGAACCCAGGTTGTATCAAAGGAAGTCACTTAGCAAAGAATCACAGTCACTGGGCACAGGGTTCAGGACACAGAAGGACTTCAGGAACATAACACAGCAGACACAGTTCAGACAGTCAGGTACAGGACAGGTACAGGATCAAGGATTCAAGCCTGGAATTACCGCCTCCAGGATAGGCGAGCCTGGAATTACCGCCTCCAGGATAGGCGCAGGGACAGGTACAGGAACACACAACACACATGGCAAGATTCAGAAGCTATGTGAATAGCTAAGGCCCCGTCCATAGGGCAGGGAGCCTTTATATAGGAGCTTCCCCTCAGCAATTGGCTGGGGACAGCATTTCAAGTACACACACTAACCCTGATAAAAGCAAGGGCAGGTGTGGCCTGCGCACCCTATGAGAGCCAGACATATCAGCACAGCAAGGGCACCTGGAAATGGCTGCAGCCTAAACACAAGTAGTAAGTCATGCACCACTGCAGAGGACCTTGCAACCAACGGGTAGCTTTCACAGCAGTAGCCAGGGACCGCACATGCGGGTGGTCATGCAACGCAGTGGAAACACCCACTCATGTGCGTTACGCAGCGGAGCTGGGAACTGAGCAGCATCCATACAGGTAACAGCCAACAGTATCCCAGCTCAATTAGGGGAAAAGGAGCAAAGGGTTACAGCACAGACCTGCATTGTCACGCCGACAACCAAATACAGACAGAACAGCGTGACACACAGGAGGCCTTCTCCCTCCCAAGACACAGACCATGTGCCAAACAACAGCCTTCATTATGTATGCTGTAACCACACCCACATGTGAGGTATATGGGTAGCCAGACCAGCCCATCTCTCATCGCTACCCACAATCCAGACACAGATGCACTAAATGACATCTTAGTGCTTACGTGCACTAAAGACAAATACTCCGGGTTACATCACAGGGAGCAGCCATCCCTGTGACACATACCTCCCACTGATTACATGGCCATTAGCCTCCTGACATATTCACCCCCTCTGCCTAAAGCCGTGGGGCTTGCCACCTTCCATTACCCAACCAGACACCCTTCTCGGTCGCCTTTGGAAGTAAACCCATCTGTCAAAATCAGGTCCTGTCACTGAACCCTTTTGGAACAGTACGTTACCCGATTCCATCACCTCCTCTGATAGGGTTGCCCCTTTGTCAGACCGCGCCCATCCCTGGAGGTCAGAATGGTATTGCGATTCCCTTGGGCCCATACCTTCTGTCTGGTCTGACCCTCTGTCACCACGTCTGCTACAGGGTCTCCCGCCTAGGTCATGCAGCACTGAGCTAACAGAGGAGTCACTACTTCTAACTCTTCCATCGTTTAGCGAACACCTTCGTTTCTCCAGATCTTTGTGGGTTTTCACTATACCTGCGCTCTCTGGGATTTCTCCTCCTATCGCGATCTTTGCTGTTGGACCTCCACCGTCACAATGTGTCAGTTTTATTTTCAGCACATCATCGACTACCTCTTTAATGGGGTTTGTCAGCGGCAATGTGACCGCCTTATCAAGGACATTAAGCTTGTTTGCACCTGACCCTGCCTCTTCTTCCTCCCTCTTCTCAGAGGGTGTAGCTTGTCCTGCCTTTCCCCGGCGACGAGAGGAAGATGTGCCATTTTTACTCAGGTCCATCTTACCGCACTCTCTTTCCCTTGAGTTAGCCTCACAGTCTGATTTAGAGTCACCACCACTCACCCTGTCATCCTGGAAAAACAAATCCCCACTTAACCAGGTGTTGGACCCCTTTACTGGAGCTACCCCATTTCCACTGGTGGTCACCCTGGCTAGGTCCCTGAGTTGGTCAGACCCACACTTTCTTCTGGTCCCCCAACTCTGGACTATCGACCTTAGGGGGCGGTACCTCCCCCTCTTTATACATCTCATTAACAAGAACCCCTTCAGCCGCCTGCTGTGGTGGGGCTCCCTTAGGGTTGTTTCGGCTATCCTCTGAGCAATGAGACACTTCCCTTTCCTCCCACAAATCCCCAAACCCTTCAAAGTCCTGGCCTATTACAACAGGGTATGACAAGTATGGGACTACAGGGACGTCATGGCTGGAAAAAATAGTGGGCGTCTCAATGATTACCCTGGACACCAGATAACCAGTGACCCCATGGATGCAGTGGACTTCCATCTTCCTTCCGGGAATCAGATAGACGGGGAGTGTGGATCTCACCAGGGTCATCGAGCTCCCCGAGTCCAGAAGTCCAGTCACGCTCTCTCCATTGACTTCTACAAAGCACCTCTGTGATGTCTGGTCGGATGTATAGTTCACACAGGATACCAGACACACGCTGTTCAAATACTGTTCCTGGGAAAAGTCCTTTGGTGCATTCACTGCCGCCCTTTTTTGGGCCACCACCACCACTATTTGAGACACCACCCCCTTTTGGGACACCACTCCCTTTTGGACACTGCCCAGTTTTGGGACACTGCCCCCTTTGCCCCCATTTTTCTTTACTTAGCTGCTTTTTTCTTGCCATAATACAAATTCTAACAGTCTATTCAGTAGGACTATCAGCTGTGTATGCACCAGACTTCTGCACAACACAACTGATGGTCCCAACCCCATTTATAAGGCCAGAAATCCCACTTATTAAACCTGACAGGGCACACTTGTGAAGTGAAAACCATTTCCGGTGACTACCTCTTCAAGCTCATCAAGAGAATGCCAAGAGTGTGCAAAGCAGTCATCAAAGAAAAAGGTGGCTACTTTGAAGAACCTAGAATATAAGACATAATTTCAGTTGTTACACACTTTTTTGTTAAGTCTATAATTCCACATGTGTTAATTCATAGTTTTGATGCCTTCAGTATGAATGTACAATTTTCATAGTCATGAAAACACAGAAAAATCTTTAAATGAGAAGGTGTGTCCAAACTTTTGGTCTGTACTGTATATATATACAGCTCTGGCAAAAATTAAGAGACCACCAGATTAAAACCCTGTCATGGGCACCCCATTCTCCAGACCTGAACCCCATTGAAAACCTCTGGAATGTGATCAAGAGGCTGATGAATAGTCACAAGCCATCAAACAAAGAACTGCATAAATTTTTGCGCCAGAAGCAGTGTGAAAGACTGGTGGCAAGCATGCCAAGATGCATGAAAGCTGTTTTTAAAAATCATGGTTATTCCTCAAAATATTGATTTCAGAACTCTTCCTGAGTTAAAACATTAGTATTGTTGTTTCTAAATGATTATGAACTTGTTTGTTTTCTCTGCATTATTTGAAGTCTGAAAGCACTGTTTTTTTTTTAAAATTTTGACCATTTTTCTTTGTCAGAAACTATGTGAATACTTTTCCGTCCAATGATGACAAAATTATTCTCAGAGTGATACCTTTATTGGCTAACCAGAAAATAATATGTTTGCAAGCTTTCAGAGCACAGAGGCTCCTTCTTCAGGCAAGATTACAATTGGATTAATAAGAAAAAAGAAAAATGCACAACATTTAAGACATACTACAGTAGGACATTTGTTCATGAGGTGGGAGGTGTGATGCCTTCTAAAGATAAGCAAAGGAAATCGAATTAGCATTTTCTTACAAATGGAGAGGCAGTGGGAATGATGTTCTTAAGGTACTGCCACACTAAGCTATCCCGCTAGCGATCTCGTTAGCGTTGCATACTAATGAGATCGCTAGCGGGATTGTTTCTATATCGCTAAATGCGGCCACATTTAGCGATATAGTTAACGACGCTATCGCCGTTAGCGATCTTCTTAACGACTTTAGCGGTACAAAAGTACCGCTAAATCGCTAAGAAAAGGTGCCACACAGCGATTAGATACTTACCCCGCGGGAGCGCCGACGAGAAAATAGGGTCCGGAACGATTCCAGCGACGAGCGAGATCACAGCAGGAAGCTCGTCGCTGGCAGATGCCGCACTGAACAATATCGCTAACGGGATCGCTAAATAGTGACGTTTTTTAGCGATCCCGTTAGCGATATTGTTTAGTGTGGCATACCCTTAAGTTGTCTGCAGTCCTTCTGCTGGAAGTGTGAACTGTGTCCATGTAGTGAAATCCAGGTGTTAAATTGAGTCCTAGTGTCAATGTATTGAACATCCTTATAAGTTTGAATTCCCATATTTTTCTCTCTCTGTCATCCTTAAAATTACCTTTTAGTATTAGGACTTTTAAGTCTGTCATACAATGTCCAGTTCCAGAGAAATGTTTTCAAACAGGTGTCTCCATTTCATTCCTGATTGTATGTCTGTGTGAATTCATCCTTGTTTGTAGTTTTTGCATGGTTTCCCCAATATAGATAGCTTCAGGGCACCTCGTACATTATATCATGTACACCACATTGGAGGATGTACATGAAAAGGAACCCATGACCTTATAGTCCTGATTTGTGTTTGGTACACGGACTGTATTTGTTGGTAATATGTGGGTGCAAGTTTTGCATTTTTTATGGAATGTGCCAGACTAAAATACAAATGAAATGGGTAATCTTTAACATTAGCCCTTTTAGAGATAATTTTATATTGAGCTTGTGTAACTATTCACCATAACAGTAATTTTGACCAGGGGTGCCCTAACATTTAAATGCCACTATACATGTACTCTCCATCCTGGTATATATGTCCCTCATCCTAGTATATGTCCCTTATCCTGGGTCCCATCTTGGTATATATATATATTCCCCATCCTGGTATATATTTTCCCCATTCCGCCGCTGTTCTATTAATGTATAGAAAAAAATAAATCATTATACTCACCAGGGGCATACATAGAAGTCATGGGGCCCAATAGCCAAAGTATAATGCACTCCCCATAGTCCTCCATATAGTACAATATAATATACTGTACAGTCTATTGTCCTTCATATAGTGTAATGCACAGCCTACAGTCCTCCATAAAGTATAATGCACTTCATAGTCCTCTATAAAGTATGATACACCTCATAGTCCTCCATAAAGTATAATGCACAGCCTATAATCATCTATAAAGAATAATGCACAGCTCACAGTCCTCCATAAAGTATAATGCACAGCCCATAGTCATCCATAAAGTATAATGAACTCATAGTCATCCATAAAATATAATGCACAGCCCATAATCATCCATAAAGTATAATGCATGGATGATAGTCAACCATAAAGTTTAATACATGGCCCATAGTCATCCATATAGTACAATCCATCCCATAGTCCTCCATATAGTGCAATGCCCAGAGAATAGTCCTCCATATGGTATAATGCACCTCATAGTCATCTATAAAGTATAATGCACCGAATAGTTTTGGGACACTGCCCCCCTTTGCCCCCATTTTTCTTTACTTAGCTGCTTTTTTCTTGCCATAATACAAATTCTAACAGTCTATTCAGTAGGACTATCAGCTGTGTATCCACCAGACTTCTGCACAACACAACTGATGGTCCCAACCCCATTTATAAGGCCAGAAATCCCACTTATTAAACCTGACAGGGCACACTTGTGAAGTGAATACCATTTCCGGTGACTACCTCTTCAAGCTCATCAAGAGAATGCCAAGAGTGTGCAAAGCAGTCATCAAAGAAAAAGGTGGCTACTTTGAAGAACCTAGAATATGACATAATTTCAGTTGTTACACACTTTTTTGTTAATTCTATAATTCCACATGTGTCAATTCATAGTTTTGATGCCTTCAGTATGAATGTACAATTTTCATAGTCATGAAAACACAGAAAAATCTTTAAATGAGAAGGTGTGTCCAAACTTTTGGTCTGTACTGTATATATATATACAGCTCTGGCAAAAATTAAGAGACCACCAGATCAAAACCCTGTCATGGGCACCCCATTCTCCAGACCTGAACCCCATTGAAAACCTCTGGAATGTGATCAAGAGGCTGATGGATAGTCACAAGCCATCAAACAAAGAACTGCATAAATTTTTGCGCCAGAAGCAGTGTGAAAGACTGGTGGCAAGCATGCTAAGATGCATGAAAGCTGTTTTTAAAAATCATGGTTATTCCTCAAAATATTGATTTCAGAACTCTTCCTGAGTTAAAACATTAGTATTGTTGTTTCTAAATGATTATGAACTTGTTTGTTTTCTCTGCATTATTTGAGGTCTGAAAGTACTGTTTTTTTTTTACATTTTGACCATTTTTCTTTGTCAGAAACTATGTGAATACTTTTCCGTCCAATGATGACAAAATTATTCTCAGAGTGATACCTTTATTGGCTAACCAGAAAATAATATGTTTGCAAGCTTTCAGAGCACAGAGGCTCCTTCTTCAGGCAAGATTACAATTGGATTAATAAGAAAAAAGAAAAATGCACAACATTTAAGACATACTACAGTAGGACATTTGTTCATGAGGTGGGAGGTGTGATGCCTTCTAAAGATAAGCAAAGGAAATTGAATTAGCATTTTCTTACAAATGGAGAGGCAGTGGGAATGATGTTCTTAAAGGGTATGCCACACTAAACAATATCGCTAACGGGATCGCTAAAAAACGTCACTATTTAGCGATCCTGTTAGCGATGTTGTTCAGTGCGGCAGCTTCCAGCGACGAGCTTCCTGCTGTGATCTCGCTCGTCGCTGGAATCGCTCCGGACCCTATTTTCTCGTCGGCGCTCCCGCTGGGTAAGTATCTAATCGCTGTGTGGCACCTTTTCTTAGCGATTTAGCGGTACTTTTGTACCGCTAAAGTCGTTAAGAAGATCGCTAACGGCGATAGCGTCGTTAACTATATCGCTAAATGTGGCCGCATTTAGCGATATAGAAACAATCCCGCTAGCGATCGCATTAGTATGCGTCGTTATTGTGATCGCTAGCGGGATTGTTTAGTGTGGCAGTACCATAAGGGTATGCCACACTAAGCGAGATAGCTAACGAGATCGCTAACGAGATCGCTAAAACGTCACTATTTAGCGATCTCGTTAGCGACGTCGTTGTGTGTGGCATGTAGCAACGATGTGGCCCCTGCTGTGATGTCGCTGATCGTTCACTAGAGTTCTGGATCGTTTTTTGATCGTTGGCGTCCCGCTGGTGAGCCTATATAGCTGTGTTTGGCACCTTTTGCAAACGACGAGCGACCTCGTTTGTAACGCATATGACAGCGGCGCAGGCGGGACTAGGGTTTTTTAGCGTCACGGAGTGGATCGCAATATCTGCAAGTTCTCTTTTGCGTCACAGAGAGGATCGCAGAAGTTGCAAAGCAGGCTAGCAGGACGCAGAGAGCAGGAACGATGCTGGAAATTCCTATGAATCAGAAGCGCTCAGTACATGCTAATGACAGATCCTAATGACCGCCAAAGTCGTTAAAGAGATCGCTGACCGCTGATGAGTTGTTTATGAGATCTCCTGTTTGGCAGCTACTAGCGACCTAAAAGCGATCACACCAACGATCTCGTTAGCTTGCGTCGCTATCGTGATCGCTAACGAGATCGCTAAGTGTGGCAGTACCTTTAGTTGTCTGCAGTCCTTCTGCTGGAAGTGTGAACTGTGTCCATGTAGTGAAATCCAGGTGTTAAATTGAGTCCTAGTGTCAACGTATTGAACATCCTTATAAGTTTGAATTCCCATATTTTTCTCTCTCTGTCATCCTTAAAATTACCTTTTAGTATTAGGACTTTTCAGTCTGTCATACAATGTCCAGTTCCAGAGAAATGTTTTCCCACAGGTGTCTCCATTTCATTCCTGATTGTATGTCTGCGTAGATTCATCCTTGTTTGTAGTTTTTGCATGGTTTCTCCAATATAGATAGCTTCAGGGCACCTCGTACATTATATCATGTACACTACATTGGAGGATGTACATGAAAAGGAACCCATGACCTTATAGTCCTGATTTGTGTTTGGTACGCAGACTGTATTTGTTGGTAATATGTGGGTGCAAGTTTTGCATTTTTTATGGAATGTGCCAGACTAAAATACAAATGAAATGGGTAATCTTTAACATTAGCCCTTTTAGAGATAATTTTATATTGAGCTTGTGTAACTATTCATCATAACAGTAATTTTGACCAGGGGTGCCCTAACATTTAAATGCCACTATACATGTACTCTCCATCCTGGTATATATGTCCCTCATCCTAGTATATGTTCCTTATCCTGGGTCCCATCTTGGTATATATATATTCCCCATCCTGGTATATATTTTCCCCATTCCGCCGCTGTTCTATTAATGTGATGTGTATGCAAAATGTAAATGCATATCAAACACATGACCATTAAACAGAGAAAACAAAAAACAAGAAACAAATATCCTAAAATAAAACAAAATAAAAAATATATTGCAAAACATGCATGAAGTTGTAATAATAATAAAAAGGGTATTTGGTAAACATAATTTTGATCAAAAGAATGTACAAGCCATCCCGCCACGTCAAGGCAACCCTTTGTGGGACAGTCCTACTCTAATATTAAAAACCTTTCCACTTGTCAAGTGACGTAAATGTGAACAAGGCAGAGGGACTGAACCCACCAGTTGAAGCATAGGCCAGACAGGATGGATTTTTCAGCTCAAAAGCAGGGCGGTCACACCCTTATATGCACAAAATGCACTGAGAACTAAATGAAAAACTGGGTCTGAACTGAAAAAGTAAGTTGATGTGTATGCAAAATGTAAATGCATATCAAACACATGACCATTAAACAGAGAAAACAAAAAACAAGAAACAAATATCTGTTTAATGGTCATGTGTTTGATATGCATTTACATTTTGCATACACATCAACTTACTTTTTCAGTTCAGACCCAGTTTTTCATTTAGTTCTCAGTGCATTTTGTGCATATAAGGGTGTGACCGCCCTGCTTTTGAGCTGAAAAAATCCATCCTGTCTGGCCTATGCTTCAACTGGTGGGTTCAGTCCCTCTGCCTTGTTCACATTTACGTCACTTGACAAGTGGAAAGGTTTTTAATATTAGAGTAGGACTGTCCCACAAAGGGTTGCCTTGACGTGGCGGGATGGCTTGTACATTCTTTTGATCAAAATTATGTTTACCAAATACCCTTTTTATTATTATTACAACTTCATGCATGTTTTGCAATATATTTTTTATTTTGTTTTATTTTAGGATATTTGTTTCTTGTTTTTTGTTTTCGCTGTTCTATTAATGTATAGAAAAAAATAAACCATTATACTCACCAGGGGCATACATAGAAGTCATGGGGCCCAATAGCCAAAGTATAATCCACTCCCCATAGTCCTCCATATAGTACAATATAATATACTGTACAGTCTATAGTCCTTCATATAGTGTAATGCACAGCCTATAGTCCTCCATAAAGTATAATGCACTTCATAGTCCTCCATAAAGTATGATACACCTCATAGTCCTCCATAAAGTATAATGCACAGCCTATAATCATCTATAAAGAATAATGCACAGCCCATAGTCATCCATAAAGTATAATGAACTCATAGTCATCCATAAAATATAATGCACAGCCCCTAATCATCCATAAAGTATAATGCATGGATGATAGTCAACCATAAAGTTTAATACATGGCCCATAGTCATCCATATAGTACAATCCATCCCATAGTCCTCCATATAGTGTAATGCCCAGTGAATAGTCCTCCATATGGTATAATGCACCTCATAGTCATCCATAAAGTATAATGCACCGAATAGTTCTCCATAAAAAACTAGATCTGAACTGAAAAAGTAAGTTAATGTGTATGCAAAATGTAAATGCATATTAACACATGACCATTACACAGAAAAACAGGCACAAAAAAAACAGGCACAAAAAAACAAATATCCAAAAATGAAATATAAAATCTTTTTGCAAAAATGCATGAAGGTAGTAATAATAATAAGGGTATTTAGTAAACATAATTTTGATCAAAATAATGTACAAGCCATCCCGCCACGTCAAGGCAACCCTCTGTGGGACAGTCCTACTCTAATATTGAAAACCTTTCCACTTGTCAAGTGACTTAAATGTGAACAAGGGCAGAGGGACTGAACCCACCAGTTGAAGCTCCGGCCAGACAGGATGGATTTTCTCAACTCAGAAAACAGGGCGGTCACACCCTTATATGCACGGAATGCACTATGAACTACATAGAAAACTAGATCTGAACTGAAAAAGTAAGTTAATGTGTATGCAAAATGTAAATGCATATTAACACATGACCATTACACAGAAAAACAGGCACAAAAAAAAAAAAAAAAAAAAAAAAAAACATTTACATTTTTGGATATTTGTTTTTTTGTGCCTGTTTTTCTGTGTAATGGTCATGTGTTAATATGCATTTACATTTTGCATACACATTAACTTACTTTTTCAGTTCAGATCTAGTTTTCTATGTAGTTCATAGTGCATTCCGTGCATATAAGGGTGTGACCGCCCTGTTTTCTGAGTTGAGAAAATCCATCCTGTCTGGCCGGAGCTTCAACTGGTGGGTTCAGTCCCTCTGCCCTTGTTCACATTTAAGTCACTTGACAAGTGGAAAGGTTTTCAATATTAGAGTAGGACTGTCCCACAGAGGGTTGCCTTGACGTGGCGGGATGGCTTGTACATTATTTTGATCAAAATTATGTTTACTAAATACCCTTATTATTATTACTACCTTCATGCATTTTTGCAAAAAGATTTTATATTTCATTTTTGGATATTTGTTTTTTTGTGCCTGTTTTTCTGTGTAATGGTCATGTGTTAATATGCATTTACATTTTGCATACACATTAACTTACTTTTTCAGTTCAGATCTAGTTTTCTATGTAGTTCATAGTGCATTCCGTGCATATAAGGGTGTGACCGCCCTGTTTTCTGAGTTGAGAAAATCCATCCTGTCTGGCCGGAGCTTCAACTGGTGGGTTCAGTCCCTCTGCCCTTGTTCACATTTAAGTCACTTGACAAGTGGAAAGGTTTTCAATATTAGAGTAGGACTGTCCCACAGAGGGTTGCCTTGACGTGGCGGGATGGCTTGTACATTATTTTGATCAAAATTATGTTTACTAAATACCCTTATTATTATTACTACCTTCATGCATTTTTGCAAAAAGATTTTACATTTTTGGATATTTGTTTTTTTGTGCCTGTAGTTCTCCATAAAGTATAATGAACAGCCTATAGTAATCCATAATTGCACAGCCTATAGTCTTCCATACAGTATAATTCACAGCCCATAGTCCTCCATAAAGTATAATGTACCTCAAAAATCATTACATGCAATGACTAAAGACTAAAGTTGAGCGAAACAGGTCGGTCAGTTTAAAAAAACACCGACTTTCGCCAAAGTCAGATTTCGCCGAGCGAAACCCGATCATAGCGTGAGGTCGGCCATGCGTTCGGCGACCCGAGCGCCAAAGTCGGTTTTCTCATAATGCTTGTAGGCACCTTTTCTCAGCCAATGAGCAAGGACGCCCACTGTGGGCAACGGGATGACATGCGCAGCGGCCACCACCATCTTAGAGATGGGCATTGCAGTGATTGGCTTGCTTTGAGTGGCGTCACAGTGGCTATAAAAGCCCTGAGCGCCGACTGCCATTTTACTTCTGCCGATCTTACTGTAGGGAGAGGTTGCTGCTGCTGTTTCTCAGTAGGGAGAGCGTTAGGCAGGAAAAAAAACGTATTCTGTGCTTGTGCTGATAGCGATTAGCTGTACAGTTAGTGTGTAGTGACAGGGGAGGATTTTGTTGTGTGCAGCAGCGCTGGTTCTTAGGCTGCCTGCCAGTGACAGGGGAGGAATTACTTGTGTGCAGCAGAGCTGATTATTAGGGTATGTGCAGACGTTGCAGAATCTGCTGTGGAATTTTGCTAAATCCGCAGGTAAAATGACCTGCGTTTTACCTGCGGATTTAGTGCGGTTTTTGTGAGGATTTCTCCTGCGTTTTGAGACCTGCGGATTCCTATTGAGAGCAGGTCCCAAACGCTGCGGAACTGCAAAAAAGAAGTGACATGCTGCGGATTTAAATCCGCACCATATCCGCGGGGAAAAATCCGAAGCATGTGCACTGCGTTTTTTTATTTCCATTGAATATAATGGTACTGTACATCACTTGCAGTTCTGCTGCGGATCTGCAGCGGAAAATCCGCTGCTGATCCGCAGCAGAATCCGCAACATGTGCACAGACCCTTAGGCTGCCTGCCAGTGAGAGGGGAGGAATTTCTTGTGAGCAGCAGCAGAGCTTATTATTAGGCTGCCTGCCAGTGACAGGGGAGGAATTTCTTGTGTGCAGCAGCAGAGCTGATAATTAGGCTGCCTGCTATCTGTATTGCTGTGTGTACACTGCTGTGCAGAGTGCTTTTTAACACAACACCTACACAGCACTAATACTTTTATTCTTTTTTTCTGCACAGTTACCGAGCGTTCATTTTTTCCCACATCGTAAAGAGCTGTATGCTCCTCACACACTACCGTGTACCGGCTGGTATCACGGAAAAATACATGCTGACTATCTGTGTGAGACTCCAGAAATATATACGGAGATTTAAATTTTCCCCAAAACCGTATACAGCTGGTATCTTCTGATACAGTACTGTTTTTCTGCCTTCTGTATTACGGTCAAATCCATACTGAGAGAGCGTCTATATGTTACTCCGGAAATATATACGGAGATTTAATTTTTCACCAAAAGCGTATACAGCTGGTATCTTCTGATACAATACCGTTTTTCTGCCTTCTGTATTACGGTCAAATCCATACTGAGAGAGTGTCTGTGTGTGACTCCGGAAATAGATACGGAGATTTCAATTTTCCCCAAAAGCGTATACAGCTGGTATCTTCTGATACAATACCGTTTTTCTGCCTTCTGTATTACGGTCAAATCCATACTGAGAGAGCGTCTGTGTGTTACTCCTGAAATATATACCCAGATTTAAAATTACCCCAACACTGTATACAGCTGTACACTACTGATACAGTATACTTTTTATGCTTTTCATATTCTGGTCTACTCCATACTGAGCTTGTGAGCGTCTGTGTGTTACTCTGGAAATATATACGGAGATTTAAAATTACCCCAACACTGTATACAGCTGTACGCTTCTAATACATTACCCTTTTTCAACTTTTTATATTCTGGTGTAATTCATACTGAGCCTGTGAGCGTCTGTGTGTGACTCTGGAAATATGTACGGAGATTTAAAATTACCCCAGCACTGTATACGGCTGTACGCTTCTGATACAGTACACTTTTTTGCTTTTTATATTCTGGTGTAATCCATACTGAGCCTGTGAGAGTCTGTCTGACTCTGGAAATATATAAGATTTAAAATTACTCCAACACTGTAAACAGCTGTAGCTTCTGATACATTACCCTTTTTCTACTTCTTATATTCTGGTCTAATCCATACTGAGCCTGTGAGAGTCTGTGTCTGTTACTTCGCAAATATATACAGAGATTTAAATTTTTCACCTTCACCGCATACAGCTGTACGCTTCTGAAACAATACCATATATCTGCTGGTATTTTGGGTACATTTTCACAAACATGAGGAAGTATGGTGGACGAGGACGTGGACGTGGGGGGCCAGCTGGTACTGATGGTGGTGCATCTGTTGGTAGTGCCAAAAACACAATAGCACCTAAGGCAGGAGGTGTTGAGCCTGCGTCATCGTCTGGCTTCAGAAGGCCTGGAAGGCTCCCTTTTCTGGGAGTAGGTAAACAGGTTTTAAAGCCGGAGCATCAGGAACAGGTTTTGGCTTACATTGCCGAAACAGCCTCCAGCTCTATCGCCTCCTCTTCTGAAGTTTCAAAAACTCCAAGCACTGAGTTGTCAGTGCAGGCTCCTGGTCAGGAACAACACCTTTCCTTGTGTCCTTCACCCCCACCAAAAGTGAAGGATGTGGCAGGCCACACTACAGATTACTCCATGGAGCTCTTTTCACATACCATGCCTGGGTTATCAGGTCAAATCCTGAATTCCCCAGTCCAAGATGAATCTGACATGGAGTGCACTGATGCACAGCCACTGCTATATGATTCGGCTGGTACATTCACCCAGAGTACTACATTGCCCTCGCAGTCTACTGAGCCAGAATCTGACCCTGATGAAACTCAGGTGCCCCTTCCTGCATACTATACCACCTTACACGGTGACACAGAGAAAGGTGAAGATGAAATTGAAGAGGAGGTGATGGATGACCCACTTGTTGACCCGGATTTGCATCCAGTGGGGGAAGAGGGTGCCGCTGGCAATAACTCAGAATAGGAGGAGGATGCGCAGCAGGTAACGACATCGCAGCTGGAGTTATCTAGCATGCCCATAGCAGTCCAAAAACGTGATAAAAAGACAAAAAGCGTTGCAGGACAGCTTGGTCAGATGGTCAAATTAGCACAGAGTGTAAGCCCTGAAAATTTATACCATAGTAGGAAGAGTGCAGTGTGTCACTTTTTTGACCAAAATCCTATTGATGAGGCAATGGTTATCTGTAAGAAGTGCGGAGGACCTTTAGCCTAGGGAAAAATCTCAGAAATTTGAATACCAGTTGCATGCTTAGACATTTAATGAACATGCACTTGCAAGCGTGGACGGAGTACAAAACCTCAGGTAGCACATGTGCAACTGCTCCAACTGAAGTTAGCCAGCAACGCTCCATCACTTCCCTCACTGTAAGCCCACCGGTTAGCACACCACCAGCAAGAAATGTTGAGGTGTCGTCGCAAGGCCAAAGCAGTCAGGGAATCACAATGTTTTTGCAATGAAAGACTGAATCTAGGCCATCACCACCACCACCAACATCACCATCACCAACCCCCTCTCAGTCCGTCATGTCCACCGCTAGTTCCCCCATATGCAGCTCTCAAGTCCACCTCACCCTACCAGACACTCTGAGTAGGACAAGAAAGTACTCATCCTCTCATCCACTTACACTGGCTTTCAACGCCTACATTGCCAAACTGTTCTCACTAGAGATGATGCCCTTCCGTTTGGTTGAAAGCGCAACGTTCAGAGACCTCATGGCCTACGCTGTCCCACACTATGACCTTCCTAGTCGGCACTTCATTTCTCGAAAAGCCATCCCTGCCCTCCACCTGCATGTGAAAGACCGCATTGTCCATGCACTCAAACAATCAGTGAGTGGAATGGTGCACCTCACAACAGATGCATGGGCCAGTAGGCATGGCCAGGGCCATTAAGTGTTCATCACTGCGCACTGGGTTAATGTGGTGGATGCAGGGTCCACATGGGACAGCGGCGGTGGGACAGTGCTGCCCAGCCCACGGTATAGGCAACAGTTGGCTGTAGGTGTTCGACCCTCCTCCTCCTCCAGAAGCGAAATGTCGTCGACAGCGCAGTTGCACGAGCACTCTATCCGCAGCTGCCAGTGTTGCACACGAGGTGTCCCACTATCGAACAGCTAGTGATAAGTGTCAGCAGGCTGTTTTAAAAATGATGGCTTTGGGCGACAACAGACACACCACGGAGGTACTGGCCG
Organism: Oophaga sylvatica; assembly: GCA_033576555.1. NCBI lineage: Eukaryota > Metazoa > Chordata > Amphibia > Anura > Dendrobatidae > Oophaga > Oophaga sylvatica. The sequence continues at coordinate 377,533,551 of JARQOD010000002.1, forward strand.
ACTACTTGCAGCGAGAAACTGAGTCATGGCTGGGCAGTCTACCTCTTGAGCCAGGTAAGGTAGTCAGTGATAACGGCCGTAATTTTGTGGCGGCCATAGCCCTGGCAAAACTCAGACACATACCTTGCCTGGCTCACACCTTGAACCTGGTGGTGCAGTGCTTCTTAAATAATTATCCGGAGTTAACAGCCCTGCTCCATAAAGTGCGAAGATTGTGCTTGCACATCCACCGCTCGCCAGTAGACTCCAGTCGTATGCAGAGGCTGCAGCGATCACTCCACCTCCCCAAGCACCGCCTAATCATAGACGTTGCAACAAGGTGGAACTCCACCATGCACATGGTTGAGAGGCTGTGCGAACAGAGGCAGGCTGTAATGCATTTATGGGAGGAAACACGGGCAGACAGTTTGAGGGCAGACATGGAGTTGTCGGGTGTGCAGTGGTCAAAGCTGAAAGACCTCTGTAAAGTCCTTCAGTGTTTTGAGGAATGCACACAGCTGGTAAGCGCAGACGACGCCATCATAAGCATGAGCATCCCACTTATGTGTCTGCTCATGCAAACTTTGATGCACATTAAGGATCAGGCGTCTGCAGCGGAGGAGGAAGAGGAGGAGGGAAGCCTTGATGACAGTGAGCCATTGTCTGCTCAGGGAACTGTCCTGGACGAGATGGAGGAAGAAGAGGAAGAGGAGGATGAGGGGGATGATTATTTTGGGGAGGAGGATGCTTCTCAGGGGGCAAGAGAAAATGATGGCTTGCCAAGGTCAGGTCCAGGGTTTGTGCGAGACTGGAGGGATTTTGATTTGGCAGAAAGTGCAACTCCACCCACCACTGGCAGTGCATCATTGACACCTGGAACATTGGCCCTCATGTGTGATTATGCCTTGCAGATCCTAAAAAGGGACCCCCGTATTGCCAAAATTATGAAGGATGACGACTACTGGTTGGCAGCATCCTCGATCCACGATATAAAGGCAAATTACAGAACATCATGCCACAGGAGAACCTAGAGCTAATATTGGTGAACAAACAAGCAACTCTGGTAAACCGTTTGTTAGAGGCACCCAGCACACAGCAGCGGTGCAGGTTCCACCACGTGCCGTACTGGGCCAAATGGAAGAGGTGTTCGTGGTGCACACAGCCGAAGTGACGTTGGAGACAGGGGCTTCATGACCATCTTGTGGACTGATTTCTCGAGTACCGCTCACACGACTGGTAATACTGAATCGATTGCAACAGACAGGAGACAGCAGTTGTCAACTATGGTAAAAAATTACTTTTCCTCCCCTATTGATGTTCTCCCTCACAGGTCATTCCCCTTTGACTACTGGGCCTGTAAACTCGACACTTGGCCTGAATTGGCACAATATGCCTTACAGGAGCTCGCTTGCCCTGCTGGTAGTGTGCTATCAGAGTCTTCAGTGCTGCTGGATCAATCCTGACAGAAAGAAGGACCCGTCTGTCAACCCAAAATGTGTACGCTTCTAATACATTACCCTTTATCTACTTTTTATATTCTGGTGCAATCCATACTGATCCTGTGAGAGTCTGTGTCTGACTCAGGAATTATATACGGAGATGTAAAATTACCCCAACACTGTATACAGCTGTACGCTTCTGACACAGTACACTTTTTCTACTTTTTATTTCTAGTGTGATCCATATTGAGCCTGTGAGCGTCTGTCTGTTAGTCCGGAAATATATACAGAGATTTACAATTACCCCTAGACTGTATATACTGTAGCTGTATGCTTTTGATACAGTACCCTTTTTGCCAGAAAGTCCTTCTCCCCCGCCACTCTAAGTGCATCATTGACACCTGAAACATTGGCCCATTGGCCCAGCATCATCCATGGGGCCCATCATATACTGGAGCATTCTAAATGGGGCAGATCAGACACTGGAGCAGCATCTATGGGGCCCATTATACACTGGAGCATTATAAATGGGGCCCATTATTTATGGAGCATTATTTTGGCCCATAAGACACTGGAGCAGCATTTATGAGGCCCATCATATACTGGAGCATTCTAAATGGGGCAGATCAGACACTGGAGCAGCATCTATGGGGCCCATTATACACTGGAGCATTATACATGGGGCCCATTATATATGGAGCATTATTTTGCCCCATAAGACACTGGAGCATCATCCATGGGGCCCATCATATACTGGAGCATCATATGGGGTTCATTATTTATGGGGCATCATGTAGGGTATGGAGCATCATATGGAGCACATATGGGGCCTATTCTGTATGGAGTATTATATGGAGCCCATTCTGTATGGAGCAATATATGGGGACCATCATATACTGTATGGAGCTTTATATGCGACTCATTATACTGTATGGAGCAATATGTGGGGCTCATTATACTCTATGGGGATCGTCCTATACTGTATGGCACATTACATGGGGACTATCATATACTGGAGAATTATGTGGAGCTCATCATATACTGTACTGTATGGAATATTATATGGGACCAATTATGTATGGAGCACTATATGAGGCTCATTATTCTGTATGGCGCACTATGTGGTGGCCATAATACTGCATGAAGGAATATTCTGTCCGTTTTTTGAGCTATTGAAGATTTTAAAATAGATATCAGTCATGTCATGTAAGAAGTGAAGTTTTTGTCATCGTACTATACCTATATTTCTGTGCCGTATCGGAGCATCATGAATTGTGGTATGTGTTAAAGGGGTGAACTGACACTCTTTGGCCCGGGGCACAAAAAAACCTGGAGCCAGCCCTACCCCCCCCCCCACAACTTTAGCCAAATAACCCCTAGTATTCAATGCGTAACTATTATTATTAAGTAAATGAAGGTTGCCAAGCTTAAGTAATAAGAATTGATGTCATTGGAATTGAAATGGGCACTGTAGGTGTGTTTACTGTCCTCCACTCCCTGCCGACTTTGCTTCACCATTGACTTGCATTGGGTTTCGTGTTTCAGTCGGACCTTCGACTTTTTCCGATAGTCGGCCGATTTCGTTCGACTCGACTTTTGAGAAAGTCGGGTTTCATGAAACCCGACTCAACCCTAAAAAAGGCAAATTTGCTCATCTCTACTGTACTAAAGAACTTTCTGTCTGAAATGCATCTGCCCTACTAAATTCCCCAATACAGTTGTTTGGACTCCAATGTTATATTCTGATTTTTATACTTATCAAATAAATTTGATGTTTTTAAGAAGATCCTTGATGCTGGAATATTTGTTTTCAGCTGTTTTCTGAGCTTCGGACTTCAGAGTGGGAAAGCTGACACCTTGTTTTTTTCTTCATATTCCTCTTTAAAGTATAATGAACAGCCCATAATCCTCCATATTGTATAATGCACTCCCCGTTGTCCTCCATACAGTATAATGCACAGCCCATAGTCTTCCATAAAGTATAATGCACAGCCCATAGTCTTCCATAAATTATAATGCACAGCCCATAGTCCACCATAAAGTGTAACCCATGGCCCATAGTCAACCATAAAGTATAATGCACGGCCCATAGTCATCCATACAGTATATTGCATAGTCCACAGTCATCCATAAAGTATAATACGTGGCCCGTAGTCATCCATAAAGGACAATGCACAGCCCATAGTCATCCATCAAGTTTAATGCATGCCCCTGGTCATCCATAAACTATAATGCACAGTCATCCATAGTAGTATGGCTGTTGTAGAACCGTCATCCCTGCATAATGGCCCTCTCAATGTATGATGACCCCCACAGAAGTCACAATTGTATTATGGCCTCCTCAACAGTTCCTACTGGCCCCCATAGTAGCACCAATCCTGTATGAAGGCTTCCATAGTAGCCCTAACATGCATGAGGGTATCTTTCGTAGCCCACTTCCTGAATGAGGACCCCCTTGGTATTTCCCATACTGTATGAGGGCTCCCTTGGCAGCCCCCACGCTGTGTAAGGGCCACCATTGGTAGCCTCCACACTGTATTAGAGCCCCCTTGGCAGTTCCAATGCTGTATCAGGGCCTCCTTGGTGGCCCTCACACTGAATAAGGGCCACTTTAATAGCCCACACTATGTACGAAGGATCCCTTCATAGCCACCATTCATAATAGCCCTCACACAATATTAAAATAAAAATAAACATTATTTACTCATCTAACCCAGACTGATGCGGTGACATTATCATGCCAGAACTTTGAGGTCCTGTGTGTGTTGTGGCATAATGACGCCATAACGTCACTCCGTCCAGGACCTGCTGTTCTGCCCCTCCAACATTCAAGTTTATACAGCTTGGAGTTGGAAAGTATGTGTCACTGATAAAATCAACACCTAAAGGTACTGCCACACTAAACTATCCCGCTAGCGATCACGATAAAGATGCATACTAATTGCGATCGCTAGCGGGATCGTTTTAATATCGCTAGTAGCGGCTTTATTTAGCGATGTCGTTAGGATGCTATCGCGGTTAGCGATCTCCTTAACGACTTTAGCGGTACAAAAGTACCGCTAAATCGCTAAAAAAGGTGCCACACAGCGATATATACTTACCCAGCGGAGCGCCGACGATAAAATAGGGTCCCGAACGATTCCAGCGACGAGCGAGATCACAGCAGGAAGCTCGTCGCTGGCAGATGCTGCACACAACAACATCGCTAACGGGATCGCTAAATAGTGACATTTTTTAGCGATCCCGTTAGCGATGTTGTTTAGTGTGGCATACCCTTTAATCTCATCAAACATGAGTTCTCTCTCTAACACAATTTCAAAAGACCTCAACACTTACAAAGACAAAAACCTCTCTTGGTGGGGGAGAAACTTAACAATAAGATCCTTTGTTCTCCCAAAAATCCTATATATTTTCAGGGCAATTCCCACTCCAATTTCACAACCTTATCTCACACATATCCAAACAAGAATTAATGCCTTTATGTGGGAAAACAAAAGACCCAGAGTACCATCTAACTTAATATATAAAAGTAAAACCTATGGCGGACTTGGGTTCCCAAACATAACAGCATACTATAACACAAATATTATCAAGCAAAGCCTTCATTGGATCTCAGGGAAAACTCCACCAGCTTGGATGGACTTAGAGATAGTGTTAAACCATAATTCTCACCCCAAAAATTTAATTTTTAAAACGATTGAAAATATCGATTCAGATTCGGCAAACCATCCCATCTTTATGGCATCCACCCAAGCGTGGAGAAAGTTATCTAGAATAAAAAAAGGACTATCAAAAACGAAAATCAAAGAGAAAATTCCCCTCTCATTAATATCTTTACTTACTAATCAAACTTTATCTCCTATATGGACAAATTACAACATCAAGAAAATAGGAGACATAGTCAGCAAAGATCACGTCATCCCGTTTAGCATTATTAAACACAAATTTAACATACCTTCTTCATTGTTTCTACAGTATATTATTTTAAAAGATCAAATTCAAACCTTCTTAAAAAAAACAATAAAAATATCAGAGGTCGTCCTCAACATCTTAAGCAACACTGATCATAACATATTTTGGAGCCATAAATACATCTACAGTTGGTTCAACCAAGACATCTCGCTAATAAAACATTCATGCATGCTAAAATGGGAAAAAGAACTAGGGAAATCATATTCACTGGAAGAATGGGAAGATGCCTTCTCACAAACATACTCTTCAAATATATCAATGACCCTGCAAGAAACTCATTCAAAAGTGATCTCCAGATGGTATTACACTCCAATAAGGTTAGCACATATAAATTCAAACAACTCACCTCTTTGTTGGAGGAACTGTGGGCTACGCGGATCTTTACTTCATATGTTCTGGTCGTGCCCTGTCCTCAATAATTTATGGTCACAAATCTCATCTCTTGTTAATAAAGTTTCTAGACAAAACATCACTCTCTCTCCACAAATGACACTTCTTTCCATGGAGCTAGAACAGTTCAATCCAGATCTTAGATCCTTGATCATACACATTTTCCTAGAAACCAAGAGATCAATCGCATATAACTGGAAAAATCAAACTCCTGCAACAATTAAAGATATTTCTGATCAGATAAAATTACATAAATCTTATGAATGTCGTTTTGCAATTGCAAATAACACACATGCTAAACATCTTAATAAATGGTCGTATTGCGACAAGGCTTTTCCCTAACCCCATTTCTCTTCCTATTACCTCTTCCCTTCCTACTTCCCCCCCCCTCTACGTTTGGTCTGGCACATCCATTAAAAAATAAATACTGTATTCTGTTTTATATTTCAATTTGTTATGTCACAAGGTAACTGAATTTTGATTGCTAACATCAAAACACATATAATAATGATAATAATAATGAAACAGCTACTTCTAAAAACATCAGTATTATGTATTTTGAAATGTTAACACCTGTTATGTTTATGCTTTACCGTCTGTAATCTTAAATTGTTTTGATACTTCCCTTGCTTCTTATCCTCTCCTCCCATTACCTCCGCCTACCATCCCTTCTTTTTCCCTTGTTAAAAAGAAAAATCTTTCAATAAAAACTACTGGACCAGGAGTTGGAAAGTATGCATAAAAATGATGATAGTCAAACTCTCATCGGCTAATACTTATAACTGTGCACACAGTGTATAGCATGATTTTTGACTCCTTTCGCTCACTAACCTACAGACCTTGGAAAAGAGGATAGATGAACTGAATTAACATATGGACTACACCAAGGTTTCCTTGCATTCTGTTCATTTTTTTGCCATTCCTGCCACAGACTGCTATAAGAGGACACTGTGTGTTGTTTTTTTTTTTTTACATAGACTGGCAAAAAATATGAAAGTTTATGGTCACCTCAGTATATACACTAAACAAATTTCCAGACGATTACATCAACAAGCAACATGGAGGAGAAAATTAAAAGGTTATTCTCAAGTAATGTTAGTGAATGGGTAAAATTTCAAAGTGCTTGTAATACAACTTTGCAATTTACAACCTGTTAAATACCATCACCACACTCAAGACTGGAGGGATTTTTAATTTTATTGTTTGCTGCTCACTGCCTAGGTTGCCGGCCACTACTACAGTCTACCAGCAGTAGCAGGTCACTTGGCAAGGATCTAAGCACTTAGAGCTCTTAATTGCTGCTTTGTAGCTAACCTGATTGCTGGATCCAACCAGCTTTAGTGCCTTTGTGTTCTTCCAA
>JARQOD010000002.1:377540790-377555283 GCA_033576555.1 Oophaga sylvatica
TCTGCATTTTAGTAGAGGATGTGGTTTCTTGTGTAGAGGACACTGTAAGATTCTTCTGGCTTCAGATAGTCTGTGCAGTACCTTCTTGGTGAAGAACGTGTCTCTTTAAGGTGGGACTGGAGCTGTGGTCAACATCTCTGTGCTGGACGTCTCCTCTTCTTTAGTAGTGAAGTTTGGGGTTGGCTCACTGGTAATAGGCATAGGCTGGTCGAGGTAGTGCATCAGGGCTGTCATTCATGCCGGAATGTTGATGGATGTACTCTGCAACGCTCTGTGCTGAATCTTACTGCTCTGCTCCAAGGACATTGCTACATCTCTCATAATCAGGATCCTTCATATCTTCCAAGTACTATGCCTTAGCTATCGCAGCTGCTGTCTCTTTTTCTGTCACAAGTCTTTCTAGAGACGCTCGCAGGAGCGCACTCTCCGCCTCTTGCTCTGCCTGCAGGCGTGCATTTTTTGCCTCTCGCCCTGCCTGCAGGCATGCAATTTTCCGCTTGTAGGCATGCGTCTTGGTCTGCCTGCAGACGTACCCTTGCTGCTTCGTACTCTGCTTGTCTCAGCTTTAGATGCATTTCTTGTTTGCCGAAGGAGGAACTCGTTTTGGCCGCTTTGGCTTCAGCACGAGCGACAGCAGCAAGCTCTGCTATAGATGACCTGCTAGAGCTTGCTCATGACCCTGTTTTGAGTGAGGATGTTTCAGTTTGAGATATTGTGCTCTTAGCTGCGTACTGCTGAGTGTTTGGCAGGAAACTGAGTTTATGCGTGGGTGGCTTCCACCGGCGGAAGATGTACACCTCTGGTGGCTGCAGTATCGTTCTGGGCTGTATGGAGGCTGCTGTGATACCCGTATGCAGAGCAGTGTGAGTGTTAGCGGTCCCGTACAGTCTGATCAACTACAGCCTGCGACCGGCTATCAGTTTCACTGAAAGCAGCTAATCTGTTTTTACTGGGGCCTGGACTCTTATTTCCTGTGGCTGTATGGCGGCTGCTGTAATGCCCGTATGCGGAGCAGTTTGGGTGGTAGCGGTCCCTTACAGTCTATGCAATCACCGCGTGCGACCGGCGGTCCGTTTTTACTGGGCCCTGGGCTCTTATTCCTGCGGCTGTATGGCGGCTGCTGTAATTCCCGTATGCGGCGCAGTCTAGGTGGTAGCAGTCCCATACAGTCTGTGCGATAACTGCCTGCGACCTGCGCTCTGTTTTTACTGTTCTGCCTTCCTCCATGTATAGTGCTGTGTGGATTCCAGCATACAGCTAATCCTTTCATCCACTTCCCAGTGAAAAGACTGTATGGATTCTTAAGTCTATATTTATTGAGATGATAATGATGTTAACTTGGTAACAGAGAACAACAATGGTGGATGATATTATATGGTAAAAACTACAAAAGAAATAGACAGTAATCCATAAGGAAAACACAACAAGCTATCCAAACGTAACATAATCATTCAAAATACTGTATATATGTGGAATAGCCTAATAGAAATGGACAGTGTAGGACACACTGCATATATAAATACATATGAAAACCACGAAACAAAGCAGTGCAAAAAATGTCCACATAATTGCAAAGAATAAATTTTATTGATTAAAAATATTACCAAAAAGTCAGAGGTAGAAATAGAGGAGACTAAAACAGTGACATGTGAAAAACACTGCATGGCAAAAAACACACATAGCGAGGGTATGGATAAGTGCCTGCATGAATGTTATAGGTATGGCCACATACATAGAATATATCATATGAAGAAAGAGAAAATACCATTATACGATGCATATGACAAAATTCAAATCAATATTACTCCCTCAATCCCATGTAACACTGACATAGTAGTCTACCATAGGAATAAATCAATCACTATTATAGTAACACAGACACATAAATGGATCAGAGTCTCACCTGAATCCATTGGTCAGGAGCAATGCTGTGTAGGGAGAGCTAGGAACATGTGTGCTTCACTCTAAAGTCTGAGAGAAAATGTCTAAGCTTCTAGCCTGGGAAACTGAGGGAGCGGTACTAACCAGAACACACTGCTCTATTAAAGGAGAAGTATCCGAGCATACAATACAGGATAAATGAGTACCTAATGACCTCTAATGGCTATAACTGGTACGGCACTATGAAATTAATTTGCTGTGTTATGTTTTGGTAGCTGAGGAGGCAGGAGCAAAAAAACGCATAGGCAGCCTGACACCAGAGAGGTTGGAAACTAATAGGTTGCAAGCCCTTAAACTAACTGCACAACTAGAAGCAACCGTGGAGCGCACCTACGGTGGTCCTAGACACCTCGGCGCAGCCGGAGAGATAGCTATCCCTGAAGATGGAAGAGGAAAGCTGACTGCCCCGGAGTAGACCCCAAAAGAGTAGGATGGCGGTTAGACAAGATGAAAACACGAACACAGACAGAAAATAGATTGAGCAAACGCTGGGGCCCAAAACTATCTAGATAGGACAGCACAGGAGAGAATACTTTCTGCAACCCAGAATAACCCTAGGAAAAACTCCAACACTTCTGAATCCAAAAACACTGAGACCACAGGGTCTTGTGTTATGTTTCGGTAACTGAGGAGTGCAGGTAAAAAAGGCAATACACCAGAGCAGTTGGAATCTATGAGATTGCAGTACCCTGACTAACCACCAAACTAGAGGCAGCCGTGGAGCGTTCCTACGTTGGTCCTAGACGCCTCGTCACAGCCTGAGAAACTAACTACACCTAAAGATAGAAATAGGAAAGCTATCTGCCCCGGAGCAGAACCCCAAAGATAATAGAAAGCCCCCAAACATGTAATGGCGGTTAGACAAGAAGAAATACTGACACAGACAGAAAATAGTATGAGCAAACGTTGGGGCCCAAACTAACTAAATAGAAAAGGATAGGAAGGGTACTTACTGCAATCCCAGAAAACCCTGAAAAACACCAACTCTACTAATTTCAAAAACACCTGAGATCACACGACCTCTACCACCTAAATTAGTTCTCTGGTGTAACAAAATCAAAACAGCAGCCACTGAAAAAACTGGAAAAGCAAAAGTACAAACATCAGTGGCTGAACTAAACTGAGAGGGCAAAAGCCCCCGGAGGGGACCCTGAAGGCCCCCACAAAGTGCAGGACAAAATGCAAATATCAAGCACAAAAACAAAAAGAAGAAAATGTCTTATCTGTTAGCAGGAGATGCAGACACGACACAGCAGGCTACAAGGGAAACAGGAAACAAGGATTGAGACCAGAACAATTGATCACCGGCAACCCTGATGGGAAGGCGACTCCCTTATATAAGACCAGTCAGTAACACCTGATTCCCAATCCTCACAATCTTCACTGGACAGACCAGTACCGCTTGTAACCACCAGAGGGAGCCTCTGCTCAGAACACATCTCAAGCCCATTCACAACAGTACCTCCCCTTGAGGAGGGGTCACCGAACCCTCATTTGAGCAACCAGGTCGTCAGGATGAGTTCTATGATACGCACGGATGAGTCTCCTAGCATGGATGTCCGAAGCAAACACCCAAGAATTGTCTTCCTGACCATAACCTCTCCACTTAACCAAATACTGGAGTTTCCGTCTAGAAAAACGAGAATCTAATATTTTCTCAACCACATACTCCAGATTGCCCTCAACCAAAACAGGGTCAGGAGGCACAGCAGCAGGAACCACTGGCTCAACAAACCTCTTCAACAAGGACTTGTGGAACACGTTATGGATCTTAAATGTCCCTGGAAGAAGCAAACGAAAAGAAACAGGATTAAGAATCTCCATGATCTTATAAGGTCCAATGAACCTAGGCTTAAATTTAGGAGATGCTACTCTCATAGGAATATTTTTTGAGGACAACCAGACCAAGTCCCCTACTTTAAACCGAGGACCATCAGTCCTATGCCGGTTAGCAAACCGCTGGGCCCTCTCCTGAGAGAGGGACAACCTCTCCACTACCTGGTCCCAAATCTGTTGCATACGCTCCACAACAGAGTCAACACCTGGACAGACAGAAGCCTCCGTCTGTCCTGAAGAAAATCGAGGGTGAAACCCAGAATTACAGAAAAACGGAGACATCAAAGTGGCAGAGCTAGCCCTATTATTAAGAGCAAACTCAGCCAAAGGCAAAAAAGAGACCCAGTCATCCTGATCAGCAGACACAAAGCATCTTAGATAAGTCTCCAATGTCTGGTTTGTTCTCTCAGTTTGACCATTGGTCTGAGGATGAAATGCCGAGGAGAAAGACAATTGAACACCCAGTTTAGAACAAAAGGTCCTCCAAAATCTGGAAACAAACTGGACTCCTCTGTCATACACAATGTTCTCAGGAATGCCGTGTAAACGAACCACGTGCTGAAGGAACAACGGCACCAATTCAGAGGAGGAAGGCAACTTAGGTAATGGCACAAGATGTATCATCTTGGAAAACCTATCACAAATCACCCAGATGGCGGTCATTCTCTGAGAAACAGGAAGGTCGGAAATGAAATCCATAGAGATATGGGTCCATGGTCTCTTGGGCACAGGCAATGGCATCAACAAACCACTAGAGCGAGAGCAAGGCTTGGAGCGAGAGCAAGTCCCGCAGGACTGCACAAATTCCCTGACATCATGAGACAAGGTAGGCCACCAAAAGGACCGACTAACCAGGTCTCTGGTACCAAAAGTTCCGGGATGCCCAGCCAACGCGGAACAATGAATCTCAGACATCACACTCTTTTTCCACTGGTCCGGGACAAACAATTTTCCAACAGGGCAGCACTCGGGCCTATCCTCCTGACACCCCTCCAGAGCAAGTCTCAAATTGGGTGAGATGGCGGAAAGAACTACACCCTCTTTCAAAATAACAGAAGGATCAATAACTCAGGAGAGTCCCAAGGAAACTCCTCGAGATGGCATACCGCCTTAACATTCTTAGTGCCAGGAAGAAAGGAAACCACAAAATTAAAACGTGTGAAAAACAAGGCCCACCTGGCCTGTCTAGGATTGAGTCGCTTGGCAGATTCCAGATAAACCAGATTCTTATGGTCCGTAAGGACCACCACCTGATGTTTGGCTCCCTCCAGCCAATGTCTCCACTCTTCAAAAGCCCACTTCATGGCCAATAACTCCCGATTACCCACGTCATAATTACGTTCAGTTAGAGAAAATTTTCGAGAGAAAAAGGCACAAGGGTTACTTTTAGAGGTCTCTGGATCTTTTTGGGACAAAACGGCACCTGCCCCAATTTCAGAGGCATCAACCTCCACCTGAAATGGCAGAGAAACATCAGGCTGCCGTAGAACAGGAGCAGAAGTGAATCTTTGCTTAAGTTCCTGAAATGCAGAGACTGCCTCAGGAGGCCAATTCACCACATCAGAACCCTTTTTGGTCAAATCAGTTAATGGTTTAACAATAACCGAGAAATTACCAATAAATTTACGATAAAAATTGGCAAAACCCAAAAATCTTTGAAGAGCCTTTAATGAAGTAGGTTGGACCCAATCACAGATGGCCTGAACCTTGACCGGGTCCATTTCAATAACAGATGGGGACAAAATGAATCCCAGAAATGAGATCCTCTGTACGCCAAAAAGACACTTTGATCCCTTCACATACAGAGCATTCTCTCTCAAAATCTGGAATACAGTTCGAACATGTTTCACATGAGAGTCCCAGTCATTAGAAAAAATCAAGATATCATCCAAATAAACAATCAGAAATTTATCCACAAAATCCCTGAAAATGTCATTCATGAAGGACTGGAAGACAGAAGGAGCATTTGTGAGCCCAAAGGGCATCACAAGGTACTCAAAATGCCCCTCAGGGGTATTGAATGCCGTCTTCCATTCATCCTCGTGCTTAATGCGAATAAGGTTATACGCCCCCCTGAGGTCAAGCTTGGTAAACCAAGTAGCGTTTTTCACCCTGGAAAACAGGTCAGAAATCAAGGGTAACGGGTATTGATATTTCACAGTAATATTGTTCAAAAGACGATAATCAATACACGGCCTTAATGAACCATCCTTTTTGGCCACAAAGAAAAAACCGGCACCTAAGGGTGAAGAGGATGGTCTGATATGACCCTTCTCCAAAGACTCCTTTATATAAGACCGCATAGCGTCATGTTCAGGTACAGACAGGTTAAAAAGGCGACCTTTAGGGAATTTACTACCAGGCACTAATTCAATAGCGCAGTCATAGCTCCTATGGGAGGCAAGGATGCAGATTTACTTTCGCTAAACACATCAGAAAAATCAATCAAAAAGTCAGGAACATCCTGAGCCTGGGGGGAGGCAGAAAAAACAGGAGTGTTGGTATTAACACATTGGCAGCCCCAACTAGTTACAGACACAGATTTCCGATCCAAAACAGGATTATGAGACTGTAACCAAGGAAACCCAGTACGATAATATCATGCAGATTATACAGAACCAAAAATTTGCAGCACTCCTGATGATCAGGTTCTACCCTCATTATCACCTGAGTAGAGAACTGAGGTTTATTCTCAGCCAAAGGGGTAGAATCGATCCCCAGTAGGGGAATCGACTTCTGTAGGGGTATCAAGGGAAACCCACAACGTTTAGCAAAATCATAATCCATCAGGTTAATAGCTGCTCCAGAATCAACGAAAGCCTGAGCAGAAAATAAGGACAGAGAGCATATCAGAGTGACAGTTAATAAAAACTTAGTCTGAACACTACCCAAGACAACTGAGCGTGCAAAACGTCTTCCCCGCTTAGGGCAGACTGAAATAGCATGAGAGGCATCACCACAGTAGAAACATAACCCATTGCGCTTTCGAAACTCATGACGCTGTGCCCCAGACACCACTCTATCACACTGCATGGATTCAGAAGCAGGTTCACAAGGCAACACTATTTCACGCATACTTCTCCGCTCACGCAAACGTCTGTCAATTTGAATCGCTAATGACATAGAATCATTGAGACCAGAGGGGACAGGGAATCCCACCATAACATCCTTTACATTATCTGACAGACCCTTCCGAAAAAGGGCCGCCAAAGCGTCGTCATTCCACTTGGTCAGGACTGCCCACCTACGGAATCTCTGACAGTATAACTCAGCGTCATCAAGCCCCTGATTTAATGCCAACAAAGCTTTTTCAGCTTATCAGTGACATTAGGCTCATCGTACAATAACCCCAATACCTGAAAAAATGCATCAACATCACTTAAAACAGGATCCCCAGGTGTCAGGGAAAAAGCCCATTCCTGAGGATCGCCGCGCAGGAGAGAGATGACAATTTGAACCTGCTGCGCTGCGTTCCCTGAGGACTTAGATTTTAAGGCAAAAAACAATTTACAATTATTTTTGAAATTCTGAAACTTAGCTCGATCCCCTAAAAACAAATCTGGCATGGGAATCCTAGGTTCCACAACAGGCAACCTAGCAAGATATGCAGCAATACTCTGAACCTCAGTGGCAAGCTGATCCACACGGCCAGACAACTGTGCAAACTCCATTGAGAGAAAAAATCCTCCCCAGCACCCAGAGATACAGAGGGAAAAAAAAAATGCAACAAACAGAAAAATATCTTTGACAACTCTGACAACCGTTTTTTCTTTCACAATATTTTTCCCTTCTGTGAGTACCATACAATTTTAAATTTTGGGCCGGTGATACTGTTATGTTTCGGTAACTGAGGAGTGCAGGTAAAAAAGGCAATACACCAGAGCAGTTGGAATCTATGAGATTGCAGTACCCTGACTAACCACCACAACTAGAGGCAGCCGTGGAGCGTTCCTACGTTGGTCCTAGACGCCTCGTCACAGCCTGAGAAACTAACTACACCTAAAGATAGAAATAGGAAAGCTATCTGCCCCGGAGCAGAACCCCAAAGATAATAGAAAGCCCCCAAACATGTAATGGCGGTTAGACAAGAAGAAATACTGACACAGACAGAAAATAGTATGAGCAAACGTTGGGGCCCAAACTAACTAAATAGAAAAGGATAGGAAGGGTACTTACTGCAATCCCAGAAAACCCTGAAAAGCACCAACTCTACTAATTTCAAAAACACCTGAGATCACACGACCTCTACCACCTAAATTAGTTCTCTGGTGTAACAAAATCAAAACAGCAGCCACTGAAAAAACTGGAAAAGCAAAAGTACAAACATCAGTGGCTGAACTAAACTGAGAGGGCAAAAGCCCCCGGAGGGGACCCTGAAGGCCCCCACAGAAGTGCAGGACAAAATGCAAAAATCAAGCACAAAAACAAAAAGAAGAAAATGTCTTATCTGTTAGCAGGAGATGCAGACACGACACAGAAGGCTACAAGGGAAACAGGAAACAAGGATTGAGACCAGAACAACTGATCACCGGCAACCCTGATGGGAAGGCGACTCCCTTATATAAGACCAGTCAGTAACACCTGATTCCCAATCCTACAATCTTCACTGGACAGACTAGTACCGCTTGTAACCACCAGAGGAGCCTCTGCTCAGAACACATCTCAAGCCCATTCACAACAGTCTTGACCACCTATATCAGATCTCTGGTGTGGACACGTAGCTATCCAGCAGCAAGATATCACAAAAACTGAGCAAATGAACAAATACAAAAAACGAATGGAGACCAGCCAAAGCCCCCAAAGGGGACCCGGCTGAATACAAAAAGCAATGCAGCAAAACGCAAGGAATTCAAACCACAGTAAAAAAAAAACTGATAGAGACTTATCTGAAAGCAAGCAGGAGACAGCAGGAAAGCAAGCTGAATTCCAACCTAGACCAGGAAGCACAATTGATTACTGGCGAGGATCATGGGAGTCCAGCTCACTTATATCAGGCCAGTCATTACCACCTGACCACCACTCGTTATTTACAGGGCTCTTGGTATTCAACATTGGTTCAATACCCTCAGCAACCACCAGAGGGAGCCTCAGCTCCGGTCATCTCCAAAATGTTCACAACAGTACCCCCCCCCCTTGAGAAGGGGTCACCGAACCCTCATTTGTGCCATCAGGACGATCAGGATGAGCTTCGGTGATAGGCACGGACCAGTCTTTCAGCATGAATGTCAGAAGCAAACAACCAAGAATTGTCCTCCTGACCATAGCCTTTCCACTTCACCAAGTACTGTAGTCTCCGCCTGGCCAAATGAGAATCCAATATCTTCTCAACCACATACTCAAAATTGCCCTCAACCAAAGCAGGATCAGGAGGCGCAGCCATAGGAACCACTGGCTCGACAAATCTCTTCAATAAAGATTTGTGAAATACGTTGTGAATCTTGAATGTTCCTGGAAGAAGCAAACGGAAGGAAACGGGATTAATAATCTCCACGATCTTATAAGGTCCAATGAACCTTGGCTTAAATTTTGGAGACGCGACCCTCATAGGGATATTTTTTGAGGATAACCAAACCAAATCGAGGACCATCGTCCTATGCCGGTTGGCAAACCACTGGGCCTTCTCCTGAGAGAGAGACAGCTTATCCACTACTTGATCCCAAATCAGCTGCATTCTCTCCACAATAGAGTCAACACCAGGACAGACAGAAGCCTCCACCTGCCCTGAAGAAAATCGAGGATGAAACCCGAAATTGCAGAAAAATGGAGACATCAAGGTGGCAGAACTAGCCATATTATTCACAGCAAACTCAGCCAAAGGCAAAAAATAGACCCAGTCATCTTGATCAGCAGACACAAAACATCTCAAATAAGTCTCCAAGGTCTGGTTTGTTCTCTTAGTTTGTCCATTGGTCTGAGGGTGGAACGCAGAGGAAAAAGACAGCTGAACTCCCAGTTTGGAACAAAATGTCCTCCAAAATCTGGAAACAAACTGGACTCCTCTGTCAGACAAAATGATCTCTGGAACGCCGTGCTACCGAACCACCTGTTGAAAAAATCAAGATATCGTCCAAATAAATGATCAGAAATTTATCCACGAAATCTCGTAAAATATCATTCATAAAGGATTGGAAGACAGAAGGGGCATTAGTGAGCCCAAAAGGCATCACTAGGTACTCAAAATGCCCCTCTTGGGTATTAAACGGCGTCTTCCATTCATCTCCGTGCTTGATACAAATAAGATTATACGCCCCCTGAGGTCAAGCTTGGTAAACCAACAAGCACCCTTGACTCTGGAAAATAGGTCAGAGATCAAGGGTAACGGATATTGATATTTAACAGTGATCTTATTCAGGAGACGAAATCAATACATGGCCTCAATGAGCCATCCTTCTTGGCCTCAAAGAAAAAGCCGACGCCCAAGGGTGAAGAGGATGGTCTGATATGACCCTTCTCTAAAGACTCTTTGATATAAGATCGCATAGCCTCATGCTCAGGTACAGACAAATGAAAGAGCCGACCCTTGCGGAATTTACAACCAGGTACTAAGTCAATAGCGCAATCATAACTCCTATGAAGAGGTAAGGATGCAGACTTACTCTCACTAAAACACATCAGAAAAATCAGTCAAATAGCCAGGAACATCTTGAGACTGGGGAGAGGCAGAAAAAACAGGAGTGTCAGCACGAACACATTGACAACCACAACCGGTCACAGACACAGACTTCCAATCCAAAACAGGATTGTGAGTCTATATCCACGGAAACCCCAGTACAACAATGTCATGTAAATTATGTAACACCAAAAATTTGCAATTCTATTGGTGGTCCGGGTTAACCCGCATTATCACCTGGGTAGAAAACTGGGGTTTATTCTCCGCCAAGGGGGTAGAATCAATGCCCAGCAAAGGAATAGACTTCCGCAGGGGTATCATAGGAAAACCACTTTGGCAAAATCCATCAGGTTTATAGCTACCCTGAATCAACAAAAGCCTGAGCTGAAAATGTGGACATGGAGCAAATCAAGGTAACAGTCAACAGAAATTTAGTCTGAACACTACCCAAAACAACTGAGCGCGCAAAACGTCTTCCCCACTTGGGGCAGACGGAAATAACATGAGAAGCGTCACCACAATAGTAGCACAACTTATTACGCTTATGAAATTCATGATGCTGTGCCCCAGAAGTCACTCCATCACACTGTATGGGCTCAGGGCCTGGCCCGCAAGGCATCACAATCTCACGCATATTTCTACGCTCGTGCAGATGTCTGTCAACTTGAATAGCTAATGACATAGAGTCATTGAGACCAGAAGGGACAGGGAATCCCACCATAACATTCTTTACAGTCTCTGCCAGACCCTTCCGAAAAAGGGATGCCAGCGCATCATCATTACATTTAGTAAGGACTGCCCACTTTCTGAATTTCTGACAATACAGCTCAGCGGCTTCATGACCCTGATTCAATGCCAACAAGGTTTTTTCAGCTTGATCAGTAACATTAGATTCATCGTACAATAACCCCAGAGCCTGAAAAAACACATCAACATCATTCAAATCAGGATCCCCAGGTGTCAGGGAAAAAAGCCCAATCCTGAGGGTCACCGCGCAACAGGGAGATGACAATTTGAACCTGCTGCGTTGTGTTCCCTGAGGATTTAGGCATCAAAGCAAAAAACAACTTACAGTTATTTTTAAAATTCAAAAACTTAGACCGATCCCCAAAAATAAATCCGGCAGAGGGATCCTAGGTTCCACAGCAGGCAACCCAGCAAGATAGATAGCAATACTCCAAACTTCAGCAGCAAGCTGCTCCACACGATTGGACAAATGCTTGACTTCTATTGAGGAAAAAATTCCTCTTCAGCCCCCAGAGAAAAAGAGGGAAAAATGCAACAAACAGGAAAAAAAAAATTTCTGACAACTTTTTTTTTCCTTTACAATTTTTTTTCCCTTCTATTGAGTACCATAGAATTTTCAGTTTGGCCAGTAATTCTGTTATGTTTTGGTAGCTGATGAGGCAGTAGCAAAAAAACCGCATAGGCAGCCTGACACCAGAGAGGTTGGAAACTAATAGGTTGTAGACCCCTAAACTAACCTCACAACTAGAAGCAGCCGTGGAGCGTACCTACGGTGGTCCTAGATGCTTCGGCACAGCCGGAGAGATAGCTATCCCTGAAGATGGAAAGAGGAAAGCTGACTGCCCCGGAGTAGACCCCAAAAGAGTAAGAAGCCCCCAAACATATAATGGCGGTTAGACAAGATGAAAACACGAACACAGACAGAAAATAGATTGAGCAAATGCTGGGGCCCAAAACTGTCTAGATAGGATAGCACAGGAGAGAATACTGTCTGCAACTCAGAAAAACCCTAGGAAAAACTCCAACACTTCTGAATCCAAAAACACTGAGACCACAGGGTCTTGACCACCTACTGTATATCAGATCTCTGGTGTGGACACGTAGCTACCCAGCAGCAAGATATCACAAAAACTGAGCAAATGAACAAATACAAAAAACGAACGGAGACCAGCCAAAGCCCCCAAAGGGGACCCGGCTGAATACAAAAAGCAATGCAGCAAAACGCAAGGAATTCAAACCACAGTAAAAAAAAAACTGAAAGAGACTTATCTGAAAGCAAGCAAGAGATGGCAGGAAAGCAAGCTGAATTCCAACCTAGACCAGGAAGCACAATTAATTACCGGAGAGGATCATGGGAGTCCAGCTCACTTATATCAGGCCAGTCTTTACCAACAGACCACCACTCGTTATTTACAGGTGTAGGGCTCTTGGTAGTCAACATTGGTTCAATAACCTCAGCAACCATCAGAGGGAGCCTCAGCTCCGAAGTCGTCTCCAAAATGTTCACAACATTGCTGTACATGAATGGGCAGAACAATGGATATTGATTGGTGGAGGGAACTGTTGCTGAGCTGCCTCCACCAATCACATATCTGTCCCTGCACAATGCATAGTGTAGCACTTCTTATTTACACTAGTCCGAGATCCTTGGGAGAGGTGAGCACACATTGAAGGGAAGCACAACCCCCATCATCCTTCAGAATATACTGGGTGTATTCTGACGGATGATGGGGGTTGTAGCCATTTTTGGTGTAACAGATCCCCCATAATAGTGCATCATCCGCAGATCCCCCCAATAATTGTGTACCCCGTAGATCCTCCATAACAGTGCATCACCACAGATCCCCCATAACAGTGCGTCATTTGCAGATCAGGTGCATCTTATAGAGCGAAAAATACGGCAAATTCTTTCTGCTAATGGTGTGGTCCAGCTGGCAGTCCACATTTCATAATCTAAATCATTTCTGCTAATAGTGTGGTCTAGACACCTGGCCACATTTCTGGATCTAAATCCTTTCTGCTAATATTGTGGTCCAGACACCTGGCAACATTTCCGAATCTAAATCCTTTCTGCTAATAGTGTGGTCCAGACACCAGGCCACATTTCCGAATGTAAATCCTTTCTCCTAGTAGTGTGGTCCAGAAAACCAGGCCACATTTCTGACTATAGTTTGTATTAATAGTGTGGTCCAGCCAGGAGTCCACCTTTTAGAATCTAAATAGTTTGTGCTAATTAGCGTGATTTGCACCACGTCCGTACTGTGTTGGCCCAAGCTATGCAAAATGATATACTGCACCAGGGCTCGTCGCTGCTGCCACAGTCACTGCATCATGTGCAGAGTTGAATTCCACCGTGTTGGCATATCGCATATCAACTGGTTAACCTGTAGCCCAAAAGATCTCTGTAGCGATGCAAGTCAATGACCCGTAGTGTGCAAGTGGCTGAAGTGAGCACACAGTAACTGTGCTTTTTACAGCAGCGCATCAAGACCGGGATACTGGAGGAGAAATTGCTGTACCACTGTCATGATGGCACCCGCTGCGCCCATCATGTCCACTGCTGCCGCTCACCGGGCTGCTCCTGCGTTCCTCTGTCCTGTCACTCGGGGGTCCCGACGTTCTTCTTTCTTCCTGTCGGCCTGCCTGTCAGCAGTGCCCATGTGCACGTGATCTAGCACGCGGGTGCCCATCTCTTTAACCCTGCAGCACCTGACCCGGAAGCACTGGCCGGGTAATCAGGTGCTGCCTCAGGGTATATCAGGCGCCTCTTCCATATTGGAGGTGCCTGATAATAGTGTGTTTTACCATGCTGTATTCTGGCTGCTCGTGTGGGTTCTTCCCACTCGTCCTATTCACTATCCATGCTCCTGTTCAGCCCTGTTCCGTCCCTGTTTGGTCCTGTCCGTCTGCTTTGTTCCTTGTCCCGTCTCCTCACCCTGTTTAATCCTGTTCAGTCCTGGCCTGTTCTACCTTCCCACTCCATCCTGTCCAGTCCCTGTCAGTCCCGTCTGTTAGCTCCGTCCTGTCAGTCTGCCTTGTCCCCTGTCCCATTTCGTCACCCAGCTTAGTCCTGTTCAGTCCTGGTCTGTCCTATCATCCCATTTCGTCCTGTCCAGTCCTTGTCAGTCCCGTCGGTCTGCTCCATCCCGTTCCGTCCTGTCTGTCTCATCCTGCTGCTCCGTTTGGGTTGTCCGTCTCTCTCTTGTCCGAGTACTTTCCCTGCAGTCCTTTGAGCCGTCCCTCCTTATGCCAGCTGTTGCGTGTCTGACTCCCTCGGGTTTGCCCCTAACGATCCCTGTATAGGGGTTGGTTCCATCTGGCCCGCTCACTCGAGGGAGTTTCGGTTCTGCGACCAGAGG
>JARQOD010000002.1:377555383-377591804 GCA_033576555.1 Oophaga sylvatica
GGTAGACACGGCAACGCTGTCTCTTTGAGATCTTCATTGGTTTATTATATGTGCCATAAACCAAGGTGAAGTAAAAATAAACACAGCCCTCTGGGCAAAACAGGAAAACAAAACAAAGTGGTAGCACAAAGCACAGACCTTGTAGTAGCTGGGATCCTCCCGCTCTGGGTTAGCAAAACACACAGTTCAGGATTAGCACAAACAGGAACACATCTCTGGAGTGTTCCCCTTCAGTCACACTGAACTCTGAACACCTCAGGAGGCGGCCTTCTATTAAAACCCCAGACCACACCCTGGGGTGGAGATAAGGTGGATAACTTCCCACCCGCTCTATGGTTGTCCACAAAAACCCAGCCCTTAAAATGGCCAATTAACCCCTCACAGCACATTATGTGCAGGAGGAAACTTCTGGGTTCAAATTCCTGAAGCTAATAGCCTCAGTGAAACATATCTCCCCTCCAGCACTTTGACAGTGACTTTATCACAACCCCTACAATTCCCCAGCCTCTCCTCTCTGTCAATCCATTCACTGGCCCTCCATTACTCGGAGACTCCAGTTCAAAACCTTACCCATGGCATACAAAGTCTTCCAAAAACTGTCTCCTCCATTCATCTGTGACCTAGTCTCCCAGGACTTACCTGCATGCAACCTCCAATCGTCACAAGATCTTCTTCTCTACTCTCCTCTTAGCTCCTCTTCCCACAATTGCATACAAGATTTCTCCCAGTCATCCCCTTACTCTGCAACGCTCTTCCCTAACATATCAGACCCTCGGCTACCATGGAAACCTTTAAAAGGAACCTGAAGAACCACCTCTTCTGACAAGCCAACAATCTACAGTAACCAGAGTTCCACCATACCGCTGCATGACCAGCTCTACCTTCACCTATTGTATCCTCACCCATCTATTGTAGACAGTGAGCCCTCATGTGCAGGGTCCTCTTTCCTCCAGTATCAGTCGGTGACAAGTTTTGTTTAAGATTATTGTACTTGTTTTTTTATTATTTATACCCCTTTTCACATGTAAAGAACCATGGAATAAATGGTGCTATAATAATAAATAATAATAATAATACCACTGTGCGGCTGCCAGACAAAGGGAGTCGAGTAGTCCATTCAAAAAAAGAAGTCAAAATGCTGCACAATTATACTATTTCTACTCTGGGAAATTGTTGCCAGTTTAGTGGTGTGTAGCAATAATTTTTTTCAATGAGGAGACTCCAAGTTGGGTCTCCATCTGGTGGGTTGCCTGTAGTGGAAGGGGTGTTGAGCCCCATTATACTATTTCTATTCTGGGGAAATTGATGACACTTTAGTGGTGTCTGATCCTAATTTTTGGAAATGTTTGGACTCCAATTGGGTCTCCTTTATGTGTGGTGCCTGAATCTTGCAGGGCTCTCAGAGCACCAGGCTTACACCTGTCACTCATCCACCTGTTACTGATCAATGTTTAAGCTAGAAATGTTGGTCCAAGCACTGTCCCATGCGCCCATGCTGCGCAATTATACTATTTGTAACCCGGGTCAATTGATGTGTCACTTTTCCTGGTGTCTGCCCCTATGTTGAGCTGTTTTGTCACCTTTTTGGCTGCCCTGAAGGTGTTGTCTATGCATTTGGTTTTGCCTCACACTGAATTCAATGAGGTTTGGGTATGTTCGACGAACTGTTCGGCGAACATGTTCGCCAAACGTTGGGACATTCGCCTAACCTGAACTGAACCATGAAATGTTTGCTTGTCTCAAGTAACTATCTGCTCACATCAGTGTACTATTATGTATGAAATGGAAAAGGTTTGTCTTCTTTCTGCAATACCTGAAATTAGTTACTACTTACTAGCGAATTCCCTGGCAAGTCCACATTTTCCATGAAGCTTCATATGTCGAATTGAAATCAGTAAACTAAAGATAAATCCGGTTTATTGCAGTTTAATCCATCTTCTAATAAGCCATGTTACTTTAAAGGAACACTCTAGACAAAACGAATGCAATGTTTTACACCTACTGCAGAGCCTTAGGGAGGTAGTGCATGACACAGACTACAGAGAACACCAAGGACGGAATCCCTGCGTCACACTTCGCTTGTGCACATCCTGGACAATTTATGACACAGCGAGTTATTTTTTGCCTCAAGCATTTTTTACTGAACATTTTCTTTGACTGTTGCAGAGTTTCACTAGGCTTATGCTAATGTAATGGTGACTATACTCTGAAATTTTGCAGGTGATGACAGCAATGTTTCTAATGTCATGTATACACTTGCATTCAGAGATCAGAATTATTTATTTGCTTTCTATTTACTTTGGTAGAATGGAAAATAGTTTCAGGTTCCTTTTCAAGTTTTACGCCTTCCTATAAGAAGGGATTTGGGTTGAGTTCAAACTTGGCCCCATATGTGCACATATATGTATTGACATATTTCTAAGTTGTTGGATTCTCTTTATCCCATAGCTATGTCCTAGTTTCTTTGAGAAGGACTCATTCAGAAGTCAGTTACTTTCTAATATGAGAAAAACAGTCCAAGTTTCATCACTGATTTGACCAAAGTTTCATTGAAATGTTATCAGAGTTTCATGGGAGATTAGTCCAAGTTTCATCAACTTTAAATCGGATGGGAAAAAAAGCTTCTCGTACCAAACAGGCCATGAAAAACGGAAAGCACATGGATGGCATCGGAATGCTGTCTGATTTTTTGAAGAACGCATAGACTTTAATTGGCAATTTTGATCCGATATTCTGATCAATAATAGACAAGTTTTGTGGGTATTTTTGCAGAGCACTCAGTCAGTGGAAAAAAAATGGACCTGTGAATAAATCCACAGACTATCATAGTTCCGAGTGCTGCCCGTGAAAACGAAAAACACAGATATCACTTGTACGAGAAGAACTGAAGTCAGAATGAGCCCTGACAGTTCGTCTCAGAGGTGAAAAAAGACCGCTAGCGATGTGCTGCCCAATAACATAGTGTAGTAAAGCTCTCTCCACATTATATTTTGGACTTCAGTTTTAGGTATACATCAATGGTACTTCTTGATGTACACCTCCATAATAATTGTCTGATGTGCTGAAAACCTCCAACCTGTACAGTGTCATACAATGGTCATAGAATCTCATTATGAAACATCTACTCTAGCTTTACTAGTGCATACTCCAAGAGTGTTGTTCAAAAGTAATGTGAACACACTCCTAGGTAGCATAGCATATCATTAGCTGCCAATTAAACTGGGCTGTGCTTGTTCTGATAGCAAGAAATGAATGAGCTTGGCAGTATGCAAGCCATGTCATAACCCATTAGTTTGAAATTCTTTATCAGTTCTAGAAATGTGGAGACGGGGTGGTTCTACTGTATGTTGTAAAGTGTATATTTTCAGACTTGTCCATTGATCATAAACCAAGACTCACAAAGAAAATTGACAGTACTGTATATTTCTTGCTTGTAAGATAAGAACCACAAAAGATTAAATCAATTATAAAGTACAGCAAAAGGTGAACAGAAATGTAATAATTGGGAACGCTTTTCTTTCATGGTAGAAGAGTTAAAAGAAGGAGATTATATTTGTGTGACTCACGTACTGAAACTTTGGTGAAGGTCCAATGGAAATAAAACGTTGGCTGGTGGCCTTTTTTCCCTCCATTAGTCATGGTATTGAGAAAATGAGGCTGGCATAGGGATACTTTTAGGTCAGGGATGTTAAACTCAACTACACAGAGGGCCAAAATTAAAAGCCGCAGGGCCAACCTTGATATTTATTTAAAAAAAATGTCTACGGTTGTGGAAGTCTTTCCTTATCATTAAATATAACTATGAACCTTTTCATATGGAAACAAACTTAAAGGTATTGTCCCACGAACAAAGTACATTTTAATTAATAGATCTTAGAATTAAATATTGGAATAATATAATATGCTATGTAAGATCAGTAAAAAGCACATGGCCCAATGGACTAATTTAAATATGTAATAACAAAGGATAAAAAACCTTCAATAATACAAATAATAAAGTATGATGAAAACAAAAGTGCCTCCCAAACACAGTATTATACCCTCACAGTGAATTCCTCCTCAGTACACTCTACATGCACGGTATGATGACTCTACTGTACCTCCTTCTCTCAATCCACCCGACAAAGAATGATGACCCCATCACAGTATGATTCTCCAAATGTAATCCCCACACAGACCTCCATACAATAAAATGGCCACAAAAAGTGCTTCATACAGTATAATGGGCCCCACATAGTGCTCTATGCAGTATAAAGGGGTCCTGCACTGCTTTTCATACAGTATAATGGCCCCACATAGTGCTCCACACTGTATAATGGCCACAAAAAGTGTTCCATTTAGTATAATGGCCCCACATAGTGCTACACACTATATAATAGCCATAAAAAGTGCTCCATACAGTATAATGGCCCCACCTAATGCTCCATACAATATATTAGCTTCACATAGTTTCCTTACAGTATAATGACCCCAGATAGTGCTTCATATAGTATACTAGCCCCACATAGTGCTCCATGCAATATAATAGCCTACAATGTGCTCCATACACTATAATGGCCCCACATAGTCTCCGTACAGTATACTGGGCCCCACATAGTGCTTCATATAGTATAATGGGATCCACATAGTGCTCCATATAGTATAATGGCCCCACATAGTGCTCCATGCATTATAATACGCCTAAATAGTACTCCATACAGTATAATTGCCCCACAAAGTGCTCCATACAGTATAATAGCCCCAATTAGTGCTTCATACAGTATAATATGCCCCAAATAGTTCTCCATACAGTATAATGACCCCATGTAGTGATCCATATATTATAATGGCCCCACATAGTGCTCCAAACAGTGTAATAGGCCCGATATAGTGCTCCATACAGTATAATGACCTCACGTAGTGCTCCATACAGTATAAAGGGATCCACAGAGTGCTCCATACAGAGACATGTGCCCCACCTAATACTCCATACAATATAATGACCCCACATAGTGCTCCATAAACTTTAATGGGCCGCACATTAAAAAAAAAAAATAATAAATACTTACCTCTGCTGGTTCCTCCATGGCTGCTGGATCACCCGCCAGGGCAGTGGGGTGCCTGGTACCAAGCCGCTTCTTAAAGGGGAAGTGCCACAGCAGCACTGACTCGGTTTGTGGCCCTGGGCATCCAATAAATGGGGCATATTTACAAGGGATAATAGAGTTTGTAATAAAGTGTGACGCCACCTGTGGTTTCTGGTCAGAGGTGACCAGCGCTGCAGATGCAGTCCTCTGGGACAGTTGGTGATGCAGCTGAGTTGGTAAAGCTCCCCGCATGTGGAGCTATGTCCCAGGGCAGATGTAATATAAGGTGGATGGTAAAGATGTAGTATTTGCCAAGGGATGTAGCAGTGTTGAGTAGGTGTTGCAGGAAGAACTTGAGAGGACACAGTCAGATGCAGCTCCAAAGCTTTACTCACAGTTCTGCAGGCAGAGTGTCCAGGGCACTGGTTACAGATGGTGCTGGAGTCGGTCAGCCTGAAAGCAATTTGGGAATATCCTATTCAGGTGGGTTGTGAAGCCTACTTTCTAGCGCTATTCTCTGAGGTACTTGCTGTTGTAAATTCTGTTCAAGTTCCTCTGTCTGTTTACTTAAGCAGAACATCACTCACATGTCAGGCAGCTGTAGCCTGCTTCAGGGATCGCTCCTCTCTGGCGTCTCCGGCTCACACGTGCTGCTGTGTAGTCGAGTATCAGTTATGGACAGAGGACCTGTTGTCTTCTGCCCTCCGGATTCTGCTGCTGGGGCTTTAGCTCCTACTCAGCTTTGGACTCTGGGGTCCGGTCTCTGGCGCTCAGGCCTAGGGGTGAGCTTAGCTACAGCTCCTGTCCCCTAGCTTCTTGCCACACGTCCTTCCTCAACCCTGTCTACAGACAGACTACTCTAACTTAACTCCTCCCCCAGCCAGAATATTCCAGGGATGCTCCCCTGAAATCAGGTGTTAGAGCTCCCCCTTCTGGTCTGAAGTAGCAAAAGTGTTGTATGCTGTGTGTTACTTGTTAAGGGGATCCTTCCTTGCTTTCAGGCATGACATCACTCCCCCCTGGAGGGAGCAAGGTCACTGTGGCAACCTAACTCCTGGGGTGCTACATTCTCCCCTAGTACAATTCAGTACTCAAGGACTGAGGAAACATAAAAGAGAACATATTATAACTATTTACAAGATTTTAACAACAGATATAAATTTGTGGCGAAGTCTTGAAATGGGGTGTCCTTTTCACCCTACAAAGTACAATATGAGGGACCCGTCTCAAACCCTCCATGTAGGCCTTGGGCGGGCTACAAGGCATGGCTGGTCTCCCTTTTGGACCACCTCTTCGGCCACGCCAGAGGGTTTTTGTTCTGTAGCCTTCAGTGCTAACTATTTACAAGCATTGTCCTGGTCACTACGAGTCCAATGACCCAATCATCCATTTAATCAAAGAAACCAGTCTGTCATTGTAAATTTGTTTACTGTAAATGATATCTATAACTTTGTATGTAACCCCTTCTCATGTACAGCACCATGAAATTAATGGCGCTATATAAATAGATATAATAATAATAATAATAATAAAATAAGAATACTCAAAAGTTCATACAGTAAGTCTCTGTAGGCACAAATACTTAATGATTGCAATTATAACCATTATTAACTTATTTACATTTCCATGGTACACAGTCTACTTATATGCGGAACCTCATAGGGAGTAGGCCTTTGGTAGTACGAATAGACCTAAGTAGCACTGGTGTTGGTAGTGACCTGATTGATTCACTGTGTTAACTACCACTGGTGTAGTGCGCTCTCCGCTGACTACGCTACTGGTGATTCTACGTAGTACAGGTATACCTGCTTTTCTACAACTCCCTTCTCACTGTGGGCATGACAGATTCAACCGTTGCAGGGGGCGGACTTTCGCATTCCACTGCAGATGTGGCATCTGTCACTTGAGCTTGCAGATCTTCAGGCTGGTTTGAGTCTCTTCTCTTTCTGGCACTACTAGTTGGGGAAAGGTTAATACGGGCACGACTATGGCTTGGTTTACTCTTTTCCACTTTGAAGGGAACTCGTCAAGTACGGTGCGGATCTTTTCTTCTTCTTTTTCCACTGCCTGAGGAGTGTCTTTGTCTGCAATCTTTTCCTTCAGTTGGTCAGGGCATGGTTTTAGGTGATCCCTTGACACTACTGCTGAGGTTTCTCCTCCATCCTGGCTGATAAGGCACACCTTAGTATTGTCAAAGTTTGAAGGCATGACGGTGTATGGTTCAGCTTCCCACTGATCATCAAGTTTGTGTAGTCATCTTTTTCTTTTTAGCACCTGTTCTCCAGGCAACAAGGGAACTGCAGGCGCATGCTGATTGTAGTTTCTTTCTTGCTTCTGTCTTGCTTGAGACAAACTTTGTTCCACACACTCTTGCACTTTGTGGTACTGCTGCTGCCGCTCTGCATCCCAGTCTGCATCTGGTGGTTACTTCAGGTGTTAAGACTCCCATTTCCAAGTCAATTGGTAACTTGCCAGGTCTTGCTCTCATTAGGTAGGCCGGTGTGCAGTTGGTGGAATTCACCGGAATGTGGTTGTAGAGATCTACCAGATCTGGCAATTTTTCTGGCCACAAGTTTCTTTCTTCCAGGGGCAAGGTCTTCACATTTTCTCACACATGCCATTTGTCTGTGGATGGTATAGCGTCGTCCTGATTTTCTTGCAGCCGTACATGTTACAGAACTCCTGGAACACTTCTGCTTCAAAGGCTGGGCCTTGGTCAGTAAGCACTCGTTCAGGGTAATCATGCGGTCAACAAAAGTGTTGTTGAAATGCTTTGGCCGCTGTCTTTGCTGTTTGGTTCTTCACAGGCAATGACTACCAGGACCAGGAACCTTGAGTAATGGTCAACGATGGTGAGAGCGTAGACATAGCCTAAATGGCTTGGGGTCAGCTTAACATGGTCCAAGGCTACCAATTCAAGCGGCTGTTTGGTGATTATTGGCTGTAATGGGGCTCGCTGGCTGTTATGATCCTTCCTGCACAAGTTGCATGGTCCACATTCCCGGAACCAATCTTCAATGGCCTTTCTCATACCAATCCAGTAGAATCTCTCGTGAAGTAGGACCTCCAACTTCTTCCATCCGAAGTGTCCTGCTCCATCGTGGTACACTTCCAGGATCATTGACGCATCTCGCCTGGGGACTACCACTTGCCAAACCAGTTCGTGAGTTCGGGCGTTGACACTCCTCCGACACAGCTTTCCTTTGTATATGAATAGCTTGCCCTTTTCCTTCCACAACTGTTGGGTCTCTTGTGGAGCATCTGGACCAGGGCGCGAGTCAGCTTGCGTCAGCAGCTCCTTTACCAGGCAGACTGCTGGGTCCCTATTTTGCGTCTCTGCCCCTCGTGTTGGGCAATGGGTATAATGTGGCCTCTTTCGTGATGCAGTGCTTGTTTTTCACCCCTTGGGCACGTTGGATCGCAATTGGATGGTGAAAGGTTGGTAACTCGATTTCTTCAAGTGCGTCCAGATCTTTGCCCCCATCTCGTAAGTTGGGCATTCTGGACAGCGCATGAGCATTGGCATTCTTAAGTCCCGCTCTTTACTTGATGGTGAACTCGCAGTTAGACAGCCGGGCCATCCATCGCTGCTCCAGCGCACCTAGCTTGGCGGTTTCCAAGTGAGTCAGCGGATTATTGTCCGTGAAGATGGTAAACTTTGCTGCAGCTGGGTAGTGTTTGAACCGCTCAGTCACAGCTCAGATGGTAGCGAGGAACTCCAGTTTGAAGAGCTGTAGTTGTCAGGGTTCCTTACAGTGGGACGAAGTTTCCTACTGGCGTAGGAGATAACTCTTTCTTTGCCTTTCTGTAGCTGCGACAGAATGCCACGTTGCTGGCATTAGTATAGAGGTTGAATGGTTGGTCATAGTCTGGGTAGGCCAGAACTTCATCCCCCGTAAGAGCCAACTTCAACCAAGTGAAGGATCTTTCCAGTTCGTCATTCCAATCAAACGTAGAACTCTTCTTCCTAGCCTTCTTAGGCTGGCCCACGAGGAGGTTTTGCAGGGGTGCGGCTATTTCAGTGAAGCCCTTGATGAACCTTTGGTAGTAGCCTACCAACCCGAGGAACTGGCGTATTTCATGGATGTTGCTGGGCCTCTGCCAGTCCTTGATAACCGTAACTTTTTCAGGGTCTGGTGCCATGCCTTCCGCGCTCACTACGTGGCCTAGGTACTGCACCTTGGGCTTGAGGAGGTGGCATTTGGGCGGTTTCACTTTCAGGCCAAATTTGGATAGGGCCTCGGCCAGGTGCTCCAAATGGTCTTCATAGGTCTTGGAGAAGACAATGACGTCATCTAGGTACAACAGAACTGTCTCAAAGTTCTTGTGTCTGAGGCAGCACTATCAACCTCTGGAACGTTCCTGGTGCGCTGTAAAGCCCAAACGGCATGTAGTTGAATTCTGAGTGGCCCATTGGTGTTGCAAAGGCGGTCTTCTCTTTGTCTGCCTCTGCCCCAGGAACCTACCAATACCCACAAGTGAGATCAAAGGTAAAGAAATTGTTAGAGGTTCTCAATGCAGCTAGTAATCCCTCTATCCTAGGTAACGGATAGGCGTCTTTGTGGGTAATGCTGTTAATTTTCCTATAGTCAACACACATCCTCATTGTACCATCTTTATAACGAGGACTAGTGGAGCTGCCCAGGGGCTACAACTGTCTCTGATCACCCAAGCCTCCTTCATCTCTCGTAACATACTCTTGGCACATTGGTAGTGATTTGTGGGTACAGGTCGGTACCTTTCTTTAATGGGCAGATTTTTCCCGTGAGGATATGATGTTGGACCCCTTTTGCCTGCCCATAGTCTAAAGGGTGAATACCCGTTCAAACTCTTGGACTACTCAATAAACCCCATTATTTTGGTGTGGAAGGGTGGAGTCAGTGCCTACATGCAGCTGTGACACCAATCCTCCAGCTGTTTTGCAGAGCCATTGTCCTCCGCCTGGTCGGACGAGACCAAGGGTTCTGCTGTCTGAATTGCGTTGTGATTGACAGTGAACAGCTTAGCAATGGTGGCATAATGAGGTAGTGTGGCCTCCTCCTCCCCACAATTTAAGATGCGTACTGGCACCGACTACCCCTCTGGCTGTCATTACAGTGGGCCTACTATCAGAGTACACTGGTTCTACCAGGGCTTGGTAATCTCTTCCCCTGAGGCGTAAGGCTGCCCGACACAAAATTAACATTTCACTCCTTGGGGGTATTGCAATGGGGAATGAATCACTCACTCTGACACTGCCGACTTCTCTGCCAGATAGCTCTACTTGTTGTCTTTGCATGAGGGCCTTGATCTCCTTTTGCAGGACCCGCTGCTCACTGGAACCAGCAGTTTTGGCTACCTGTTGCAACAAAACAATAACCTCGGCAAGACAATTTTCACATTAGTACCTAAGGTCATCATTGGGTTACATTCTCATAGATCAATGTCTACAATTATCATACCTTGGGCTTTTAATTCTACTCGCCCCACCTTAATGGTCACCTCCTTATACCCCTTTTGTGGCAAAGGCAGGCCATTGCTGGCGGCTACTGTCAGCTCATCATCTGGGCCACGAGTAAGATCAGAGTCAGCCCAATACCGTTTGTAGAGAATATATGGCATAGTCGTCACCTGAGAGCCGGTGTCCAGCAAAGTGTTTATTGGGATGCTGTCAATCACAACCGGGAGGACCGGTCATCCTCCAACATACTTGGCTCTTCAGTTCAGTGGGCCTGGTCGTCCTACTCCTGGGGGTTGGCAGTCTGCCCCAGGGGTTGCTCGTTTAAATAGAAGCATCTGGCGATGTTCCCCGCTTTGCTGCAAGGGCGGCAAATGGTTCGTCCGTCTTGGTCGTAGCGATCGTTGTCTCTCCCTCTGATCGGTGGGATCCTCTTTCTCCGTCGCTACGGGACGTCATCTGGACTGGAGGCCAACTCTTTCTTCTCCTTTGGGGGCACTTGCAAGGACTGCACGGCTAGTGCAGCCACAGTTTTGGTCAGCTCCTGGATCTGCAGACGGAGTTCTGCAGATGGATCATTATCCAGGGTCTGTGCGTCGGCCTCAACAGGGGCCTGAGGAAATGATGCCGCCTCATGGTGGTATGTAATTTCTGGGTGCCTAGGGGGTGCTGGGCGGCTGACATTTGGTTCGTGTAACACCCACATAGCCCTATCTCTAAAGTCTGCAAAGTTCAGGTCAGGGTTTTGTAGGGCCATGATGCGCAGCTGTGACCTGTGGGTGCTGGACAGGAGTCCCTCAATAAATTGCTCCTTTAACAATCTGTCTCCATCTTGCACACTGTAACGGGTCTGGGAGGCGGAACCTCTGAGCTACTATACAAAGGGGCGGACCTTGTAAGGGAGCTGGTGGCAACCAGGGTAGACGGGCAGGTAGTCACAGCAGATAACCGGGATAGTCTCTGGATGAACGGGCAAGAGGTCACAGCAAGTGGCGGGGGCAGTCTCTGAATGAGCGGGCAGGAGATCACGGTAAGTGACTGGGGCAGTCTCTGGATGAAGGTAGATACGACCTGTGATGGCTGAGCCTCCCGGTAGGCTAGCAGGAAAATAGCAGATGAGCGCTCCCAGGTGAGCGGGCGAGAGTCACTGGAATAGCAGAAGGTCACAGCACGTGACGGCAGAGTCTCCAGGTAGGTTAGCAGGCAGGTAACAGATGAGCGCTCCCAGGTGAGCGGGCGAGAGTCACTGGAATAGCAGAAGGTCACAGCACGTGACGGCAGAGCCTCCAGGTAGGCTAGCAGGCAGGTAACAGATGAGCGCTCCCAGGTGAGCGGGCGAGAGTCACTGGAATAGCAGAAGGTCACAGCTCGTGACGGCAGAGCCTCCAGGTAGGCTAGCAGACAGGTAACAGGCAGGAACAGACAGCAAACTGGCAGGAATCTGGCAGGTAACTGGCAATGGACCTTGGACCCTGAGGACTGAAGCAGAGTAGTGAACAGTGCAACAACATTGCTCGGGCACCTCCATTTTGGAGGAAGTGCCTTATATAAGGTGAAGTCCTCCGGCCATTGGCCGGGGACTCTTTAGGATGGCGCGCGCGGCCCCTTTAAGAGAGGGGGTAGCGCGCGCGCGACCTAAGCACAGTGGCCGGAAAGGAGCGCGCGCCGCCAGCAGAGCGGGAGGACGACGCCGACCCTGGAGCAGAGGAGCGCGCGCTGCCAGCAGAGCGGGAGGAGGACACCGACCCTGTAGCAGAGGAGCGCGCGCTGCCAGCAGAGCGGGAGGAGGATGCCGGCCCCGGAGCAGAGGGTGAGGGGAACAGCGTCCCTGCCTGGCAGAGGGCAGGGACGCCTGCGCTACAGTACCCCTCCCTTTAGGTCCCCCCTTTTTTAGGCCAGAGAGAAATTTAGCTAAGATGAGAGGGGCATGGATGTTCTCCCGCGGCTCCCACATTCTCTCCTCAGGACCAAACCCCTTCCAATCCAACAAAAAATAGGTCTTCCTTCTTACCCTTTTGGTGGCCAGAATATTCTCTACCTCAAATTTGTTTTCAGCAGAAACCGGAGCAGGAGGCGTGCCTGTAGACTTAGAAAAAGAATTAAGTACCACCGGTTTGAGGAGAGATACATGGAAGGAGTTAGGGATCCGCAAGTTGGCCGGAAGTTTCAATTTATAGGCCACCGGGTTGATCTGATTGATGACCTCCAAAGGACCGATGAACCGAGGACCTAACTTATAGGAAGGAATCTTGAGCTGAACATACTTGGACGAGAGCCAGACCTTATCCCCAGGACGGAATTGAGGAGGATCCAGACATTTTTTGTCAGCATGTCTTTTCATACGCTCGGATGACAGAAGAAGTGCGGACCGGGTACTCTCCCATATGGAGGAAAATTTGTTAACAAGAGATTCTGCAGCCGGATTATCCACTGAGGTGGAGACGGGAAAAGGGATCCGAGGATGCTGACCGAAGACTACAAAAAACGGGGATTTGGAGGAAGATTCGCTCTCGTGATTGTTGTAAGAAAATTCGGCCCATGGCAGGAGATCCACCCAATCAGAATGGTGAGCATTAACAAAGTGCCGGAGGTAACTGGTCAGGATCTGGTTGATCCTCTCCACTTGACCATTGGACTGTGGGTGGTAAGCGGAGGAGAAGTCCAGGGTGACGTCTAATAATTTACAAGTGGCTCTCCAGAAACGTGAGGTGAACTGTACCCCTCGATCCGACACGATGTGACGGGGCAGGCCATGAAGTCGGAAAATGTGGCGGATAAAGTCTTTAGCCAGCTCGGGTGCAGACGGGAGGCCTGGCAGGGGAATAAAGTGAGCCATCTTGGAAAAGCGGTCAGCGACCACCCAAATGACCGTAAAACCAGCAGAGACAGGGAGATCTGTTATGAAGTCCATGGCTATATGCTGCCAGGGGGCAGTGGGTACCAGAAGCGGAAGAAGGCGACCGGCAGGCAGGTGTCTCGGAACTTTGTTGCGGCCACAGGAGGCACAGGCAGCAACAAAATCTATTACGTCCTTGTGCAGGGTAGGCCACCAGTAATGCCGAGAAATAAGTTGGAGGGTCTTTCTCTGACCGGCGTGGCCAGCAAGTTTAGACGAATGACCCCAGTGTAGGATCCTCTCCCGATCGGTTACCGATACGAACGTCTTACCGGGAGGGAGACGGTTCAGACTCACGGGAGCCACCTGCATGACTCTGGCGGGATCGATGATATGTTTAGGTTCCTCCTCGAGATCCGACACCAGGAAAGATCGGGACAAGGCGTCCGCCTTGATGTTCTTGTCCGCCGGGCGAAAATGTAGAATAAAGTCAAAGCGAGCAAAAAACAAGGACCACCGGGCTTGACGCTGGTTAAGCCTCTGGGCATGCTGGAGGTAAGCCAAGTTTTTGTGGTCAGTGTAAATAATTACTGGATGAAGAGCCCCCTCGAGTAGGTAACGCCACTCCTCCAATGCCAGCTTGATGGCCAATAACTCTCGGTCTCCTATGGAATAATTGCGCTCAGAAGAGGAGAAGAGTTTGGAGAAGAAGCCACAAGTTACCATCCTCCCAGAAGATGATTTCTGAGTAAGTACCGCTCCGGCTCCAGAGGAGGAAGCGTCAACCTCCAGGAAGAACTGCTTGTTGCCATCCGGGCGATGCAGCACCGAGGCGGAAGAGAAAGCCTGTTTTAAGGAAAGAAAGGCCTCCTCTGCTTCGGGAGTCCACACCTTGGGGTTAGTGCCCTTACGGGTGAGTGCGGAAATTGGGGCGGTCCGGGAAGAGAAGTACGGTATGAAGAGACGGTAATAGTTAGCAAAGCCCAGAAACCGCTGAATGGCCTTCAATCCCTCCGGTCGGGGCCACTTCTTGATGGCAGACAGTTTCTCTGGATCCATTCGTAGACCGGTCTGAGAAATAATGTAGCCCAAAAACGGAAGCGAGGTCTGCTCAAAGAGGCACTTCTCGTATTTAGCGAAGAGGTGATTCTGCCTGAGCCTGAGCAGAACCTGACGAACGTCCCTCTGGTGAGTCTGGAGATCCGGAGAGAAGACCAAGATGTCGTCCAGGTACACCACTACACAGGAATAGAGAAGATCCCGGAAGATGTCATTGACTAACTCTTGAAAGACGGCGGGAGCATTACAGAGACCAAAGGGCATCACTAGGTATTCATAGTGGCCGTCCCGGGTGTTAAAGGCAGTCTTCCATTCATCCCCTTGACGGATACGGACTAGGTTGTACGCCCCACGGAGGTCCAGTTTGGTGAAGATTCTAGCCCCCCGCAGACGATCAAATAATTCCGGAATGAGCGGAAGGGGATACTTATTCTTCACCGTGATCTGGTTGAGTCCTCTATAGTCTATACAGGGACGGAGAGAGCCGTCCTTCTTTTTTACGAAAAAGAAGCCTGCTCCCGCCGGGGAAGTAGATTTCTGGATGAATCCCCTGGCCAAATTCTCCTCGATATATTCGGACATCGACCGGGTCTCAGCAGCAGACAATGGGTAAATACGCCCACGGGGAGGCGTAGTACCAGGTAACAGGTCGATAGGACAATCGTATGGTCTGTGAGGAGGTAATGTCTCTGCCTCTTTTTTATTAAAGACATCAGTAAATGACCAATAGGGAATCGGAAGTCCAGGTAGATTAGTTGGGGTACGAGAAGGACAGACGGGATGAACAGGAACCAAACACGTCTTATGACAATCCTGTCCCCAGCGAAGGACCTCTCCGGTCTGCCAGTCGAGCACGGGTGCATGTCTCTGGAGCCAAGGTAGACCTAGTAAGAGTGCGTGAGAGAGTCCAGGCAGAACATGAAAAGAGATGCTCTCAGAATGCAGCATTCCCACTTATAGAGTTATGGATTCGGTGATGAGTTGGATGGGGCATGGTAAGAGACCCCCATCCACAGCCGCGACCGATAAGGGTACCACCAGAGGTTTGGTGGGAATGTGATATTTTTCTACCAGGGACTGTGAAATAAGATTCCCGGCTGCTCCAGAATCAAGTTGGGTAAGTTCGAAATAACGATTCTCCCCGCAGAGAATTGAGACTGACAGCAGTAGAGATGAAGAGGCTTTCTCCTTGTCTAGGTCGACCTCTCTGAGCGAACCTAGACAGAGGCGTTTCCCGACCTCTCCGTACAGGTACGAATCCGGTGCTCCTTACTGCCACAGTAGAAGCAACTCCCTTCGGCACGACGTAAGTCCTGACGGGTTTTGACCATCTTGGTCTGGTCGACCTGCATAGGCTCAGGAGAGTGTAATTGGGGAGAAACAGAGGGAGTTACGGGTTTCTGAAACGTAGGAGCTAGACGTGGAAACCTCCTCTCACGGGTGACCTCTTTGGCACGCTCCAGAAATCGTAGGTCAATCCGAGTGGCAAGAGTGATTAGGTCATCGAGAGTGGTAGGAATGTCCTGACCGGCGAGTTCATCTTTAATACGGCCGGACAGACCCTCCCAGAAGACAGATACCAGAGCGTCGTTATCCCAGGCCAGCTCCGAGGCAAGGGTACGGAACCGTATGGCATATTGGCCCACGGTGAGACTTCCCTGACGGAGGCGTAGCAGAGATGATGCGGATGAGATCTTCCGTCCGGGTTCGTCGAAGACTTTCCGGAAAGCCGCGAGAAAGGCAGACAGGTGGAACACCAGGGGGTCTCCTCTCTCCCAAAGAGGATTTAGCCAGGCCAGGGCCTCCCCGGTGAGATGGGACATGATGAAGGCAATTTTGGCCCGGTCGGAGTTAAACTGGTGGGAGAGAAGTTCAAAGTGCAGGGTGCACTGGTTAATGAAGCCCCGAGCCTGAGCGGAGTCACCTCCGAAGCGAGGAGGTGCGGAAAGTCGGGGTCCGTGACAGGAAACCATGGAATTGGGGAGCAGAGGAGCTGCCGGATTGCGAGTCGTGGCACCAGCTGAGGTTGCTGGTGGAGCTGTCAGAGTGTCCAGGCGAGAATTGACATTCCGCAGGTGACCCAGGATGGACTCCTGTTGGGACCTCTGACGGGACAGTTCATGACACAGGTCCGAGATGGAGGGAGCTTGGCTGCCACCGGGTTCCATGGCCTGTTATGATTTGGTAGCTGAGGAGAGCAGGCAAAAAAGGAAATACACCAGAGCAGTTGGAAACTATGAGATTGCAGTACCCTGACTAACCAACACAACTAGAGGCAGCCGTGGAGCGTTCCTACGTTGGTCCTAGACGCCTCGTCACAGCCTGAGAAACTAACTACACCTAAAGATAGAAAGAGGAAAGCTATCTGCCCCGGAGCAGATCCCCAAAGAACATAGAAAGCCCCCAAACATGTAATGGCGGTTAGACAAGAAGAAATACTGACACAGACAGAAAAAAGTATGAGCAAACATTGGGGCCCAAACTTACTAAATAGAAAAGGATAGGAAGGGCACTTACTGCAATCTCAAAAAACCCTGAAAAGCACCAACTCTACTAATTTCAAAAACACCTGAGTTCACACGACCTCTACCACCTAAATTAGTTCTCTGGTGTAACCAAAAACAAAAGAGCAGCCACTGAAAAAACTGGAAAAAGCAAATGTACAAACATCAGTGGCTGAACTGAACTGAGAGGGCAAAAGCCCCCAGAGGGGACTCTGAAGGCCCCCACAGAAGTGCAGGACAAAAATGCAAAAATCAAGCACAAAAACAAAAAGAAGAAAATGTCTTATCTGTTAGCAGGAGATTCAGACACGACACAGCAGGCTACCAAGGAAACAGGAATCAAGGATTGAGACCAGAACAATTGATCACCGGCAACCCTGATGGGAAGGCGACTCCCTTATATAAGACCAGTCAGTAACACCTGATTCCCAATCCTCACAATCTTCACTGGACAGTCCAGTACCGTTTGTAACCACCAGAGGGAGCTTCTGCTCAGAACTCATTTCCAGCCTATTCACAACAGTACCCCCCCCTTGAGGAGGGGTCACCGAACCCTCATTTGAGCAACCAGGTCGGTCAGGATGAGTTCTATGATACGCACGGATGAATCTCCTAGCATGGATGTCCGAAGCAAACACCCAAGAATTGTCTTCCTGACCATAACCTCTCCATTTAACCAAATACTGGAGTTTCCGTCTAGAAAAACGAGAATTCAAAATTTTCTCAACCACATACTCCAGATTGCCCTCAACCAAAACAGGGTCAGGAGGCACAGTAGTAGGAACCACTGGCTCAACAAACCTCTTCAACAAGGACTTGTGGAACACGTTATGGATCTTAAATGTCCCTGGAAGAAGCAAACGAAAAGAAACAGGATTAAGAATCTCCATGATCTTATAAGGTCCAATGAACCTAGGCTTAAATTTAGGAGATGCCACTCTCATAGGAATATTTCTTGAGGACAACCAGACCAAGTCCCCCACTTTAAACCGAGGACCATCAGTCCTATGCCGGTTAGTAAACCGCTTGGCCCTCTCCTGAGAGAGGGACAACCTCTCCACTACCTGGTCCCAAATCTGTTGCATACGCTCCACAACAGAGTCAACACCTGGACAGACAGAAGCCTCCGTCTGTCCTGAAGAAAATCGAGGGTGAAACCCAGAATTACAGAAAAATGAGACATCAAAGTGGCAGAGCTAGCCCTATTATTAAGAGCAAACTCAGCCAAAGGCAAAAAAGAGACCCAGTCATCCTGATCAGCAGACACAAAGCATCTTAGATAAGTCTCCAATGTCTGGTTTGTTCTCTCAGTTTGACCATTGGTCTGAGGATGAAACGCCGAGGAGAAAGATAATTGAACACCAATTTTAGAACAAAAGGTCCTCCAAAATCTGGAAACAAACTGGACTCCTCTGTCAGACACAATGTTCTCAGGAATGCCGTGT
Organism: Oophaga sylvatica; assembly: GCA_033576555.1. Lineage (NCBI taxonomy): Eukaryota > Metazoa > Chordata > Amphibia > Anura > Dendrobatidae > Oophaga > Oophaga sylvatica. The sequence goes on from JARQOD010000002.1 coordinate 377,573,731, forward strand.
AAACGAACCACGTGCTGAAGGAACAAAGGCACCAATTCAGAGGAGGAAGGCAACTTAGGTAATGGCACAAGATGTATCATCTTGGAAAACCTATCGCAAATCACCCAGATGACGGTCATTCTCTGAGAAAGAGGGAGGTCGGAAATGAAATCCATAGAGATATGGGTCCATGGTCTCTTGGGCACAGGTAATGGCATCAACAAACCACTAGAACGAGAGCAAGGCTTGGAGCGAGAGCAAGTCCCGCAGGACTGCACAAACTCCCTGACATCACGAGACAAGGTAGACCACCAAAAGGACCGACTAACCAAGTCTCTGGTACCAAAAATTCCGGGATGACCGGCCAACGCGGAACAATGAATCTCAGACATTACACTCTTTTTCCACTTGTCCGGGACAAACAATTTCCCAACAGGGCAGCGCTCGGGCTTATCCTCCTGACACCCCTCCAGAGCCAGTCTCAAATTGGGCGAGATGGCGTAAAGAACTACACCCTCTTTCAAAATAACAGAAGGATCAGATAACTCAGGAGAGTCCGCCAGGAAACTCCTCGAGAGGGCATCCGCATTAACATTTTTAGTGCCAGGAAGAAATGAAACCACAAAATTAAAACGTGTGAAAAACAAGGCCCACCTGGCCTGTCTAGGATTAAGTCGCTTGGCAGATTCCAGATAAACTAGATTCTTATGGTCCGTAAGGACCACCACCTGATGTTTGGCTCCCTCCAGCCAATGTCTCCACTCTTCAAAAGCCCACTTCATGGCTAATAACTCCCGATTACCCACGTCATAATTACGTTCAGTGGGAGAAAATTTTCGAGAGAAAAAGGCACAAGGGTTACTTTTAGAGGTCTCTGGATCTCTTTGGGACAAAACGGCACCTGCCCCAATTTCAAAGGCATCAACCTCCACCTGAAATGGTAGAGAAACATCAGGCTGCCGTAGAACAGGAGCAGAAGTGAATCTCTGCTTAAGTTCCTGAAATGCAGAGACTGCCTCAGGAGGCCAATTCACCACATCAGAACCCTTCTTGGTCAAATCAGTTAATGGTTTAACAATAACAGAGAAATTACCAATAAATTTACGATAAAAATTGGCAAAACCCAAGAATCTTTGAAGAGCCTTTAATGAAGTAGGTTGGACCCAATCACAGATGGCCTGAACTTTAACCGGGTCCATTTCAATAACAGATGGGGACAAAATGAATCCCAGAAATGAGATCCTCTGAACGCCAAAAAGACACTTTGATCCCTTCACATACAGAGCATTCTCTCTCAAAATCTGGAACACAGTCCGAACATGTTTTACATGAGAGTCCCAGTCATTGGAAAAAATCAAGATATCATCCAAATAAACAATCAGAAATGTATCCACAAAATCCCTGAAAATGTCATTCATGAAGGACTGGAAGACAGAAGGAGCATTAGTGAGCCCAAAGGGCATCACAAGGTACTCAAAATGCCCTTCAGGGGTATTAAATGCCTTTCTTCCATTCATCCCCGTGCTTAATGCGAATAAGGTTATATGCCCCCCTGAGGTCAAGCTTGGTAAACCAAGTAGCGTTTTTCACCCTGGAAAACAGATCAGAGATCAAGGGTAAAGGATATTGATATTTCACAGTAATATTGTTCAAGAGACGATAATCAATACACAGCCTTAATGAACCATCCTTTTTGGCCACAAAGAAAAAACCGGCACCTAAGGGTAAAGAGGATGGTCTGATATGACCCTTCTCCAATGACTCCTTGATATAAGACCGCATAGCGTCATGTTCAGGTACAGACAAGTTAAAAAGGCGACCTTTAGGGAATTTACTACCAGGCACTAATTCAATAGCGCAGTCATAGCTCCTATGGGGAGGTAAGGATGCAGATTTACTTTCGCTAAACACATCAGAAAAATCAATCAAAAAGTCAGGAACATCCTGAGCCTGGGGGAGGCAGAAAAATCAGGAGTGTTGGTATTAACACATTGGCAGCCCCAACTGGTAACAGACACAGATTTCCAATCCAAAACAGGATTATGAGACTGTAACCAAGGGAAACCCAGTACGATAATGTCATGCAGATTATACAGAACAAAAAATTTGCAACTCTCCTGATGATCAGGTTCTACCCTCATTATCACCTGAGTAGAGAACTGAGGTTTATTCTCAGCCAAAGGGGTAGAATCGATCCCCAGTAGGGGAATAGACTTCCGTAGGGGTATCAAGGGAAACCCACAACGTTTGGCAAAATCAAAATCCATCAGGTTAATAGCTGCTCCAGAATCAACAAAAGCCTGAGCAGAAAATGAGGACAGAGAGCATATCAGAGTAACAGTTAATAAAAACTTAGTCTGAACACTACCCAAGACAACTGAGCGTGCAAAACGTCTTCCCCGTTTAGGGCAGACTGAAATAGCATGAGAGGCATCACCACAGAAGAAACATAACCCATTGCGCTTTCGAAATTCATGACGCTGTGCCCCAGAAACCACTCTATCACACTGCATGGATTCAGAAGCAGGTTCACAAGGCAACATTATTCCACGCATACCTTTCCGCTCACGCAAACGTCTGTCAATTTGAATCGCTAATGACATAGAATCATTGAGACCAGAGGGAACAGGGAATCCCACCATAACATCCTTTACATTATCTGACAGTCCCTTCCGAAAAAGAGCTGCCAAAGCGTCGTCATTCCATTTGGTCAGGACTGCCCACCTACGGAATCTCTGACAGTATAACTCAGCGTCCTCAAGCCCCTGACTTAATGCCAACAAAGTTTTTTCAGCTTGATCAGTGACATTAGGCTCATCGTACAATAACCCCAAAGCCTGAAAAAACGCATAAACATCACTCAAAACAGGATCCCCAGGTGTCAGGGAAAAAGGCCAATCCTGAGGGTCGCCGCGCAGGAGAGAGATGACAATTTGAACCTGCTGCGCTGCGTTCCCTGAGGACTTAGATTTTAAGGCAAAAAACAATTTACAGTTATTTTTGAAATTCAGAAACTTAGCTCGATCCCCTAAAAACAAATCTGGCATGGGAATCCTAGGTTCCACAACAGGCAACCTAGCAAGATAGGTAGCAATACTCCGAACCTCAGTGGCAAGCTGATCCACACGGCCAGAAAACTGTGCAAACTCCATTGAGAGAGAAAAAAAAATCCTCCTCAGCACCCAGAGATACAGAGGGAAAAAAAAATGCAACAAACAGAAAAAAAAAATCTCTGACAACTCTGACAACTTTTTTCCTTCCACAATATTTTTCCCTTCTGTGAGTACCATATAATTTTCAGTTTTGGCCGGTGATACTGTTATGATTTGGTAGCTGAGGAGAGCAGGCAAAAAAGGAAATACACCAGAGCAGTTGGAAACTATGAGATTGCAGTACCCTGACTAACCAACACAACTAGAGGCAGCCGTGGAGCGTTCCTACGTTGGTCCTAGACGCCTCGTCACAGCCTGAGAAACTAACTACACCTAAAGATAGAAAGAGGAAAGCTATCTGCCCCGGAGCAGATCCCCAAAGAACATAGAAAGCCCCCAAACATGTAATGGCGGTTAGACAAGAAGAAATACTGACACAGACAGAAAATAGTATGAGCAAACATTGGGGCCCAAACTTACTAAATAGAAAAGGATAGGAAGGGCACTTACTGCAATCTCAAAAAACCCTGAAAAGCACCAACTCTACTAATTTCAAAAACACCTGAGATCACACGACCTCTACCACCTAAATTAGTTCGCTGGTGTAACCAAAAACAAAAGAGCAGCCACTGAAAAAACTGGAAAAAGCAAATGTACAAACATCAGTGGCTGAACTGAACTGAGAGGGCAAAAGCCCCCAGAGGGGACCCTGAAGGCCCCACAGAAGTGCAGGACAAAAATGCAAAAATCAAGCACAAAAACAAAAAGTAGAAAATGTCTTATCTGTTAGCAGGAGATTCAGACACGACACAGCAGGCTACCAAGGAAACAGGAATCAAGGATTGAGACCAGAACAATTGATCACCGGCAACCCTGATGGGAAGGCGACTCCCTTATATAAGACCAGTCAGTAACACCTGATTCCCAAAACTCACAATCTTCACTGGACAGTCCAGTACCGTTTGTAACCACCAGAGGGAGCTTCTGCTCAGAACTCATTTCCAGCCTATTCACAACAATGGCCCGAGCAAACTGTAACGGGTCTGGGAGGCGGAACCTCTGAGCTACTATACAAAGGGGCGGACCTTGTAAGGGAGCGGGTGGCAACCAGGGTAGACGGGCAGGTAGTCACAGCAGAAAACCGGGATAGTCTCTGGATCAGGGTGGATTGATTTAAATCACGCCGATTTAAATCAACGATTTAAATCATGATTTAAATCAAATGATTTTTTTCTATTTAAATCAGATCGATTTAAATCGTGATTTTAATCATGATTTAAATCACTGATTTAAATCAAAAGATTTTTTTAATATAAATCACGATTAAAATCTAAAACTTTCAATCATTGTTCAATTAACTCCACACTTCTAGCTTGGTTTCACTTTCTGTAGCTTGGTTTCAGTTTCTTTTTCCATTCAGTTGACATGCCCAAACTTGTTGGATAGTCAGTCAGCAGTACTTGGCTGTAGTAACAATCAAACTTCAGAAGTGATCTGCGTGAGCCATGGCAGGTCGTAAGAGAGACCCTATTTGGGTTCATTTTGTTGAGATGCCAGCAGAGCTTGGAAAGAAAGGTGGGAGAGCAAAGTGCAAATACTGTCAAAAGGATATCCAAGGACTTGTTTGCCGTTTGAAATCACATTATGAAAACTGCAACCAGAAGGGAAATGAAGATGTTGATAGTGATACAACTAATGTCAATGAACCCCCACAGCTTCTTATGCACCAGGACCCTAGCACTAGTGGTAAGTCTGGCAATTACAACCTATTTTAACAGACGTTTTACTGGGATGGTTAAAGTCTATGAAAAGAAAAATTTCTAGCACTAGTTCTGGAGTATAGAATTTAAATTTATGTTAAGGCAATATTTCACAGAAGATTAACGTTAAGTAAAAATAAAAGAGTGTGTATACGCCTATTTTTTTTTTATTGTAGGCTACAATTCACTTTTGAAGTCTGCCAAATTGACCATTTTTTTTAAAAAAACATTTTTAAAACTTTTGTGACATAATTTTTTTCAGTTGCTCTGATATTACTAGTATTACAGCAACTTCACCGGAAACTTGAGTAGCATAACTTTTGAGACAGCCCTTATAGGACGAGGACCATTACATTGTTCAAAAAGTTTGTTTCAAAATATTTTCGTTATATTTCTTCAAATACGCAGTCGAATTATATTTTTAATTACTGTGCTTTCAGGGTCAAATATGGCTTGTGCTGCACGTGACAATCAATATCTGGGTACAACTTCAACAAAGCAGCCCAACAAAAAACTTTGCGTGCAAAGTGTAGAAAAATTCCTCTTAAAGACTACGACGAGCCAGAAAGAACATTTTGATGAATTAATTGCTAAATTCATATTTGCAACCAATTCTTCTTTCTGACTAGTTGAACACCCATTGTTTGTACAAATGATCGAAGGAATAAGACCAGGCTACAAACCACCAAGTAGATTTGATATCTCAGGAAAACATCTTCAGGCTGTATACGACAAAGAAAGAGCGGCTTGTACAAAATATTTGAAAGACAAAGTTGTTAACATGAGCTTGGATGGTTGGAGCAACATCCACAACGACCCCATAATTTGCACTTGTGTCACAACAGAAGATGGTGAAACTTACCTTACAGACACAATCGACACATCTGGAAATTCACATACTGCTGAATATTTACTTGAAATTGCTAAGAACTCAATTCACCAATGCCAAGAACAGTTTGGATGTAAAGTAAGGAGCTTAGTTACTGATAACAATGTGGCAAAAATGCGAGCGGAACTGGCACATGAGGATGACACAAATGTCATTACATACGGTTGTTCTGCCCATTTGTTGCATCTTTTGGCAAAAGACCTGCATATTTCGGGTGTCAAGGAACATGTTGTAGAAATTGTTAAATATTTCCGCAATAATCATTTTGCACATGCAACTTACAAGGAAATGGGAGGACTGAAGTTGGTTCTACCACAAGATGTTAGATGGAATACCTTGGCTGAATGCTTGGAACTGTTTATTAACAACTGGTCAAAATTAGTGTCCATTTGCGAAACACATCGGGATAAAATTGATGCTAATATACGAAGCAAAGTATTAAATCTTGGTGTGAAGAGAAATGCCGAGGACCTTTTGGAAAGGTTAAAGCCAATATCTATTGCGTTGGATAAAATGCAGAAAGATACTGCAACCATAGCTGATGCCACAGAAGTTTGGAAAGATTTAGAAGGTTCGCTAGATCGCTTGAACCTCTCAAACAATGTAAAGGTTGCAATACACCACCGCAAGGACCAAGCATTAAAAGAAGAACACTATTGTCATGTGTGCATCGCCACGAAGATCGTCGCGGTTGCACATTCTGACTTCTCACAGCTGAGTTGCTGTTTCTTTGTGTTTGGCAGTTAGGGAGTTAATTCTGTCTGTGCTCAGTTCTGGGACTGGGTGCAGTTTCTCCCGGCTGCAATTAATTATTTGTTGATTGGTTTCCTTTAAATCTCTGGTTGTCTGTTTGGGAGTTGCCAGTGAAATTCTTCATGCAGACCACAGATAGGATTGTATCTGTATAGACTTAAGTTAAAGAGCTCCTTAGTTGTTTTAAGCTCACCTTGCTTAGAGTTTAATATCCCAGATCATTTATGTTCCTTCTGTGTTTGAGTGTGTATGCAAGTCTGTGTTTTCTCCAGTCTGTCTTATATTTCTAATCTGTGTATTTAGCAGAGATCAGCCCATATCCCTTTGGTGGTAATCAGAATCCTTCTTAGGACTGATTACAGGGTTCAGGGACTGATAGGAGACAGGGTTAGGCTGGAGACTTGGACCTCTGAACCATTATCAGTACCTCCAAGGTGAGGGATTAGTTAGGACCCCAGCTTAGGGTCAGGTTAGACCCCCGGTCCTCTTCTTTCCTGTGACAGTGTATCAAGTCCTCAAGATTTATCCTGAGTTCAACGGATATCGTGTCAGGTAAATCTATTCTTTATTTACATGCTGATGTTGCTAATCTATATGTTGTATAGAGTGTTGTTCTTTTAAGAATAGTTTACTGAAATCGTACACATATCATAAGACCGCGTGACATTTTCACTGGCCCATAAAATTATTCCCAGTTGCCATGGATCCAGTAGCCCAGCTGGCTCTGCAGTTGCAGGGATTATCCATGGAGCTGACGGACATTAAGTCCAAAGTTTTGTCTCCCTCGGAGCAAACCAGATTTGAACCTAAAGTAGCTCTCCCGGACAGGTTCACTGGTGGGCGAGACAAATTTTTTACCTTCAGGGAAGCATGTAAATTGTATTTTCGGCTTCGGCCTCGATCATCAGGGAGTGAAGAGCAGAGAGTGGGAATTGTTATCTCGCTCCTACAAGGGGACCCTCAATCCTGGGCATTTTCCCTTCCTCCGGGATCCCCGGCTCTACAGTCAGTAGATCGATTTTTTACTGCCCTGGGTTTGGTATATGATGACCCAGATCGGGTCTCTCTTGCTGAGACAAAATTACGTAAGATACAGCAGGGAGATCGTCCGGCGGAGGAATTTGCTTCTGAGTTCCGTAGATGGGCTACAGATACTCAGTGGAATGACCCAGCTCTTAGGAGCCAGTTTTGTCATGGGCTTTCTGACAAATTAAAGGACGTTTTGGCTCAGTATGATTCTCCTCCATCACTGGAGGCTGCTATGGCCCTGGCTATCCGTACTGATAGACGGCTCCGGGAGAGGTGCGAGGTAACTCCGCCCCCTGTTACTCCACCTACTACTAAAGTCCCTTATGTTGAGGTTCCCCTTGTCTGTTCGGAGGAGCCTATGCAGTTGGGAGGGACATCATTTCGTAGGAGGGGATTGGCGGTACGCCGCAGGACTAGAAGGTGTTTCTTCTGCGGGAAAGAGGGACATTTTGTTGGGGGATGTCCGTCCCGTGCCTTGTTGAACAAGAAGTCGCCGGAAAACTGTTAATCCCAGGTTGTGTGGTGGACGACAATCTGGGAGTTTTATTTCGTCCGCTAGTTCTTCTCAGTTCCTTGTACCAGTGGAGGTGGTGGTTGGTACGAGAGTGGAGAGATTTTCTGTTCTTCTTGATAGTGGGTCCGGGGCTAATCTGGTTGACGCTCAGTTTGCTCAGGCTCAAGGTATGCATCTGAGTGTATTGGTCAAACCGATCCCTATATTCTCCATTGACGCCAGGCCTCTCGGCCAAGGTAGCTTTGTTCATGAGGTTCATAACATTGACCTTCGGGTAGGGGCAATACATAGGGAACTATTATCTTGTTATGTGTTGGAGGGTCTACCTACTCCTATTGTGTTGGGACTTCCTTGGTTGGTTAAACATAACCCTGTGATTAATTGGCAGTCCAGAGAGATAAGCCAATGGGGTGAGTTTTGCAAAAGTAACTGCATGAACACAGTCATCAGTGAGGTCGTGCCTAGTACTTTGCCTCCTTTTTTGGAGGACTTTGGGGATGTGTTCTCTGAGGAGGGGTGTCAGGAGTTGCCTCCTCATCGCGTGTTATGACTGCTCTATTAATTTACTTCCTGATGCTAAGTTACCTAAAGCTAGGTTATATAACCTTTCTGGTCCTGAGAGGCAGGCTATGAAAGATTATATTTCGGAAAGCCTGGCCAAAGGGCATATTAGACCTTCATCTTCCCCAGTGGCCGCGGGGTTCTTCTTTGTGAAGAAAAAAGATGGAGGCCTACGCCCTTGCTTGGATTTCCGCGAACTTAATCGGATTACTGTTCGAGATCCGTATCCACTCCCTCTGATTCCTGATCTCTTCAATCAAATTGTTGGCGCCAAATGGTTCTCTAAATTGGATCTCAGGGGGGCGTATAATCTGATTAGGATAAAAGAGGGGGATGAGTGGAAAACGGCGTTTAACACGCCGGAGGGACATTATGAGAACCTTGTCATCCCTTTTGGTCTGACTACTGCACCAGCAGTATTCCAACATTTTGTTAATGACATTTTTCGTCATCTGGTGGGGCTGTTTGTGGTCGTATATTTGGATGACATTTTAATTTACTCGCCAGATCTTGTGTCTCACCAGGAGCATGTGAGACAGGTGTTGCAGATCTTGCGAGACAATAAACTATACGCCAAACTGGAAAAGTGTGTATTCGCCGTACAGGAACTTCAGTTTTTGGGTTTCTTGGTGTCAGCCTCCGGTTTCCGTATGGACCCTGAAAAGGTGAGAGCAGTGCTTGAATGGGATCAGCCAGAGGATCTTAAGGCTCTGCAGCGTTTTCTGGGGTTTGCTAACTACTACCGGAAATTTATTTGTAATTTCTCATCTGTTGTCAAACCTCTCACTGACATGACAAGAAAAGGGACGGATTTTTCTAAATGGTCGGACAAAGCTTGCCAAGCTTTTTCCTCTTTGAAAAAATGTTTTGCTTCGGCACCCGTTCTCATCCAACCAGATGCATCACAGCCGTTCGTTGTGGAGGTGGACGCGTCTGACGTAGGGGTGGGTGCAATATTGTCCCAGGGTCCATCCCTGGTAAATGGCATCCGTGCGCTTTCTTTTCTAAGAAATTGTCGTCCGCCGAAAGGAATTATGATATCGGCAATAGGGAACTTTTGGCCATTAAGTTGGCTTTTGAAGAATGGCGTCACTTTTTGGAGGGGGCAGTCCACCCGGTCACCGTCATTACTGATCACAAGAACCTGCTGTATTTGGAATCTGCTAAGCGTCTGAATTCCAGACAAGCTCGATGGTCGTTGTTTTTTACCAGGTTTAATTTTGTTGTCACTTATCGCCCTGGATCTAAGAATGTTAAGGCGGATGCCTTGTCTCGCAGTTTCCCAGGGGCCGGGAAAATGGATGACCCGATTCCTATCCTTCAGGAGGGGGTGGTAGTGTCGGCTGTATGTTCTGAGCTTGAGGAGGAGGTATTAGAGGTTCAGGGGACGCCCCTGCAGGACCTCCAGGGAGACTGTTTGTCCCAAATCAGTTGAGACAAAAGGTTATTGAGGCACATCATAATTCTGCTTTAGCAGGACATCCAGGGAGTAAGGCTACTTTAGATCTCCTTTCTCGCCGGTTTTGGTGGCCTAACGTTAATAAAGATGTTTTAACTTTTGTCGCGTCCTGTGGGGTTTGTGCTCGCTCTAAGACCCCTCATACCCGTCCGTCTGGGACCCTCTTACCCTTGAAACTTCCGGAGCGTCCATGGACTCATTTGTCTATGGACTTCATCACGGACCTTCCTCAGTCGTCAGGGAAGACTGTCATACTGGTGGTTGTTGACAGGTTCAGTAAGATGGCACATTTCATTGCTCTTCCTGCCCTCCCTAATGCTAAAACTCTGGCGCAGGTGTTCATTGGGGAGATTGTGAGACTTCATGGGTTGCCTTCTGATGTGGTGTCAGATAGGGGGTCTCAGTTTGTGTCCAAGTTTTGGAGGGCATTTTGTTTACGTCGGGGGATGCAATTGTCATTTTCCTCGGCTTTTCATCCGCAGACCAATGGTCAGACAGAGCGTCTGAATCAAAGCCTAGAGACTTATCTTCGGTGTTTTGTCTCAGAGAACCAGGAGGACTGGTCTTCTTTCTTGCCTCTGGCAGAGTTCGCTCTTAACAACAGGCGGAGCGAGTCCACTGGTAAATCCCCGTTTTTTGGGGCATATGGTTTTCATCCCCAGTTTTGTACTTTCAATGGGGGGGGCCCTTCTGGGGTTCCTGAGGAGGAGCGTTTCTCGTCGTCACTTGCTTCAGTGTGGAGAGGTGTATTGAATAATCTGAGTGCTATGGGGAACCGTTATAAACGTATGGCTGATAGGAGGAGAGTTTCTGGTCCAGATCTTAATGTGAACGATCTGGTATGGTTGTCTACCAGGAATATAAAACTTAAAGTTCCCTCCTGGAAGCTGGGCCCCAGATTCATCGGGCCGTACAGGATCAGTTCCATAATTAATCCTGTGGCATTTCGTCTGGACCTCCCTCCTACGTTTAAAATTCATAATGTGTTCCACAAGTCATTACTTAAGAGGTACGTGGCACCAGTCATACCATCACCTCTACCTCCTCCTCCAGTGGTGGTCAATGGTAACTTGGAGTTTCAAGTGTCAAAGATCATTGACTCACGTCTGAATCGCCGGTCCCTTCAGTACTTGGTGCATTGGAAGGGGTATGGTCCAGAGGAGAGGACGTGGGTTCCTGCGTCTGACATTAACACAGATCGTTTGGTGCGGACCTTCCACAGAACTCACCCGGGCAAACCTGGCCCTGAGGGTCCGGAGGCCCCTCGTAGAAGGGGGGGTACTGTCATGTGTGCATCGCCACGAAGATCGTCGCGGTTGCACATTCTGACTTCTCACAGCTGAGTTGCTGTTTCTTTGTGTTTGGCAGTTAGGGAGTTAATTCTGTCTGTGCTCAGTTCTGGGAATGGGTGCAGTTTCTCCCGGCTGCAATTAATTATTTGTTGATTGGTTTCCTTTAAATCTCTGGTTGTCTGTTTGGGAGTTGCCAGTGAAATTCTTCATGCAGACCACAGATAGGATTGTATCTGTATAGACTTAAGTTAAAGAGCTCCTTAGTTGTTTTAAGCTCACCTTGCTTAGAGTTTAATATCCCAGATCATTTATGTTCCTTCTGTGTTTGAGTGTGTATGCAAGTCTGTGTTTTCTCCAGTCTGTCTTATATTTCTAATCTGTGTATTTAGCAGAGATCAGCCCATATCCCTTTGGTGGTAATCAGAATCCTTCTTAGGACTGATTACAGGGTTCAGGGACTGATAGGAGACAGGGTTAGGCTGGAGACTTGGACCTCTGAACCATTATCAGTACCTCCAAGGTGAGGGATTAGTTAGGACCCCAGCTTAGGGTCAGGTTAGACCCCCGGTCCTCTTCTTTCCTGTGACAGTGTATCAAGTCCTCAAGATTTATCCTGAGTTCAACGGATATCGTGTCAGGTAAATCTATTCTTTATTTACATGCTGATGTTGCTAATCTATATGTTGTATAGAGTGTTGTTCTTTTAAGAATAGTTTACTGAAATCGTACACATATCATAAGACCGCGTGACAACTATTTAGCCAATATCTTGCATCCCATCTACAGAGGGAAAAAACTATCTGAGGCGGAAATCAACTCTGCAATGGAGTGGCTCGCCAATACTAACCATGACATTGTGGCAACTGTGCTGAAATTGAAGTGTGAATCTGCACCATTTCAAAAATACATGTTTGCAGATAACGTCGTTAATGAACTAAAACCACTGGACTGGTGGAAGTCGCAATCACTTGTTCTTCCAGCGAAGATAATAAATGTAACTACTCAGCTACTGACTGCATCGGCTTCATCGGCAGGAGTAGAGAGATTGTTTTCTTCATTTGGTTTTGTGCACACAACAGTCCGAAACCGCTTAGGAACTGCTAAAGCAGGACAACTAGTTTTCCTATTAAAAGTCCTAAATAAACAGTAGGCTTAAAGGACTGATGTATTCACTGAAGATGTTTGCTTACTTCAAACGTTAGAGATAGGCTATTGTTAAAAAGTACTTACTCTCTGTAGTTCAATTCTGATTGTTTAATAGTGCAAATAAAAATTATTATGTTTCATAATCAACTGTTTTAATATTTTTATTTGTGTAAAATAATTTGATTTGCAAAAAGACAAAGTTTTGCTTGTGTACAACTTGATTAAAAAATCCTATTTAAATCAAAAAAATCCGATTTAAATCAAAAAAATCCGATTTAAATCAAAAAAATCAGATTTTTTTGTTTTTTTTTAAAAAAAATCATGATTTTTATCCACCCTGCTCTGGATGAACGGGCAAGAGGTCACAGCAAGTGGCCGGGGCAGTCTCTGAATGAGCGGGCAGGAGATCACGGTAAGTGACTGGGGCAGTCTCTGGATGAAGTTAGATACGACCTGTGATGGCTGAGCCTCCCGGTAGGCTAGCAGGAAGATAGCAGATGAGCGCTCCCAGGTGAGCGGGCAAGAGTCACTGGAATAGCAGAAGGTCACAGCACGTGACGGCAGAGTCTCCAGGTAGGTTAGCAGGCTGGTAACAGATGAGCGCTCCCAGGTGAGCTGGCGAGAGTCACTGGAATAGCAGAAGGTCACAGCACGTGACGGCAGAGCCTCCAGGTAGGCTAGCAGGCAGGTAACAGATGAGCGCTCCCAGGTGAGCGGGCGAGAGTCACTGGAATAGCAGAAGATCACAGCTCGTGACGGCAGAGCCTCCAGGTAGGCTAGCAGACAGGTAACAGGCAGGAACAAACAGGAAACTGGCAGGAATCTGGCAGGTAACTGGCAATGGACCCTGAGGACTGAAGCAGAGTAGTGAACAGTGCAACAACATTGCTCGGGCACCTCCATTTTGGAGGAAGTGCCTTATATAAGGTGAAGTCCTCCGGCCATTGGCCGGGGACTCTTTAGGATGGCGCGCGCGGCCCCTTTAAGAGAGGGGGTAGCGCGCGCGCGACCTAAGCGCAGTGGCCGGAAAGGAGCGCGCGCCGCCAGCAGGGCGGGAGGAGGACGCCGGCCTCGGAGCAGAGGAGCGCGCGCAGCCAGCAGAGCGGGAGGACGACGCCGACCCTGGAGCAGAGGAGCGCGCGCTGCCAGCAGAGCGGGAGGAGGACGCCGACCCTGTAGCAGAGGAGCGCGCGCTGCCAGCAGAGCGGGAGGAGGACGCCGGCCCCGGAGCATAGGGGTGAGGGGAACAGCGTCCCTGCCTGGCAGAGGGCAGGGACGCCTGCGCTACACACGCTGTCTTGGGCCGCAGTGCCTCCTGCAGGTTAAGAGCATAGTCCCGTATACTGTCCTGCACCCTTTGCACCCAAAGAACCTCATTTTTATTTCTGCTGCTGTGCGGGTGTCAAAGGTGCTCTTCAGCTTAGCCAGAATTTGCTTAACAGTCTCCTTATCAGTGTCCTGCCAGGACTTTACTTCTCTTTGAGCTGCACCAGTTAACTGTCCAATGAGAATGTTTACTTTTTGGCTTTCATTCAGGGGGTACACATCAAATAAACTGCACAGTCTCTCCTTGAAATTGCTCAGGGTATGCGACTCCTCTGAGTATTGCGGTAGCCAGGCCGCTCCAGGTATATATGGCATCGATAGTGGCTGGGTTGTCCCCAGCTCTGGCTGCACTCTGGGGGCTGTGGCTGCGTCGGCCGCCGTATTCTGCTGTACTATGGAGGCTGCAGCTGTATCTGCCTCTGAATTTTGAGGCACTATGGGGGCTGCGGCAGCGTCTGCCGAAATATCTTCTGCATTAGACAATCTCTTCCCCCTTAGTTAATCTTAGCCAGGCTTTGTGCTTCCACTGGCTTACCAGGCTGTTTCTCCGTCTGCGGTAGGAACTGTGCGCGCCGGGATTCCAGGCCTCAGATCCCTGTGCTCTGTCAGCTGCCATCTCCGCGCGCAGCACTTCTCTTTTCGTGCTCAATTTCTGGCTCCACCCATTACGGCACGCCCTTCTCCTGCGTGCCTCGTGGCGCTGTAATTGCGGCAATCACACAATTCAATACAGTCTATGGCACACAGTACCCGGCTATGCCATGGTACGCATCCTGTTCGTGACGCCAAGTTGGATCGCCCGCCGGGGCAGTGGGGTACCTGGTACCGGGCCACTTATTAAAGGGGAAGTGTCACAGCGACAGTGACCCGTCCGTGGCCCAGGGTGTCCAATAAAAGGGGCATATTTACAAGGGATAATAGCTTTTGTAATAAAGTGTTTGTGACACCACCTGTGGTTTCTGGTCAAAAGTGACCAGTGCTGCAGATGCAGTCCTCTGGGACAGTTGGTGATGCAGCTGAGTTTGTAAAGCTCCCCACAGGTGGAGCTATGTCCCAGGGCAGATATAATATAAGGTGGATGGTAAAAATGTAGCATTTGTCAAGGGATGTAGCAGTGTTGAGTGAGTGTTGCAGGAAGAACTTGAGAGGACACAGTCAGATGCAGTTTCCAAAGCTTTACTCACAGTTCTGCAGGCAGAGCGTCCAGAGCACTGGTTACAGATGGTGCTGGAGTCAGTCAGACTGAAAGCAATTTGGAAATCTCTATTCAGGTGGGTTGTGAAGCCTCCTTTCTAGCGCTATTCTCTGAGGTACTTGCTGTTGTAAACTCTGTTCAAGTTCCTCTCTCTGTCTGTTACTTAAGCAGAACTCCACTCGCATGTCAGGCAGCTGTAGCCTGCTTCAGGGATCGCTCCTCTCTGGCGTCTCCGGCTCACACGTGCTGCTGTGTAGTCGAGTATCAGTTAGGGACAGAGGACCTGCTGTCTTCTTCCCTCGGATTCTGCTGCTGGGGCTTTAGCTCCCACTGAGCCTCGGACTCCGAGGTCCAGTCTCTGGTGTTCAGGCCTAGGGGAGAGCTCAGCTACAGCTCCTGTCCCCCAGCTTCTTGCCACATGTCCTTCCTCAACCCCAGAGGCATATCCAGGGGGGCAGCCGGGGCATGTGCCCCGGGCGCAGCCGGCAGGGGGGCGCAGTCGGGCCGCCTAATGCGGCGGTCCGCAGTGTCTCCCCCGCGGCTGCATTCTGCCGCCCCCGGCCTGGGAGTCGGCTGTTCCCTGTGCCGGCTGTCAAGCTGACAGCAGACACAGAGAAGCTGCTGCGGGCCGGCTCCCAGGGACCAACTGTACTGGCGTCTGTACAGACACCAGTACAATTGAAGCTCTTACCACCGGGTCAGAGCGACGCCAGCAGCGTGATCAGGTCATGTGATCACGCTGCTGACGTCACTCGCCGGCTGCGCCCAGAAGAGGGAACACTGGTGGTAAGAAACCACCGAAGATTAACGAGGGGACATAATGTGTGTGTGTGGGGGGGAGAGGATTTAGAGTGCGGATGGGGATACTTTATGTGAGGGGATTTGGAGTGGGGATGGGGGTACTTTATGTGTGGGAGGATTTGGAGTGGGGAAAGGGGAGTTACTTTATGTGTGGGGAGATTTAGAATGGGGATGAGGGATAGTTAATGTGTGTGGGGGATTTGGAGTGGGGATGGGGGATTTGGAGTGGGGATGGGGAGGTACTTTATGTGTGGGGAGATTTAGAATGGGGATGAGGGATACTTAATGTGTGTAGGGGATTTGGAGTGGGGATGGGGTACTTTATGTGTGGGGGGATTTGGAGTGGGGATGGGAATACTTAATGTTTGTGGTGGATTTGGAGTGGGGATGGGGTACTTTATGTGAGTGGGGATGGGGGGTACTTTATGTGAGGGGATTTGGAGTGGGATGGGGGTACTTTATGTGTGGGAGGATTTGGAGTGGGAAAGGGAGTTACTTTATGTGTGGGGAGATTTAGAATGGGGATGAGGGATAGTTAATGTGTGTGGGGGATTTGGAGTGGGGATGGGGGATTTGGAGTGGGGATGGGGAGGTACTTTATGTGTGGGGAGATTTAGAATGGGGATGAGGGATACTTAATGTGTGTAGGGGATTTGGAGTGGGGATGGGGTACTTTATGTGTGGGGGGATTTGGAGTGGGGATGGGAATACTTAATGTTGTGGTGGATTTGGATGGGGATGGGGGTACTTTATGTGAGTGGGGGATGGGGGTACTTTATGTGAGTGGGGATGGGGGGTACTTTATGTGTGGGGGATGTAATGTGTGTGGTGGGATTTGAGGACACTGAAGAGTATGTATGAGTGCATGTATGAGGAAACAGTATGGGGGTGGGTGCAGACACAGTATGGTGAGTGGGGGGATGGGTGCACTGCAGACAGTATGGGGAGCGAACGGGTGAATGTATGTGGACACAGTATAGGGAGTGAAGGTGATGGGATGTGTGCAGACACAGTATGGGGAGTGAGGGGTATGTGTGAGCAGACAGAATAGAGAGTGAGGGGGTAATATATAGAGAAGACAGTATGGTAAACAGGGGGGAAGTTAGAGGAGACAGTATGAGGAGGAAGGGGAATAGTGTGAGGCGACAGTATATTGCAGATATTTTTTATTTAGGAGCATTATACTGACTCTTCTGTCTTTAAGAGCATCGTGTGGAGTCTGGACAAGAAGAAGAAAAGGAGAACTTCAGAGACAACGTCATCTATGAGGTACCTGGAGGTAAATGTTATTTGTGATACTGACTAATTCTCATGTTTATATTATTGTTATGATTTGGTAGCTGAGGAGAGCAGGCAAAAAAGGCAATACACCAGAGAGGTTGGAATCTATTGGATTGCAGTACCCTGACTAACCACCACAACTAAAGGCAGCCGTGGAGCGTACCTACGTTGGTCCTAGACGCCTCGTCACAGCCTGAGAAGCTAACTACACCTAAAGATAGAAAGAGGAAAACTATCTGCCCCGGAGCAGATCCCCAAAGAACATAGGAAGCCCCCAAAATGTAATGGCGGTTAGACAAGAGGAAAATACAGACACAGACAGAAAATAGTATGAGCAAACGTTGGGGCCCAATCTTCCTAGAAAAAAAGGATAAGAAGGTCACTTACTGCAATCCCAAAAAACCCTAAAAAAAATACCAACACATAATTGCAAAAAACACCTGAGATCACACGACCTCTACCACCTAAATTAGTTCTCTGGTGTAACAAAACTAAGCCGCAGCCACAGAAAAAACTGGAAAAGGCAAATGAACAAACAACTGGCTGAACTAAACTGAGAGGAGCACAAGCCCCCGGAGGGGACCTGGCAGACCCCACAGAAGTGCAGGACAAAATGCAAAAAGCAAGCACAAAAAACAAAAGAAGAAAAATGTCTTATCTGTTAGCAGAAGATGCAGGCACGAAACAGCAAGCTTCAAAGTGAACCAGGAACAAAAGTTGAGACCAGAACAATTGATCACCGGCAACCATGATGGGAGGGAAACTCCCTTATATAAGACCAGTCAGTAACACCTGATCGCCAATCTTCACAATCTTCATTGAATAGTTCAATACTGTTTGTAACCACCAGAGGGAGCTTCTGCTCAGAATTCATTTCTAGCACATTCACAACAGTACCCCCCCTTGAGGAGGGGTCACCGAACCCTCATTTGGGCAA
>JARQOD010000002.1:377591904-377623186 GCA_033576555.1 Oophaga sylvatica
TACGAGGTGTACGGAGCGGAGCCGTGTGTGTACGAGGTGTACGGAGCGAAGGTGTACGTACGAGGTGTACGGAGCAAAGCAGTGTGTGTACGAGGTGTACGGAGCGAAACCGTGTGTGTACGATGTGTACGGAGCAAAGCCGTGTGTGTACGAGGTGTACGGAGCGAAGCCGTGTGTGTACGAGGTGTACGGAGCGGAGCCGTGTGTGTACGAGGTGTACGGAGCGAAGCCGTGTGTGTACGAGGTGTACGGAGCGGAGCCTTGTGCGTGTGAGGTGTGTGGAGCGGACCCGTGTGTGTACAGGGCCACAAAGAGCGGAGCCGGGCATGTACAAGGGTCCTGTTACTTGCGGGATCTGTGTGCTTGGGGGCTGCAGGGGGGAAGGAGGGGTGCCATTATGTGCATGGGTCTGCGTGGGGACGGAGCGAATGCTGTTATCTGTGTAGGGCTGGGTCCCTGTCCCGCTGTCCTGGCCGGGAGGTTTACTTTCCCGCATTAGAATCGTACATGCGGAAACCCGGGGACCTCCCACACGTTCTGGCAGCCACATGTCACGTTCCACCGGAGGTGACGTGCTGTAAGTCAGCTGAACGCTGGAAATGACCGCTGACCTCATTTCCGGCGGTCAGCTTACAGCAGCAGGTACTGTAACTCGTTCTCGGGAGAGTCTTCAGAACGGCGACGCATCAAGCCGCTGGATCTGTTGGAGTGAGAGCCGGGTATTGTACGGACCGCTGCATACAATACCCGACTCTCACTGAGCGAGACAAGCAGCATGTGGGGATCTCAACATGGGATCTGTTCAACAGATGAAGAGATCCCCAGATCCTGCCTGTCTCGCTCAGTGAGAGCCGGGTATTGAATGGAGCGCCTCATAGCTGGTGAGATCCCCACATCCTGGGGAAATGAGGTCAGCGATGGAACGTGACTTGTGGCTGCCAGAATGTGTGGGAGGTCCCCGGGACGATTCTAATGCGGAAAGTAAACCGCCTGGCCGGGACAGCGGACAGGGTCCCGAAATCGGGACTGTCCCGCTGAAACCGGGACGGTTGAGAGGTATGTGTTTATAATTATTGTTTATGAAACAGTGTGATCAGCAGTGCTAAGTGGGTGTGGTCAGGGCGTGGATATGGGTGTGACCAGTGAAATGGGTGTGGCTAGGGGTGTGGTCTAAAATTTGCCGCCCCGGGCGCCACAAACAGTTGCTACGCCACTGCCTAATATGCAGGATAATGTACAGTGTATATGATGTAACCTGTATAAGATGTGACAGTTTTGATCCTGGGTACGCCCATGCAAGGTAGTCAGTGATAACGGCCGTAATTTTGTGGCGGCCATACCCCTGGCAAAACTCAGACACATACCTTGCCTGGCTCACACCTTGAACCTCGTGATGCAGTGCTTCTTAAATAATTATCCGGAGTTAACAGCCCTGCTCCATAAAGTGCGAAGACTGTGCTCGCAAATCCGTTGCTCGCCCGTAGACTCCAGTTGTATGCAGAGGCTGCAGCGATCGCTCCACCTCCCCAAGCACCGCCTAATCATAGACATTGCAACAAGGTGGAACTCCACCATGCACATGGTTGAGAGGCTGTGCGAACAGAGGCAGGCTGTAATGCATTTATGGGAGGATACATGGGCAGGCAGTTTGAGGGCAGACATCGAGTTGTCGGTTGTGCAGTGGTCAAAGCTGAAAGACCTCTGTAAAGTCCTTCAGTGTTTTGAGGAATGCACACGGCTGGTAAGCGCAGACGAAGCCATCATAAGCATGAGCATCCCACTTATGCGTTTGCTCATGCAAACTTTGACGCACATTAAGGATTAGGCGTCTGCAGCGGAGGAGGAAAAGGAGGAGTGAAGCCATGATGACAGTCAGCCATTGTCTGCTCAGGGAACTGTCCTGGACGAGGTGGAGGAAGAAAGGAAAGGAGGAGGAGGGGGATGATTATGTTTAGGGAGGATGCTTCTCCGGGGGCAAGAGAACATGTTGGCTTGCCAAGGTCAGGTACGGGCTTGTGCGTGACTGGAGGGATGTGGATTTGGCAGAAAGTGCTCCTCCACTCACCACTGACAGTGCATCATTGACACCTGGAACATTGGCCCACATGTGTGTTTATGCCTTGCGGATCCTAAAAAGGGACCCCCGCATTGCCAAAATAATGAAGGATGATGACTACTGGTTGGCCAGCATCCTCGATCCACGCTATAAAGGCAAATTACAGAACATCATGCCACAGGAGAACCTAGAGCTAATATTGGCGAACAAACAAGCAACTCTGGTAAACCCAGCACACAGCAGCGGTGCATGTTCTACCACGAGCCGTACTGGGCCAAATGAAAGAGGTGTTCGTGGTGCACACAGCCGAAGTGGCGTTGGAGACAGGGGTTTCATGACCATGTTGTGGACTGATTTCTTGAGTACCGCTCACACGCCTGGTAATACTGAATCTATTGCAACAGACAGGAGACAGCAGTTTGTTGTGAACATGTTGGAAATTACTTCTGAGCTGAGGCTCCCTCTTGTGGTTGCTGATAGTATTGAAGCTGTATTGAATGACAAGATTTTATCACCTGGAAGCGAGGATTGGCAATCAGGAGAGACGGACTGGGCTGATATAAGTGAGATGCCCTCCCATGATCCTCGCCGGTGATTAGTTTCCTCTTCCTGGTCTAGTTTGAAAGTCAGCTGGTTTTCTGCTGTCTCCTGCGAACATTCAGATAAGTTACTTTCTGCTTTTTTCTGTGGTTAGATTTTCTTTGTTTTTGCTGCCCTGCTTTGTGAGGTCAGCTGGGTCCCCTACTGAGGCCTGTGCTGGTCTCTGGTTCTCATTTGTTTCTGTTCATTTGCTCTGTTCCTGTTGTTTCAGTGCTGCTGGGTAGCGGCGTGTTCACACCAGAGATCTAATTAAGTGGGGGCGAGATCGTGTTGTCTCAGCATTTTTGGAATCAGAAGTGTTGGAATTGTTCCTAGGGTTTTGCTGGGTTGCAGACATTATTCTTTCCTATCCTGTCCTGTATAGATAGCTTTTGGCCCCAGCGTTTGCTTACTCTATTTTCTACCTGCGTTTGTATTTCATCTTGTCTAACCGCCAATATATGTGTGGGGGCTGCCTATTCCTTTGGGGCTCTACTCCGGGGCAGTTAGCTATCCTCTTTCTATCTTCAGGTGTAGCTAATCTCTCCGGCTGTGTCGAGGCGTCTAGGTCACCGTAGGTACGTCCCACGGCTGCTTCTAGTTGTGTGGTTAGTTTAGGGGTCTCCAACCTTTTAGTTCCCAACCTCTCTGGTGTTTGGCTGCCTTGGCTGTTTTTTGCTCCTGTCCTCCTCAGCTACCAAATCACAACAGAATCACCGGGCCGACTGTAAATTCTATGGTACTCAAAAGAAGGAAAAAATAGTTTAAAAAAAAATAAAATAAAAAGGTAGTCAGAATTTTTTTTTTTGTGTGTGTATTTTTTCCTCTTTATCTCAGGGGGCTGTAGGAGGAGTTTTTCTGCAATGGAAATCAAGCATTTGTCTGATCGTGTGGAGCAGCTTGCTGCTGAAGTTCGGAGTATTGCTAGCTATCTCACTCGGTTGCCTGCTGTAGAACCTAAGATCCCTATTCCGGATTTATTTTTTGGTGATCGGTCTAACTTTTTGAATTTTGAAAATAACTGTAAGTTGTTTTTGGTCCTGAAACCTAAGTCCTCGGGGAACGCAGCACAGCCGGTTCAAATTGTAATCTCCCTGTTGTGCGGTGACCCTCAGGATTGGGCCTTTTCCCTGACACCTGAGGATCCTGTTTTGACTGATGTTGATGTGTTTTTTCAGGCTCTGGGGTTGTTGTACGATGAATCTAATGTTACTGATCAAGCTGAGAAAACCTTGTTGGCATTGAATCAGGGTCAGAAAGCCGCAGAGCTATATTGTCAGAAATTCCGAAAGTGGGCAGTCCTTACTAAATGGAATGATGATGCCCTGGCAGCTCTTTTTCGGAAGGGTCTGGCAGAAACAATAAAGGACGTTATGGTGGGATTTCCTGTTCCCTCTGGTCTCAATGACTCTATGTCATTAGCTATTCAAATTGATAGACGTTTACGTGAGCGTAGAAATATGCGAGAGGTGGTGATGCCTTGTGAGCAAACCTCTGAGCCCATGCAGTGTGATGTAGTGGTTTCTGGGGCTCAGCGTCGAGAGTTTCTAAAGCGTAATAAGTTGTGCTTCTATTGTGGAGACGCTTCTCATACTATTTCCGTCTGCCCTAAGCGGGGAAGAAGTTTTGCGCGCTCATTTGTTTTGGGTAATGTTCAGACTAAATTTCTTTTGACCGTTACCTTTATTTGCTCCATATCCACATTTTCTGCTCAGGCTTTTGTTGATTCAGGAGCAGCTCTAAACCTGGTGGATTTTGATTTTGCCAAACGTTGTGGTTTTCCCATGGTGCCACTGCAGATGTCTATTCCTTTGCTAGGTATTGATTCTCCACCTTTGGCGGAGAATAAACCCCAGTTTTCGACCCAGGTGATAATGCGGGTTGCCCCAAACCACCAAGAGAATTGTTAATTTTTGGTGTTGCATAATTTACATGACATTATTGTACTGGGTTTTCCTTGGTTGCAGACCCATAATCCTGTCTTGAATTGGAAGTCTGTGTCAGTGGTCAGTTGGGGTTGTCAATGTGTTCGTAGTGACACTCCTGTTTTTTCTACCTCTCCCCAGTCTCAGGATGTCCCTGACTATTTGGCTGATTTTTCTGATGTGTTTAGTGAAAGTAAGTCTGCGTCCTTAGCTCCTCATAGGAGTTATGATTGCGCGATTGAGTTGGTGCCCGGTTGTAAATTTCCCAAGGGTCGGCTTTTCAATTTATCAGTACCCGAGCATGATGCTATGCGATCTTATATCAAAGAGTCTTTGGAGAAGGGTCATATCAGACCATTCTCTTCACCCTTGAGCGCCGGCTTTTTCTTTGTGGCCAAAAAGGATGGTTCATTCGTCTCCTTAATAAGATCACTGTTAAACATCAATATCCGTTACCCCTGATTTCTGACTTATTTTCCAGAGTGAAAGGTGCTAGTTGGTTTACCAAGCTTGACCTCAGGGGGGCGTAAAATCTTATTTGCATCAAGCACGGTGATGAATGGAAGACTGCGTTTAATACCCCTGAGGGCCATTTTGAGTACCTAGTGATGCCTTTTGGGCTCACTAATGCCCCTTCCGTCTTCCAATCTTTCATGAACGATATTTTCCGGGATTTTGTGGATAAATTTCTGATCATTTATTTGGACGATATCTTGATATTTTCCAATGACTGGGATTCTCATGTTGAACATGTTTGGATGGTATTCTGGATTTTGAGAGAAAATGCCTTGTATGCTAAGGGATCAAAATGTTTTTTTGGCGTACAGAAGGTTTCATTTTTGGGATTCATTTTGTCTCCGTCTGCTATTGAAATGGACCCTGTCAAAGTTCAGGCCATTTGTGATTGGGTTTAACCCACTACAGGCTCTTCAGAGATTTTTGGGTTTTGCTAATTTTTACCGTAAATTTATAGGTAATTTCTCTGGTATTGTGAAACCACTGACTGATTTGACCAAAAAGGGTTCTGATGTAGTGAATTGGTCTCCTGAGGCAGTTCCTGTGTTTCAGGAGCTTAAGCGGAGATTCACTTCTGCTCCTGTTCTATGGCAACCTGATGTTTCTCTACCATTTCAGGTGGAGATAGATGCTTCTGAGATTGGTGTGGGAGCTGTTTTGTCCCAAAGGGATCCAGAGACCTCTAAGAGTAACCCTTGTGCCTTCTTCTCTCGAAAATTTTCACCAGCTGAACTTAAATATGTGGGAAATCGGGAATTATTGGCTATAAAGTGGGCTTTTGAAGAGTGGAGACATTGGCTGGAAGGAGCCAAACATCAGGTGGTGGTCCTCACGGACCATAAGAACCTGATCTATCTCGAATCAGCCAAGCGACTTAATCCTAGACAGGCCAGGTGGGCCTTGTTTTTCACGCGTTTTAATTTTGTGGTCTCCTTTCTCCCGGGCACTAAGAATGTTAAGGCGAATGCCCTCTCTAGGAGTTTTTGGAGGATTCTCCTGATGTGACTGAGCCTGCTGTTATTCTGAAGGAGGGTGTGGTTCTTTCCGCTATTTCGCCAAGTTGAGATTGGCTCTGGAGGAATTTCAGGAGGATAAACCTGAACGCTGCCCTGTTGGGAAATTGTTTGTCCCAGACCAGTGGAGGAAGAATGTGATGTCTGGGATTCATTGCTCCGCATTGGCTGGTCATCCCGGTATTTTTGGTACCAGAGATAAAGTGAGTCGGTCCTTTTGGTGGCCCAATTTATCTCGTGATGTCAGGAATTTTGTGCAGTCCTGTGGGACTTGTTTTCCTTCCAAACCCTGTTCCCGCTCTAGTGTATTGTAAATGCCACTGCCGGTGCCCAGGAGGCAATGGACCCATATCTCTATGGATTTTATCTCCGACCTCCCGATTTGTCAGAGAATGACTATCATTTGGGTGATCTGTGATAGATTCTCCAAGATGATCCATCTTGTGTCACTGCCGAAGTTACCATCCTCTTCCGAGTTGGTACCCTTGTTTTTTCAGCAGGTGGTTCGTTTGCACGGCATTCCGGGAGAACATTGTGTCTGACAGGGGAGTCCAATTTGTGTCCAGATTTTGGAGGACATTTTGTTCTAAACTGGGAGTTCAGCTGTCTTTCTCCTCTGCGTTTCATCCTTTACCAATGGGCAGACTGAGAGAACAAACCAGACCTTGGAGACTTATTTGAGATGTTTTGTGTCTGCTGATCAGGATGACTGGGTCTCTTTTTTGCCCATGGCTGAATTTGCTCTAAATAATAGGGCCAGTTCTGCTACTTTGATGTCCCCTTTTTTCTGCAATTTCTGGTTTCATCCTCGGCTTTCTTCGGGACAGGTGGGGGCTTCTGTCTGTCCGGGTGTTGATTCTGTGGTAGAGAGCATGCAGCAGATTTAGAATCAAGTAGTGGATAAGTTGTCTCTCTCTCAGGAGAGGGCCCAGCGATTTGCCAACCGGCATAGGACCGATGGTCCTCGGTTTAAAGTGGGTGACTTGGTTTGGTTGTCCTCAAGAAATATCCCTATGAAGGTTGCGTCTCCAAAATTTAAGCCAATGTTCATTGGCCCTTATAAGATCTTGGAAATTCTTAATCCCGTTTCCTTCCGTTTGGGTCTTCCAGGGATGTTTAAGATTCACAACGTCTTCCACAAATCTTTATTGAAAAGGTTTGTTGAGCCAGTGGTTCCTATGGCTGTGCCCCCTGAGCCTGTTTTGGTTGAGGGCAATCTGGAGTACGAAGTGGAGAAAGTATTGGATTCTCATCTGACTAGACGGAGACTCCAGTTCTTGGTTAAGTGGAAAGGTTATGGTCAGGAGGACAATTCTTGGGTGTTTGTTTCTGACATCCATGCGGAGAAATTGGTTTGCGCCTTTCACCGGGCTCACCCTGATTGGCCTGGTGGGCCGGTGAGGGTTTGGTGACCCCTCCCCAAGGGGGGGTACTGTTGTGAACATGTTGGAAATGACTTCTGAGCTGAGGCTCCCTCTTGTGGTTGCTGATGGTATTGAATGACAAGGCTTTATCACCTGGAAGTGAGGATTGACAATCAGGGGAGATGGACTAGGCTGATATAAGTGAGATGCCCTCCCATGATCCTCGTCGGTGATTAGTTTCCTGGTCAAGTTTGAAAGTCAGCTGGTTTTCTGCAGTCTCCTGTGAACATTCAGATAAGTTACTTTCTGCTTTTTTCTGTGGTTAGATTTTCTTTGTTTTTGCTGCCCTGCTTTGTGAGGTCAGCCGGGTCCCCTACTGGGGCCTGTGCTGGTCTCTGGTTCTCATTTGTTTCTGTTCATGTGCTCTGTTCCTGTTGTTTCAGTGCTGCTGGGTAGCGGCATGTTCACACCAGAGATCTGATTAAGTGGGGGCGAGATCGTGTGGTCTCAGCATTTTTGGAATCTGAAGTGTTGGAATTTTTCCTAGGGTTTTGATGGGTTGCAGACAGTATTCTTTCCTATCCTGTCCTGTCTAGATAGCTTTTGGCCCCAGCATTTGCTTACTCTATTTTCTACCTGCATTTGTATTTCATCTTGTCTAACCGCCATTATATGTGTGGGGGCTGCCTATTCCTTTGGGGCTGTAATGTATGTAGTACAGTTCATATAGCGTCTTGTGCTTGGGTGCGATGAAAACACAGGAGTCACAGGTTTGATATAGAAAAGTCCTGTATTACTTCATACAAGTTGGCAGAAATAGTCACACAGTTTGCAGACACAGAAACAGGAGACACAGCAGGCCAGAGTAATCCAAGCTCAGCAATCACTCTCCAATACAGATTCAGGATCTTCTTCTCTGTTACCGTAAGTCCATGCAAACGTGGGTCTTTCAAAGAGCAGGGTTCAGAGTCCACAAGTGCTTCAGAGTTCCTCAGTAGGAATAGCTGGAGTACAAGGTCCAAGGCTTACAGGAGTCAAGTCACAGGTTCACTGCAGGCTAGATTCTGAAGCACTGATTGCTCAGCTGTGGCTGCTTAAGAAGCAAAGGAGAGAATCAGGGCGGGAACATGCAAGCTGGAAACTCCATTTTGACTGAGGGCAAGATAGCTGCAGCAAGACAGAAAGTAAAATGGCTGACGAACAAACTGAGTTTCAGGAATATATACATAGAACCTTACATTACTCCCCCTTAAGGCAACCTCCGGATGACCTCAGACCAGGCTTGTGTGGGTACCTCTGATGAAACTGACGGAGCAAGCGAGGAGCATTAACGTTATTGACGGTTCCATGAGTTGTCCTCCACTGGGTAGCCCTGCCATTTAATCAGATATTGTAACTGATTTCTATACAACCTGGAATCTAAAATCCTTTCCACCACAAATTCTTCCTGACCATCGACTAGCACTGGGTCAGGGCAAGGAGAGGAACGTCCAGGAAACGTATTGGGTGTCGCAGCCTTTAGTAGGGATACATGAAAGACAGGGTGGATTCTCATAGTTCTGGGCAGTTGAAGACGACAAGCAACGGCACTTATAATTTTACTGATTTTATAGGGTCCAATGTACTTATGTCCCAACTTAGACGATGGAATCCTTAACTTAAGATTTCTGGTTGACAGCCAGACCAAGTCTCCTACCTTGAAAGCTGGTGCAGGTTTACGAAATTTATCTGCTGCTTTCTTGTACCTTTCTTGAGCCGATTCCAGATTTTCCTTTAGAAGATCCATATTCTTCTGTAAAGACGTGATTCTTTCAGCCACTGCTGGTAAAGGCGTTTCTATGGGAAATCGTGGTAGAATGTTAGGATGATAACCTAGATTAGAGTAAAAAGGAGACTGTTTAGTGGAGGCACTCTGAGAGTTGTTATACGAGAACTCAGCTAATGGAAGTAGATCCACCCAATCATCCTGTAGGTGGCAGATAAAGCAGCGGAGATACTGCTCCAGGGTTTGATTGGTTCGTTCGGTCTGTCCATTAGTCTGGGGATGAAAAGCAGAAGAAAGGTTTACTTTAATGTCCAATGCTGCACAGAAATTTTGCCAAAACCTAGAAGTGAATTGCACCCTCGATCCGAAATAACCTCATCCGGTACTCATGTAAGCGAAACACATCTTTAATCATCAAATCTGATGTCTGTTTTGCAGTGGGTAAGCCGACACAAGGGATAAAATGAGCTGCCTTTGTTAGACGGTCAACCACCACTAGAATGGTGTTCTTCCCCTGAGAGGTTGGTAACTCCACAATGAAGTCCATAGAAATGGATCCCCACGGGCGGGACGGGGTGGGAAGAGGCTGTAACAGACCAGTTGGTGAGGAGCGAGGTGTTTTGCATCTTGCACAGACCTCACATGAAGTGACATAATTCAATACATCCTTCCTGCAAGTGGGCCACCAAAAGAAACGAGAAAGAAATTCCTGTGTCTTTAGAATTCCTCTATGCCCAGCTATCTTGGAATCGTGAATGAGTTGCAATACTCTAATCTGACTGTTTCAGGAATATACAGACGTTGTCCCTGAATCCACACACCATTCTTAAAGACAAGACTTACGTCCCTTGGGGGTTGTGCCAAAAAGGAATCCGCATGGTATGCTTCCTTGATGTCCTTAAGTAGGTCTTGATTATGAATTACTCCTAGGAATCTAGAGTCAGGAAGAATAGTCTTAGGAGGAGTAATTGGACGTGTCTCTGCTGAGTAAATCCTAGAGAGTGCATCAGCCTTTCCATTGCGCGATCCTGGTCTATAAGAGATGATAAAATTAAATTGGTTTAAGAAAAGATTCCAGCGAGCCTGGCGAGGAGTCAGGCACTTAGCCGACCTGATAAACTCAAGGTTACGATGGTCTGTCAGGACGACTATTTGCTGTGCAGCTCCCTGAAGAAGGTGTCTCCATTCTTTGAAGGCGGCAATAATGGCCAACAACTCTCTATTGCCCACATCGTAGTTCCTCTCAGCCGAAGACAACTGCTGGGAAAAGAAGGCACAGGGATGCAAGACATTCTTCTCACCTGTTCTCTGAGAGAGTATAGCTCCAACGGCACAGTCTGAAGCATCCACCTCTATTATGAAGGCAAGCTCGGGGTTGGGATGTACTAGGATAGGTGCAGTGGTAAATTTATCTTTTAGACGGGAAAATGCTTCCTGGGCTTGGGGAGTCCAGGAAAACCTAGACTCTTTCCGGGTAAGTTGAGTGATAGGTGACACTACCTCAGAGAAATTTCTAATGAAACGTCTATAGAAGTTGGCAAACCCGATGAAGCGCTGTACCTCCTTCACATTTCTAGGACTTGGCCAATCCTTGATGGCTTGGGTTTTGCTTCCATCCATACTAATTCCTTGTGTAGACAGTACATACCCCAGAAATTGAATTTCGGTCCTATGGAATTCACACTTTTCAAGTTTGATGTAAAGATGATTTTGTCTTAGACGTTCCAAGACCATTCTCACATGTCCATGATGTTCCTCTGTGGAGTTAGAAAAAATTAGAATATCATCCAAATAAATTACCACGAATGTATCTAGGAGATCCCTGAAGATGTCATTCACCAAGTGTTGGAAAGTGGCTGGGGCGGTACTCAGACCAAAAGGCATAACTAGATATTCAAAGTGTCCATAGCGTGACCTGAATGCAGTCTTCCATTCATCCCCAGGTCTAATACGGACTAAGTTATAGGCCCCACGAAGATCTAGTTTAGAAAAAATTTTGGCATGTCGCACTCTCTCCAATAACTCAGGGATTAAAGGCAATGGATAACGGTTTCTAATAGTAACCTTATTGAGTTCCCTATAGTCTACGCATGGTCTCAGAGATCCATCTTTCTTCTTTACAAAGAAGATGGGTGCACCTGCAGGAGATGAAGAGGGGCGTATGAAGCCCTTGGCTAGATTTTCATCTATGTAATCCTTTAAAGCCTTTAGCTCGGGCCCCGCCAGGGGGTAGATCTTACCAAAAGGTATCTCTGCTCCAGGCAATAATTCAATTGGACAATCATATGGACGGTGAGGAGGAAGCTGGTCAGCGTTCTTCTTGTCACATAAATCCACATAGTCCTGGTATACAGCTGGTAGTTCAGGGACTGACATGATTCCTTTAGGAACAGAGCAAGCTGAAACTTTTGGACTCATCTGTTTCTCTGGAAAGTGTAATTCCTTGGTCTCCCAGTTAATGGTAGGATTCTGAGCCTGCAGCCATGGTAGCCCTAGAATAATGGGAAAGTGGGGAGAAGAGATAAGCATAAAGGACAGTTTCTCTTGATGATCTTTACCCATAAGAACCCTCAAAGGCTCTGTTTCCTGATCCACTGGTCCAGAGGTCAGCAGGGAGCCATCCACAGTTTCCATCTGTACTGGAGTAGCCTTCTTCACTGAACGTATTCCCTGTTTCAGAGCAAAGGAGACATCCATAAAATTTCCACTTGCCCCTGAGTCGATCATAGCAGAGCTAGACACCCAAGCTGAGTCAACCCAGAGTTTGATGGAAAGAAAGCAATGAGAATTGTTTTTCTTACAACTCAGCTGGGACACCGCTGAGGAAACTTGAAAAATGGCAGCGTTTACACAGTCAACGTCCTCAGAGGTAACGGAGTTTAAGTCCGAGAAATCAAGATCTGTTGCTGCAGATCTCTCTGGAGCCTGAGGCTCGGACCTGACAGATCCCCTCTCGCAACACTCACAATGAATGAGTGCTGCAGTAGTCTTACGAGAACGGCTGGGGCAGTTTATAATGAAGTGCCCTGACTTACCACAATAGAAACATAGATTCTCCTTAAAACGATGTTCCTTGCGTGCATCACTAACCCGTCGTTGTAAAGAGTCTACCTGCATGGGTTCAGGTTCAGGTTCCCGTGTAATCCTACTCAAAGGTTCCTTAGCTGGAGAGGAAGGTAGGAAAAGGTTAGTACGATTGCTTTCGAACCATCTCTCTTGCCTGCGTTCAGTCAGACGAGTATCAATACGGATGCAGTAGTTAATAAAGTCACCTAACGCAGTGGGAGGGTCGGCACGAGCAAGTTCATCCTTAATCAGTGGAGATAACCCCTTTCGAAAAATAGATTTTTTGGCGGAACTGTCCCAGGTGGTATCAAGGGCCCATCTCCTGAAATCCAAGGCATATTCAGCT
This sequence comes from Oophaga sylvatica, assembly GCA_033576555.1. Lineage (NCBI taxonomy): Eukaryota > Metazoa > Chordata > Amphibia > Anura > Dendrobatidae > Oophaga > Oophaga sylvatica. The sequence continues at coordinate 377,604,535 of JARQOD010000002.1, forward strand.
ACCGAGTGCTTACCTTGGCGCAAAGCTAACATGGCTGCTTCAGCTGTTGCACCTCGATTGGGGTCATCAAACACCTGCCCCATGGCTGAAATAAAATCATCAAGGTGATTCAAACAATCATCCTCAGTCTCAATCAGAGGGTTTGCCCACATTAAAGCCTTGTTGGTAAGCAACATAATTATAGTAAGCACCTTAGATCGTTCAGTGGGAAATTGTGAAGCATGTGCAGAAAAAAAAGATTGCATTGATTAATAAATCCCCTGAATTTCTCACGTTCACCGCCAAAACGAAAAGGGGGCAACTTGGGAATCCCAGCACTCGGGGCTACGGCAGGAGCCTGGACTCGCCCCTCTAGAACCTCAATCCTGGCTCGCAAATCCTGGGTAGTCTGTCCAACCACTTGCAAATTGTGATTATTGAGGTCCTGTAGATTTGTAAAACGGGTCTTTATATTCTGCAAATCTGCAAGGATATTATCAGTCACTCCGCAAAGTTCCTTTATGCGGGCCTCCATTTTCCAGATCTTTTAAGACAGTATTACTGGAAGAAGAGGAGAGAAAAAAAAACAATAGTGTTCACCTGTGGCAACACTGCAGAGAGAAAAAAAAATTAAGGGAACTGCTCACCTGGAATGGTTGTGAGAAGTCACAACCACTATCATCACAGAAAGTTTCAACCAGACATCTGGAATGGTTGTGAGAAGTCACAACCACTGTCATCACAGAAAGTACAACCGGACGTCTGATATCCACAGTACAGCAGACACAGCCTTCCAGACCCAGCAGACACTAACGTTTTGGCTTCAGAATCTTGTAATGTATGTAGTACAGTTCATATAGCGTCTTGTGCTTGGGTGCGATGAAAACACAGGAGTCACAGGTTTGATATAGAAAAGTCCTGTATTACTTCATACAAGTTGGCAGAAATAGTCACACAGTTTGCAGACACAGAAACAGGAGACACAGCAGGCCAGAGTAATCCAAGCTCAGCAATCACTCTCCAATACAGATTCAGGATCTTCTTCTCTGTTACCGTAAGTCCATGCAAACGTGGGTCTTTCAAAGAGCAGGGTTCAGAGTCCACAAGTGCTTCAGAGTTCCTCAGTAGGAATAGCTGGAGTACAAGGTCCAAGGCTTACAGGAGTCAAGTCACAGGTTCACTGCAGGCTAGATTCTGAAGCACTGATTGCTCAGCTGTGGCTGCTTAAGAAGCAAAGGAGAGAATCAGGGCGGGAACATGCAAGCTGGAAACTCCATTTTGACTGAGGGCAAGATAGCTGCAGCAAGACAGAAAGTAAAATGGCTGACGAACAAACTGAGTTTCAGGAATATATACATAGAACCTTACAGGGGCTCTACTCCGGGGCAGTTAGCTATCCTCTTTCTATCTTCAGGTGTAGCTAATCTCTCCGGCTGTGTCGAGGCGTCTAGGTCACCGTAGGTACGTCCCACGGCTGCTTCTAGTTGTGTGGTTAGTTTAGTGGTCTGCAACCTTTTAGTTCCCAACCTCTCTGGTGTTAGGCTGCCTTGGCTGTTTTTTGCTCCTGTCCTCCTCAGCAACCAAATCATAACAGCAGCTGTCAACTATAGTTAAAAATTACTTCTCCTCCCCTATCGATGTTCTCCTCACAGGTCATTCCCCTTTGACTACTGGGCCTGTAAACTGGACACCTGGCCTGAATTGGCACAATATGCCTTACAGGAGCTCGCTTGCCCTGCTGTTAGTGTGCTATCAGAAAGAGTCTTCAGTGCTGCTGGATCAATCCTGACAGAAAGAAGGGCCTGTGTGTCGACACAGAATGTTGATGATCTAAACTTCATTAAAATGAACCATGCATGGGTTTCAAAGGATTTTGTCCCACCTTCTCCTGATGACACATAAGTTGCCAGCAAAATGGCTCGCTTTGTACTCCTCTTCCTCTGACTTCTCCAATTCCTCCATTTGCAGCTGCTGAACTTCCAGCCTACATCTCAACTTATGCCATTTTTGCCACCTCCCTTTCTGGGCTGTCCCCCCCCCAGGGCTGGGGTCAGCACCTGGCGCACCCGGGCAAGTGCCGATGCCCTGAGCAGGTGGGGGGACCCACTCTTGGGTGACGGCACTGGCACAGAGCCCCTCATAGTACAAAAAAGTGTCTCTGACGGTGGTGGGGCCCACTCGCCGTCAGACACAGTGTCATACTATGAGGGGCCCTTTGCCACTACTGGCGCCCACCAGTGGGCCCCCCTGCTTGTTCAGGGCCCCAGCACTTGCAATACTTACCTCTTCCTGCTCCACCGCTGTGGAGTCTGGGCAGTTAAATCCTTCACAGTGACAGCCACTACAATTTTGGTGAACTGATCGATGATGGTTAGGATGTAGCTATGGCCTGTCCTGCTGGGTTCTACCTTCAGATGATCAATGGCTACCATTTCTAATGGACGACGACTCACAATCGGATGCAGTGTTGCTTTCTAATCAGCTTACATAGTTTTACTAGTCACAGACGTGTGACATTCCTAGCACCATTTTTCAATGTCTCCTCTCATGCCAATCCAATAGAATCGCCTACGGCCTGTGGCTTCTGTCTTTTGCACTCCAAAGTGACCAGACTGTAAATGATAGGCAGTCAGGACCATGTCTACATCTCTCCTTGGCATCACAATTTGATGGAGACGACTAACGGTGATGGGATCGACGCTACTGCGATACAGCAACCCTTTCTTCACAAAGAACCATTTTTGCTGTCTCCACAGATAAAGTAATTGAGTGTCAGCATCGCCTCTGAGAATTCTACCGGGAGGTTTTACCATGATTAGGAATTCCCAAATTTCTACAATCCCTCTATTTCAGTGTGTACTTGTATCCATCTAGTTTCCTGTAGCGTAGAGTCTGGACTGGCTTACTGGGAGTGAAATATATACGAAGATTTAAAAGTACCCCAACACTGTATACAGCTGTAAGTGTTGTGAATATGCTGGAGGCGGCTTCTGAGCTGGGGATCCCTCCGGTGGTTGCTGAGGGTAATGAACTGATTACTGAATGGCCTTCAGTTGGCGCTGAATGGTAGGATATAAGTGGCCTGAGTTCCCAGCAGCCTTGCCGGTTATCAATTGTTCCTTCTGGTCTTGCTTGAAGCACTGCTAGTTTCCTGCTCTCCTTCAGATAAGTGTTTGCTGTTTTTTTTTCTCTGTTTGATTTTCTCTGCTGGTTTTTGCTGCTTGCAGTGGACTGCAGCCTGTCCCCTTTTGGGTGTCTGGCGCTGCAATTGTGCTCTGTTTGTGTCTGCACTTTTGCTTTGCTCCTTTGTTACTTTTTATTTGCTGAATTGCGTTTTGTTACACCAGAGATCTGATTTAGGTGGATGAGATCGTGTGATCTCAGGTTTTTTGGCAATCAGAAGTGTTGGTATTTTTGTTAGGGTTTTATTGGATTGCAGTCAGAATTCTTTCCTGTACTTTTCCATCCAGACAGATTGGGCCCCAGCGTTTGCTCATTCTATTTTCTGTCTGTGTCCGTGCTTTCTTCTTGTCTAACCGCCATTACATGTTTGGGGGCTTCCTATTTTCTTTGGGGATCTGCTCCGGGGCAGATAGCTTTTATCTTTCTGCCTTTATGTAACGGGTCTGGGAGGCGGAACCTCTGAGCTTTATTATACAAGGAGGCTTTCCTTGTAAAGGAGCGGGTGGCGCCCGGGGAGACGGACAGGAAGTCACTGCAAGTGACGGGGGCAGTCTCTGGACAGACAGGTGGGAGGTCACGGCAAGTGACCGGGCAGTCTCTGGCTAGACAGGCGGGTAGTCGGGGCAGTCTCTGGGTAGACAGGCAGGTAGTCACGGAAAGTGACCGGGGCAGTCTCTGGATAAACAGGCGGGTAGTCACGGCAAGTGACCGGGGCAGTCTCTGGGTAGACAGGCAGGTAGTCACGGCAAGTGACCGGGGCAGTCTCTGGATAAACAGGCAGGCAAGGGGCCGGGGCAGTCTCTGAATGGACAGGTATATACGACCTGAGACGGTGGAGCCTCCCGGTAGGCTAGCAGGCAGATGACAGATGAGCGCCCCCAAGTGAGCAGGCGAGAGTCTCTGGAATAGCCGATGGACACCGCAGGTGATGGCCGAACCTCCAGGTAGGCTTGCAGGCAGATGGCAGATGAGCGCCCCCAAGTGAGCAGGCGAGAGTCTCTGGAATAGCCGATGGACACCGCAGGTGATGGCCGAACCTCCAGGTAGGCTTGCAGGCAGATGGCAGATGAGCGCCCCCAAGTGAGCAGGCGAGAGTCTCTGGAATTGCCGATGGTCACCGCATGTGACGGCCGAACCTCCAGGCAGGCTTGCGGGCAGGTAGCAGACAGCAAACTGGCAGGAAACAGGCAGGTAACTGGTAACGGACCCTGAGGGCTAAAGCAGAGTAGTGAACAGTGCAATAACAACATTGCTCGGGCACCTCCATTAAGGAGGAAGTACTTTATATAGGGTGGAGTCCTCCGGCATTGGCCGGGGACCTTTTTGAAAGATGCGCGCGGCCCCTTTAAGAGCGGGGGAGCGCGCGGGCGCGCGCCCTAAGTCCAGTAGCAGGGAAGGAGCGCGCGGCCCCAGCAGGGCGGAAGGAGGACGCTGAGCGCGGGTAAGGGGGGCGACGTCCCTGCCTGGCAGAGGACGCTGTCGCAGGGGAACAGCGTCCCTGCCTGGCAGAGGGCAGGGACGCCGGCGCTACACTTTAGGTGTAGTTATCTCTCAGGCTGTGACGAGGCATCTAAGGATCACCGTAGGTACGCTCCACGGCTACTTCTAGTTGTGTGGTTAGTTCAGGTTACTGCAATCCAATAGGTTCCAGCCTCTCTGGTGTATTACCGCTTTTGCTAATTTTTGCTATTTCTCCTCAGTTACCGAAACATAACAGTATAACCGGCCCAAACCTGAAAATTATATGGTACTCACAGAAGGGGAAAATAGTAATAAGGAAACTCTGTTTGCTGCATTTTTTTCCCTCTTTTCTCTGGGTGCTGAGGAGGAATTTTTTTTTTCTCTCTCAATGGAGTTTGCACAGTTGTCTGGCCATGTGGAGCAGCTTGCCACTGAGGTTCGGAGTATTGCTACCTATCTTGATAGGTTGCCGGTTGTGGAACCTAGGATCCCCATACCAGATTTATTTTTGGGGGATCGGTCTAAATTTCTGAATTTCAAAAATAACTGTAAGTTGTTTTTTGCCTTAAAGCCTAAGTCCTCAAGGAACGCGGCACAGCAGGTTCAAATTGTCATCTCTCTGCTGCGCGGCGACCTTCAGGATTGGGCTTTTTCCCTGACACCTGGGGATCCTGTTTTGAATGATGTTGTATTTTTTCAGGCTCTGGGGTTATTGTATGATGAACCTAATGTCACTGATCAAGCTGAAAAGATCTTGTTGGCATTAAATCAGGGTCGTGAAGACGCTGAGCTGTACTGTCAGAAATCTCGAAAGTGGGCAGTCCTGACCAAATGGAATAATGATGCTTTGGCAGCCCTTTTTCGAAAGGGTCTGTCAGAAAAAGTAAAAGATGTTATGGTGGGATTCCCTGTTCCCTCTGGTCTCAATGATTCTATGTCTTTGGCTATTCAAATTGACAGACGTTTGCGTGAGCACAGAGGTATGCGTGAGATAGTGTTGCCTTGTGAGCCAGCTCCTGAACCCATGCAGTGTGATGGAGTGACTTCTGGGGCTCAGCGTCATGAGTTTCGTAAGCGCAATGGGTTATGTTTCTACTGTGGTGACGCTTCCCATGCTATTTCTGTCTGCCCTAAACGGGGAAGACGTTTTGCACGCTCGGTTGTCTTGGGTAGTGTTCAGACTAAATTTCTGTTGACTGTTACCCTGATTTGCTCCCTGTCCACATTTTCGACTAAAGATTTTGTTGATTCAGGAGCAGCTATTAACCTGATGGATTTTGACTTTGCCAAACGTTGTGGGTTTCCCATGATACCCCTGCGGAAGTCTATTCCCCTACTGGGCATTGATTCTATCCTTTGGCGGAGAATAAACCCCAGTTTTCTACTCAGGTGATAATGAGGGTTGAACCAGATCATCAGGAGAGTTGCAAATTTCTGGTGTTGCATAATCTGCATGACATTATTGTACTGGGTTTCCCTTGGTTACAGTCTCATAATCCTGTTTTGGATTGGAAATCTGTGTCTGTGACCAGTTGGGGCTGCCAATGTGTTAATACTGACACTCCTGTTTTTTCTGCCTCTCCCCAGTCTCAGGATGTCCCTGACTTTTTGACTGATTTTTCTGATGTGTTTAGTGAAAGTAAATCTGCATCCTTGCCCCCTCACAGGAGCTATGATTGCGCTATTGAGTGAGTGCCTGGTGGTAAATTTCCTAAAGGTCGCCTTTTTAATTTATCTGTACCTGAACACGATGCTATGCGATCTTATATCAAGGAGTCATTGGAGAAGGGTCATATCAGACCATCCTCTTCACCCTTGGGCGCCGTTTTCTTCTTTGTGGCCAAAAAGGATTGTTCATTGAGTCCGTGTATTGATTATCCTCTCCTGAATAAGATCACTGTTAAATATCAATATCCGTTACCTTTGATTTCTGACCTATTTTCCAGAGTGAAAAGTGCTAGTTGGTTTACCAAGCTTGACCTCAGGGGGGCGTATAACCTTATTCGCATTAAGCACGGGGATGAATGGAAGACGGCGTTTAATACCCCAGAGGGGCATTTTGAGTACCTAGTGATGCCTTTTGGGCTTACTAATGCCCCGTCCGTCTTCCAATCCTTCATGAATGATATTTTCAGGGATTTTGTGGATACATTTCTGATTGTTTATTTGGATGACATCTTGATTTTTTCCAATGACTGGGACTCTCATGTGAAACATGTTCGGACTGTGTTCCAGATTTTGAGAGAGAATGCACTATATGTCAAGGGATCAAAGTGTCTTTTTGGCGTACAGAAGGTCTCATTTCTGGGATTCATTTTGTCTCCGTCTGTTATTGAAATGGACCCGGTCAAGGTTCAGGCCATCTGTGATTGGGTTCAACCTACTTCATTGAAGGCTCTTCAGAGATTTTTGGGTTTTGCCAATTTTTATTGTAAATTTATTGGTAATTTCTCTGGTATTGTTAAACCATTGACTGATTTGACCAAAAAGGGTTCCGATGTGGTGAATTGGCCTCCTGAGGCAGTTTCTACGTTTCAGGAACTTAAGCAGAGATTCATTTCTGCTCCTGTTCTACAGCAGCCTGATGTTTGTCTGCCGTTTCAGGTGGAGGTTGATGCCTCTGAGATTGGGGCAGGTGCCGTTTTGTCCCAAAGGGATCCAGAGACCTCTAAGAGTAAGCCTTGTGCCTTTTTCTCTCGAAAATTTTCTCCAACTGAACGTAATTATGACGTGGGTAATCGGAAGTTATTGGCCATGAAGTGGGCCGTTGAAGAGTGGAGACATTGGCTGGAAGGAGCCAAACATCAGGTGGTGGTCCTCACGGACCATAAGAACCTGGTTTATCTCGAATCAGCCAAGCGACTTAATCCTAGACATGCCAGGTGGGCCTTGTTTTTCACACGCTTTAATTTTGTGGTTTCTTTTCTTCCAGGCACTAAGAATGTCAAGGTGGATGCCCTCTCGAGGAGTTTCTTTGCAGATTCTCCTGAGTTATCTGATCCTGCTGTTATTTTGAAAGAGGGTGTGGTTCTTTCCACCATTTCGCCCAATTTGAGACTGGCTCTGGAGGGGTGTCAGGAGGATAAACCTGAGCGCTGCCCTGTTGGGAAGTTGTTTGATCCAGACCAGTGGAAAAAGAGTGTGATGTCTTTATTTTGGCCCATAAGACACTGGAGCATCATCCATGGGGCCCATCATATACTGAAGCATTCTAAATGGGGGACATCAGACACTGGAGCAACATTTATGGGGCCCATTATACACTGGATCATTAAATGGGGCCCATTATATATGGAGCATTATATTGGCCCATCATACACTGGAGCATCTTCCATGGGGCCCATCATATACTGGAGCATTCTAAATGGGGCAGATGAGACACTGGAGCATCATCCATGGGGCCCATCATATACTGGAGCATTCTAAAAGGGGGAAAACAGACACTGGAGCAGCATTTACGGGGACCATTATACATTGGATCATTATAAATGGGGCCCATTATATATGGAGCATTATTTTGGCCCATAAGACACTGGAGCATCATCCATGGGGCCCATCATATAATGGAGCATTGTAAATGGGGCGGATCAGACATTGGAGCATCATCCATGGGGCCCATCATATACTGGAGCATTCTAAAAGGGGAAAACAGACACTGGAGCAGCATTTACGGGGACCATTATACATGTAATGTATGGTGTACAGTTCATATAGCGTCTTGTGCTTGGGTGCGAGGAAAACACATGAGACACAGGTTTGATATAGAAGGACTTGTATTACTTCATACAAGTGGCAAAAAGGGTCACACAGTTTGCTGGTACAGAAGCAGGAGACACAGCAGGCCAGAGTAACTTAAGCTCAGCAATAACTCTCCACAACAGGTTCAGGATCTCTTCTCTGTTACCGTAAGTCCATGCAAACGTGGATTTATCAAATAGCAGGTTTCCAGAGTCCACAAGTGTTCCAAAGTTCCTCAGTAGGAAATAGCTGGAGTACAAAGTCCAAGGTTTTCCAGGAGTCAGGTCACAGGCTCACTGCAGGCTTGATTCTGAAGCACTGATTGCTCAGCTGAGGCTGCTTAAGAAGCAAGAGGGAGAGAATCAGGGCGGGAACATGAAAGCTGGAAACTCCATATTGACTGCGGGCAAGATAGCTGCAGCAAGACAGAAAGCAAAATGGCCGACGGAAAAACTGAGTTTCAAGAAACATGTACAAAGAACCTTACATTACTCCCCCCTTAGGGACAACCTCCGGATGACCTCAGACCAGGCTTGTCTGGGTACCTCTGATGAAACTGGCGGAGCAAGCGAGGAGCATTAACGTTATCGACTGGTTCCCATGAGTTGTCCTCCACTGGGTAGCCCTGCCATTTAATCAAATATTGTAACTGATTTCTGTACAACCTGGAATCTAGAATCCTTTCCACCACAAATTCTTCCTGACCATCGACTAGCACTGGGTCAGGGCAAGGAGAAGAACGTCCAGGAAACGTATTGGGTGTTGCAGCCTTTAGTAGGGATACATGAAAGACAGGGTGGATTCTCATAGTTCTGGGCAGTTGAAGACGACAAGCAACGGCACTTATAATTTTACTGATTTTATAGGGTCCAATGTACTTATGTCCCAACTTAGACGATGGAATCCTTAACTTAAGATTTCTGGTTGACAGCCAGACCAAGTCTCCTACCTTGAAAGCTGGTGCAGGTTTACGAAATTTATCTGCTGCTTTCTTGTACCTTTCCTGAGCCAATTCCAGATTTTCCTTTAGAAGATCCATATTCTTTTGAAAAGACGTGATTCTTTCAGCCACTGCTGGCAAGGGCGTTTCTATGGGAAATCGAGGAAGAATGTTAGGATGATAACCTAGATTGGAGTAAAAAGGAGACTGCTTAGTGGAGGCGCTCTGAGAGTTGTTATAAGAGAACTCAGCCAGTGGAAGTAGATCCACCCAATCATCCTCTAGGTGGCAGATAAAGCAGCGGAGATACTGCTCCAGGGTCTGATTGGTTCGTTCTGTCTGTCCATTAGTCTGGGGATGAAAAGCAGAAGAAAGGTTTACTTTAATGTCCAATGCGGCACAGAAATTTTGCCAAAACCTTGAAGTGAATTGCACCCCTCGATCCGAAATGAACTCATCCAGTACTCCATGTAAGCGAAACACATTCTTAATCATCAAATCTGATGTCTGTTTTGCAGTGGGTAAGCCGACACAAGGGATAAAATGAGCTGCCTTTGTTAAACGATCAACCACCACTAGAATGGTGTTCTTCCCTTGAGAGGTTGGTAACTCCACAATGAAGTCCATAGAAATGGATCCCCACGGGCGGGACGGGGTGGGAAGGGGTTGCAACAGACCAGTTGGTGAGGAGCGAGGTGTTTTGCATCTTGCACAGACTTCACATGAAGTGACATAGTTTAAAACATCTTTCCTGTAAGTGGGCCACCAAAAGAAACGAGAAAGAAATTCCTGTGTCTTTAGAATTCCTCTATGCCCAGCTATCTTGGAATCGTGGATGAGTTGCAATACTCTCAATCTGACTGTTTCAGGTATATACAGACGTTGTCTCTGAATCCACACACCATTCTTAAAGACAAGACTTACGTCCCTTGGGGGTTGTGCCAACAAGGAATCCGCATGGTATGCTTCCTTGATGTCCTTAAGTAGGTCTTGATTATGAATCACTCCCAGGAATCTAGAGTCAGGAAGAATAGTCTTAGGAGGAGTAAGTGGACGGGTCTCTGCTGAATGAATCCTAGAGAGTGCATCAGCCTTTCCATTGCGCGATCCTGGCCTATAAGAAATTACAAAATTAAATTGGTTTAGGAAAAGATTCCAGCGAGCCTGGCGAGGAGTCAGGCACTTAGCCGACCTGATAAATTCAAGGTTACGATGGTCTGTCAGGACGACTATTTGCTGTGCAGCTCCCTGAAGAAGGTGTCTCCATTCTTTGAAGGCGGCAATAATGGCCAACAACTCTCTATTGCCCACATCGTAGTTCCTCTCAGCCGAAGACAACTGCTGGGAAAAGAAGGCACAGGGATGCAAGACATTCTTCTCACCTGTTCTCTGAGAGAGTATAGCTCCAACGGCACAGTCTGAAGCATCCACCTCTATTATGAAGGCAAGTTCGGGGTTGGGATGTACTAAGATAGGTGCGGTGGTAAATTTATCCTTTAGACGGGAAAATGCTTCCTGGGCTTGGGGGGTCCAGGAGAACCTAGACTCTTTCTGGGTAAGTTGGGTGATAGGTGACACTACCTCAGAGAAATTCCTAATGAAACGTCTATAGAAGTTGGCAAACCTGATGAAGCGCTGCACCTCCTTAACATTTCTAGGAATTGGCCAATCCTTGATGGCTTGGGTCTTGCTTCCATCCATACTAATCCCTTGTGTAGACAGTACATACCCCAGAAATTGAATTTCGGTCCTATGGAATTCACACTTTTCAAGTTTGATGTAAAGATGGTTTTGTCTTAGACGTTCTAAGACCATTCTCACATGTCCATGATGTTCCTCTGTGGAGTTAGAAAAAATTAGAATATCATCCAGATAAATCACCACGAATGTATCTAGGAGATCCCTGAAGATGTCATTCACCAAGTGTTGGAAAGTGGCTGGGGCGGTACTCAGACCAAAAGGCATAACTAGATATTCAAAGTGTCCATAGCGTGACCTGAATGCAGTCTTCCATTCATCCCCAGGTCTAATACGGACCAAGTTATAGGCCCCACGGAGATCCAGTTTAGAGAAAATTTTGGCATGCCGCACTCTCTCCAATAACTCAGGGATTAAAGGCAATGGATAACGGTTTCTAATAGTAACCTTATTGAGTTCCCTATAGTCTACGCAGGGTCTCAGAGATCCATCTTTCTTCTTCACAAAGAAGATGGGTGCACCTGCAGGAGATGAAGAGGGGCGTATGAAGCCCTTGGGTAGATTTTCGTCTATGTAATCCTTTAAAGCCTTTAGCTCGGCCCGCCAGGGGGTAGATCTTACCAAAAGGTATCTCTGCTCCAGGCAATAATTCAATTGGACAATCATATGGACGGTGAGGGGGAAGCTGGTCAGCGTTCTTCTTGTCACATAAATCCACATAGTCCTGGTATACAGCTGGTAGTTCAGGGACTGACATGGTTCCTTTAGGAACAGAGCAAGCTGAAAATTCTGGACTCATCTGTTTCTCTGGAAAGTGTAATTCCTTGGTCTCCCAGTTAATGGTAGGGTTCTGAGCCTGCAGCCATGGTAGCCCTAGAATAATGGGAAAGTGGGGAGAAGAGATAAGCATAAGACAGTTTCTCTTGATGATCTTTACCCATAAGGACCCTCAAAGGCTCCGTTTCCTGATCCACTGGTCCAGAGGTCAGCAGGGAGCCATCCACAGTCTCCATCTGTACTGGAGTAGCCTTCTTCACTGAACGTATCCCCTGTTTCAGAGCAAAGGAGATATCCATAAAATTTCCACTTGCCCCTGAGTCAATCATAGCAGAGCTAGACACCCAGACTGAGTCAACCCAGAGTTTGATGGAAAGGAAGCAATGAGAATTGTTTTTCTTACAACTCAGCTGGGACACCGCTGAGGAAACTTGAAAAATTGCAGCGTTTACACAGTCATCGCCTCAGAAGTAACGGAGTTTAAGTCCGAGAAATCAATATCTGTTGCTGCAGATCTCTCTGGAGCCTGAGGCTCGGACCTGACAGAGCTCCTCTCGCAACACTCACAGTGAATGACTGCTGCAGTAGTCTTACGAGAACGGCTGGGGCAGTTTATAATGAAGTGCCCTGACTTACCACAGTAGAAACATAGATTTTCCTTTAAACGATGTTCTTTGCGTGCATCACTAACCCGTCTTTGTAAAGAGTCCACCTGCATGGGTTCAGGTTCAGATTCCCGTGTGATCCTACTCAAAGGTTCCTTAGCTGGGGAGGAAGGTAGGAAAAGGTTAGTGCGATTACTTTCGAACCATCTCTCTTGCCTGCGTTCAGTCAGACTAGCATCAATACGGATGCAGTAGTTAATAAAGTCACCTAACGCAGTGGGAGGGTCGGCACGAGCAAGTTCATCCTTAATCAGTGGAGACAACCCTTTTCGAAAAATAGATTTTTTGGCGGAACTGTCCCAAGTGGTATCAAGGGCCCATCTCCTGAAATCCAAGGCATATTCGGCTACTGAGCGCTTACCTTGGCGCAAAGTTAACATGGCTGCTTCAGCTGTTGCACCTCGATTGGGGTCATCAAACACCTGCCCCATGGCTGAAATGAAAGCATCAAGATGATCCAAACATTCATCCTCAGTCTCAATCAGAGGGTTTGCCCACATCAAAGCCTTGTTGGTAAGCAACATGATTATAGTAAGCACTTTAGATCGTTCAGTGGGAAATTGTGAAGCATGTGCAGAAAAAAAAAGATTGCATTGGTTAATAAATCCCCTGAATTTCTCACGTTCACCGCCAAAATGAAAAGGGGGTAACTTGGGAATCCCAGAACTCGGGGTTATGGCAGGAGCCTGGACTCGTTCCTCTAGAACCTCAATCCTGGCTCGTAAATCCTGGGTAGTTTGTCCAAACACTTGCAAATTGTGATTAGTGAGGTCCTGTAGGTTTGCAAAACGGGTCTTTATAGTCTGTAAATCTGCAAGGATTGTATCAGTCACTCCGCAAAGCTCCTTTATGCGAGCCTCCATCTTCCAGATCTTTTAAGACAGGAGTACTGGAAGGAGAAGAGAAAAAAAACAAAAAAAAAACAATAGTGTTTACCTGTGGTAACACTGCAGAGTAAAATTAAGGGAATGTGCTCACCTGGAATGGTTGTGAGAAGTCACAACCACTGTCATCACAGAAAGTATAACCGGACATCTGATATCCACAGTCACAGCAGACACAGCCTTCCCAGACCCAGCAGACACTAACGTTTGGCTTCAGAATCTTGTAATGTATGGTGTACAGTTCATATAGCGTCTTGTGCTTGGGTGCGAGGAAAACACATGAGACACAGGTTTGATATAGAAGGACTTGTATTACTTCATACAAGTGGCAAGAAGGGTCACACAGTTTGCTGGTACAGAAGCAGGAGACACAGCAGGCCAGAGTAACTTAAGCTCAGCAATAACTCTCCACCACAGGTTCAGGATCTCTTCTCTGTTACCGTAATTCCATGCAAACGTGGATTTATCAAATAGCAGGTTTCCAGAGTCCACAAGTGTTCCAAAGTTCCTCAGTAGGAAATAACTGGAGTACAAAGTCCAAGGTTTTCCAGGAGTCAGGTCACAGGCTCACTGCAGGCTTGATTCTGAAGCACTGATTGCTCAGCTGAGGCTGCTTAAGAAGCAAGAGGGAGAGAATCAGGGCGGGAACATGAAAGCTGGAAACTCCATATTGACTGAGGGCAAGATAGCTGCAGCAAGACAGAAAGCAAAATGGCCGACGGAAAAACTGAGTTTCAAGAAACATGTACAAAGAACCTTACAATACACTGGATCATTATAAATGGGGCCCATTATATATGGAGCATTATATTGGCCCATTATACAATGGAACATCATCCATGGGACCCATCATATACTGGAGCATTCTAAAAGGGGAAAACAGACACTGGAGCAGCATTTACGGGGACCATTATACACTGGATCATTATAAATGGGGCCCATTATATATGGAGCATTATATTGGCCCATAAGACACTGGAGAATAATATGGGGTTCATTATTTATGGGGCATCTTATAGGGTATGGAGCATCATATGGGGCACATATGGGGCCTATTCTGTATGGAGCATTATATGGATCCTATTCTGTATGGAGCAATATATGGGGCCCATCATATACTGTATGGAGCTTTATATGCGACTCATTATACTGTATGGAGCAATATGTGGGGCTCATTCTACTCTATGGGGACCGTCCTATACTTTATGGCATATTATATGGGGACTATCATATACTGGAGCAGTATGTAGAGCTCATCTTATACTGTATGGAACATTATATGGGACCAATTATGTATGGAGCAATATATGGGGCTCATTCTGTATGGCGCACTATATAGTGGCCATAATACTGTATGGAGGAATATACTGTCCGGTTTTTGAGCTACTGTAGATTTTAACATAGATATCAGTCATGTCATGTAAGAAGTAAAGTATTTTTCATTGTACTATACCTATATTTCTGTGCCGTATCAGAGCATCATGAATTGTGGTATGTGTTAAAGGGGCCCACTGACACTCTTTGGCCCGGGGCACATGAAAACCGGGAGCCAGTCCTACCCCCCCCACAAGTTTAGCCAAATAACCCCCAGTTTTCAATGCGTAACTATTATTATAAAGTTAATTAAGGTTGTCAAGCTTAAGTAATAAGAATTGATGTCGTTGCCATTCAAATGGGCACTGTAGGTGTGTTTACTGTCCTCCACTCCCTGCCAACTTTGCTTCCTCATTGACTTGCATTGGGTTTCGTGTTCCAGTCGGACCCCCGAGTTTTCCCGATAGTCGGCCGATTTCGTTCAACTCGACTTTGGAGAATGTCGGGTTTCATGAAACCCGACTCGACGACCCTAAAAAAGGCAAAGTCGCTCATCTCTACTCTTGAGCTTGTGCGGCACGAAGCAATCGCTGGAATACTTGTCGCTGGAGGGGTATGCGTACTCCTTCGGACATCGTGGTCACCTGGGATCCAGTATCCACCAAACAACTCACAGCCCATCCATCGAATTCAGCCCAGACCAGTGGACACCAGGTTTGTGGGACTTTCACTACTCCTTCCTTTCCATTCTGGCTCCGGGCGATGTCCCCTAGGCTCAGAGCCCTCTATTTAAACATCCAGCGTGGGCGAGGTTTGCCCTGCCGCTGGCCCTCCCGATCTATATGCCCTATCTCTCCACAGTAGAAGCAGGTGAAAGACTGGGGACGGCGAGGCCTTCTGGCGTCATTACAGGCCACACCACTTCGGCCCCCTTCTGTGTTCGGGCCAGTCTCAGCTTTTCCCTTCATCTTGGCCAATTCTCCTTGGATATTCAGCAGCTCTTCCCTCATATCTTCAAACCATGGGGATTCAGTGACCATATTTACTGCTGCTCTCTGGACCTTCCCTACCAGGACTGTCACCCTCTGCTCTTGTTCACGTTAGCAGGCCTCACTTCCTATGTCAGCAAAAGTGATGCGAGGGTCCACCCGTACATGCTCCATCAGGGTCTGTTTGGTCAGGACGTCCTCTAGTCTAGTCACCAAAAAGTCACATAACACAACATCTGCCAGCCCTATTCCCACTCCATCCTTTCTGACAATGGCGGTGTGTAACTCTTGTAGGGCATTCATATATTGTGTCACTGTCTCCCCCTCCCTTTTCAAATGGCTAAATGGGCAAGTCCTAAGTTCCCCTACGTCAGTGGGGTCCCCGTGGGTTGCTTCCAAAATCTGAAGTACTTTGGTCAACGTGTCATGGTCTTGGGGGCACATAGCATCACGGAGTCTCTAGCCTCTCCTTCCAGGGCCATAATGGCCACCTCAGCCTCCAGCGCGGGAGTCATGGGGTGCATTCTCAACATACCCCTCATGCACTCTGTCCAGCTCCACAACATGGTGTTAGACCCCGTGAATTTCGGCAAATTACTTAACATGACCCCCAGGGAAATACTGGTCCTGTGCCTGGCTACCTGTTCTGCCGACTCCATGCTGCTAGACTGCATCTTGACGACTACGCCAAAATGTAAAGGTTTGTCGGATACAGTAGGAGACGGAGAAGGGGTTAACAGGAATTTACTTAGGAAGTTACGGGACACAAATGTAAAGAAACCTCCACGCGGGGAGGTGATTTGGGAATAGGAAACTGCACAATAAACATAACAATAAGAGGAAAAGTGAAGGTAAAGACTAATCGATTGGAGTTTTTGTTGGGGAGCGGTTGGAACAGCTCCCAATGGCGTTGCAATCCATGAACAAGGTGTCTGGCTCTTCTGTGTAGAAACGAGATGCACTGTCTCCTGACTGTGACAAAGTATCCGGATCCGTTAATTTTGAGTCCGTTGCATTTGGGTCCGTTGAAGCGTGGGCACAGTTCCTTTTGCTGACTCCTCCAGGAGTCCGCGGTACACTGGGAGCACATTGCCGTACAGGCCGCAGGGGTGACGAGGCCTTGCACGGAGTCACAAAGTTCAGGAAACAAAAGTACGCTACCCGTTTTGGGTCTGGATCTTGGAGGGGCACTCGATAAAGGGATTGGGAGTCTGAAAGTCTGTAAAGGGCTGGCGTCAGTGGCGGTAGTTGAGGAGAGGGAGTCAACCTTCTTTCTGCTGTGTAGTCGCCTTCCCACCAAGTCTCTCACTTTCCTGCGCTCGGCCTCTTGTATGTCGCCCCTGCCCTCTGCGGTCAGGTGTTCAGGCTTTCTTCACCTGCAACAGTAATGACGGCCCCGATAGTTCCGGCCCCAGAGTGTTTCTTGTACCGGCAACACAGCTCCTGTTCAACTCCTTACAAAAGCACAGATGGAAATAAACTGTTTCTACCTTCTCTAGGTGGACTCCGCCGGTGGTCTCAGACAGCCAGATGAATGCTCCCACAGCTACATGATCACTTGTAGCTGTGCTACTTTGCACTGACTTTCTAAAACGTCACTGCAGAGTAGGAGCAGGACCACCTGGATGTTTAAAGTCAATGGACGGTCTTGAAGCAGTGAAAACTAAATCTGAAGATTCTCAAATTTATACATAACAGAGCATAGGACTAGTGCAGTATTTAAGACAAGTGACATGAAGCAGAACTATCAATATAGGAAGGAAAGAAATAGATGTGGTAACACATATTGATTCACTGCTCCGATATTTACAGCCACAATTGTTTGTCCCCTTCCCATGTTGCTAGTTCTGCTATGCATTACGTGCCGTATTTACTGCACTATTCTTATGGTATGTTGTGTATAAGGCTGGGGTCACACTATCGTAGAATACGGACAAGTGCTATGCGAGAAAACATCGCATATCACTCAGACCAGTGTTAATGAATGGGGCAGCTCACATCAGCGTTTTTTGGACGTATTCAGCGTGCATGTTAAATTGCAGCATGCTGCGATTGGCACCAAGACTCAGCCGAGTCTCGGCTCACTCGCACCCATATAAGTCTATGGGTGCGATGGCCTCCTCTGCAGCTGTGCTCCGATCCTCTCTGTGCGAGAGGCTCGGAACACAGTAGCATGACACTCTGCTCCCACTTGCAGCAGAGCAGGAGCCGAGAGTCACTAGCATATCGCATCCGATGCTCTCGCATCGGATGCCATACGCTAGTGTGACCCCCGGCCTAAATATGAGACTCTTCAGATTGTGCTATATCATGCCAGAAGAAGTGTATCAAATACTTAATCCTCACACATATAGTGTGGAAAATATCTCTATACAGCTGTGGCTCAGAATATTTTTTATTTTTTTATTTATTTTTTTACCAAATGCTACTGTGTTGTGCATAACTACAGGAATTCATCTTGAAAATAAAACATCTATAATCTTTATACATGTCCCTGCAGTGGAGTCAAGTTATCTGATGAAATCTCTTCATATGAGTACTGGTTGATAGAGACATCCATAGAAACAGTGTCTCAAGAGACCCACATTCGCAGCCTAGTTATGGCGTCAGAATAAAAAGCATCAGCCACTGAGACTTCTCAATTTTTTAATATTTACTGTTTAATTGTAAATAAAGCATTCATATTTTAGTAGACATGGCTTCTTACACTACTTCTCATTTTTGGTATAGGTATTTTAATATTGTTACCTATAATAAAACTTTTGAAATGTTAAAGCAAAAATTATCGGTCACAAGCTCTCATTGGAATACTATATGAGGGAACTTAGATTAGTGATGCCACTCCTATGGTAAAAAAAAAAAAAGAAAAAAAAAAGGTGGATCTGTGCTATAATCATTGGTCACCATGAATTGAGAATCTATTATTACAGACCTAGGCAAATTGTGTCTCATTGTCCATGTCACGCTCTTTGACTTTTCCTGTCCAGCCTCTGGACTGTGACTTGCAAAGGGCTGAAAATCACA
>JARQOD010000002.1:377623286-377652480 GCA_033576555.1 Oophaga sylvatica
CACTCATAAACAAACATTACCAAAATATAATTTCTATCTGATTCAATCATTAGATATTTCATATATTTTATAGAACATGGTGTGAGACAGTGAGAGTATGTGTATTGAATGGGGTGTATATTTCACCTAGGTACTTTGCTGACTGGTATAAGGGAGGTGTATGGCTTTGTAAACCTAGTGGTAGAGAAAGGTCACTACACCTTACATTCAGTACACACTTGCAGCTCAGGCCTGAAACCACTCAGGTGTTAATTAGGAGACCAGAAGTAGGTGTCTGCGAACACAGACAGAGAGTTCGCTTAGTCTGGACACGGAGTCCAGGCACAGAAGGAGTCTCCAGGAGTGGAGCTCGCTTAGTCTGGACAAGGAGTCAAGGCACAAGAAGGAGTCTCCAGGAGTATGAGCTGTCTCAGGCTGGGTGCTCGATGTACCCCGGACACAGGAGTAGTCTCTGTGAGAATCCATGCGGATAGCTGCTGAATAGGAGGGGAGCTCTCTCAAGTCTGGACGTTGGATATGCCTTCAGACACAAGGAGGAGACTCTGTGAAACTCCATGCTGGTAAATGCTGAACATATGTGTTGTTTTGGGGACAGGCTGTTAGAGTCTGGTCCCGGATAGAGAGGGAAATCTATCTAAGTGTAGTAAGTGGCTGGACAAGCCCAGGGCTTATGTTTATGATTTGGTTTTGCTTATGTTCTGTTTGCTGTGGACTTTAATAAAACTGGTTGCGGCCAGTTTTTACCAGAACTGCTGTCTGTGAATGAACTGTTTCCTGCCACTCCGTCTACCCGGACGGCGATCCCAGAGCTATATCCCCTGAAAAGCTTACAATTGGTGGAGAATGCGGGCAGCACAGTGGCGAGAGACAGCAATAAAAGGTGAAGTCTGTTGAAGCAGCAGCAGAGAAAGAAAAAAAAAAGTGTGTCAATAAAGGAGAAACGTCTGTTGGAGCAGTCTTAAAGAGACAGTAGCCCTAATAGACTTTGCAGAGAAAAAAAAAAAAATGTCTGCACAGCAAAGCTGAAATTGCTGTGGAAAAGACTGTGGAGTGTGTATGTCTTGATTGAAGACTGCCGTTGTTAAGACAGAGAAGTCTGACAGTATGGATGACAACCTGGAGAGGCTGAATAAACAAATGGCGCAAGTTAATGTGCAACATAAGACTGCCGTTGTTGAGACAGAGAAGTCTGACAGCATGGATGACAGTATGAAGGAGCTCATTAAGTACATGGAGCGGCAGCGCCAGCAGCACCTGCAGAGCATGCAGCGGGCCCAGCAGAGGTGGCAGCAGCAGCTACAGGAGACTCACCGGTTGTTTTTTGAGCAGGTTGCAGCACTACAAAAGACTTGCAGCGCATCGTCCCAAAGTAATGTTGCAAAGTCACCTGCATTGTCCTCTGTAAAGAAGGCGGTAAGACGGACACTGAAAAAGATGACGCCTCGTGACGATGTGGAGGCATATCTCACTATGTTTGAGGGACTGGCAGAGAAGGAGAATCTGCCACTATCTGAATGGGCCATGATGGTCGCACCATATCTGACTGGAGAACCCCAAAGGGCCTATGCTGACCTGAGCGAGCAGGACAGCAGAGACTATGCCAAGCTGAAAGCGGAGATTCTTGCCCGGCTGGGTGTTACGGTGGCAGTCCGTGCCAGAGGAGTCCATGACTGGAGATGCAGTTGGGAGTCTGCCGTCGGCAACCCTGCTCATGGGGTCAAGGAGGTGATAGTGGACCGCTACACCCGCGCACGTCCTCCTGAGGTACAGCCGGAGGTCGGACAACGAGACCACCAGGACGCCACTCGTCTGGTCAGCCTGAGGGAGAGGGCCTCCGCTACCAAAGACTGCCTCAGTGACCAGCCATCTGAGAGGTCGTCACTTCAGAGTTCCTGGATGCCGAACTCTCCCGGTAAGAGCGTTCCAGCTGTTGGGGATATGGGGTGTGCTGATAAGCGGGTTCAGGCCCGAGGGGACATGTGGGTGGGAAAGTGTGATGGACAGTGTTAGAGATGTCGTGAAATTGCAGACAACTGTCCAATAGAGGGGGAGCCTATGTATTGTGATGTTGGCAAATCCCTCTCTCCCTGCGCAGAACCTGTGTGTGTCCACCTCAGCCGAAGAGACTGGACCACAGGTGTCCCCGGTGGTTGTGGATGACTGCCCAGCACAGGCCCTTTTGGACTCAGAGAGTCCAGTGACTTCCGTATGGGACAGCCTGATTGATAGGGACTTCATCCCTGATAAACACCTGAGTGTGGTGTGCGTCCATGGAGACACCAAAGTCTACCCAGAGACTGTCGTGGACTTGATCCCCAAACGCGGGGAGGTTTCATGTGAAGTGGGGGTAGTGAAGAACCTGGTGCACCCCGTTATATTGGGTAATGACTTTCCCCAATCTAAGGATCTCTGGGGGGAATATGGTTCTGATGGACAGTGTGATGAAGCTCCTACTGAGGGTGCGCAGTCCCAAGGGGCGGAACACAATGCTAGTGGGCCGTTAAACTTATGTGATAATAATGATGATGATGGTGATAATGATAGTGATAATGATGATGATGATGATGATGATGATGATCATGATAATGATGATGACCATGATAATGATGCTGATGCTGATAATGAATGATGATGATCATGATAGTGATGATGATACTGATCATAATCATGATAATGATATTGATAATGATGATGACTGTGATAGAGATGAAATTCCTTTGCAGGTGATGTTGGGAGACGAGGATGGTGGTTCTCGGGACCCGAGTGTCCCTGACCTACCTGTGTCCTGTGACAATTTTGAGAGTGAGCAGTGGCGAGACCCCACTCTTAAAACGGCACAGAAAAATATAAGGATTCTAAATGAGGTTTCCCAAGAGCCTGGCTCTGAGGAGAGGTTTCCTCATGTTGCCATAGACGATGACCTGTTGTATAGGGACACTGAAGTCCAGGGAGAGGTCGTGAGCCGGCTCCTAGTGCCTGAGCTATATGGAAGTATAGTGCTGGGGTTGTCACATAGTCACATACTTGAGGGACCAGATGGTGAAGTTAATGTTGTAGATGACATGTTAACTAAGGTTCCAGATCAGGATGTGAATGAGAATGAATTGTATAACCCTGAAAGTGAGCCGGATGTGGCTGAGAAAAAGGGGTCAGACAGGGATAGTGGGAGTGATAGTGAATCATCTGATGACAATAAAGCAACCAGTGCAAATGAGGAAGGCATGGTAGCAGAGGAGGTTGAGAGTCCTGAGAAGAAAGCTGATGCTGACCTTACAGCCGGACAGAAGATGGCATCTGAAGATGTTTTACAGTTGGCCAATTCCCTGGCGAAGACTAAGGTGAAAGGAGAAGAGCTGAGCTTTGAAGGCAGGACTCTGAGACTGAACACAGCACAAGTGGAGGCTGTTGGAAGTGGGAAGTTGTCGACGTGTGGTGTGGATCTGCATCATGCCAGGGACTCTGAGGGAGATGCTGCAGAGGTGGAAAAAGCCATAGAAGTGGTAGTCACCAAGCCAGATGCCTCATCAGAAGCTGAGGTCTCAAGTGAAGCTGTGAGGAACAAGACTGAAGATATGGGGACTGACTCTGTCTAGGAATCTGTTTCTGCCGAAGACAGCGGCGTGGACGGGTTACGGTCCGGATCAGTAGCTGCAACTCGTGAAGCTCAGGCTGGAAGTTCGGCGCCCGGAGCCCCAGCAGTGTTCCCGAGTGACACCAAGGATCTGGATAAATCACAAGATGAGATTTTGAGACATCAGGCTGGCGGTGGTGAGCTCAAGCGCACTTTCATGGAGTCTACATCGGAGCCACGTCCCAACAAATGGGAAAAGCGATGTGTCACTCCGTTGCCGCTGCAGACACACGGGAGCTCAGATGGGATGCAGAACGTGGTGGAAGAGAAGAATCCGGCGGGTTCTGAGTATACAGATGCAGCTATCAAGGAGAACTTGAAAGCTGGAATAAATGGAGGTATTGGAGACCATAATGATGTGCCGGGTCGTACTTCTCTGATCAGGCACTATATCGAAACTGAGCCCGGCCCTAAGGTCAAGATGAAACCGTGCAGGATACCCGAGGCCCGCAGAGAGCATAGGCCTGGGAGGGTACAGGGTAGTGGGAATGCTTCAGATGAAGATAAAGCTGATGTTGGCTATGGCTCAGGTGAAGATACAGATGACAATAGTGAAGATGAAGCTGATGAGGGCCATGACTGGTCCGGAGTTCACTGTCTCTTTAGGATTGTTGACCAGCCCTCCGGTCTGGATGACCAGCCCTCCGGTCTGGAGAAGAGGGGGGGGATATGTGAGACAGTGAGAGTATGTGTATTGAATGGGGTGTATATTTCACCTAGGTACTTTGCTGACTGGTATAAGGGAGGGTATGGCTTTGTAAACCTAGTGGTAGAGAAAGGTCACTACACCTTACATTCAGTACACACTTGCAGCTCAGGCCTGAAACCACTCAGGTGTTAATTAGGAGACCAGAAGTAGGTGTCTGCGAACACAGACAGAGAGCTCGCTTAGTCTGGACACGGAGTCCAGGCACAGAAGGAGTCTCCAGGAGTGGAGCTCGCTTAGTCTGGACAAGGAGTCCAGGCACAAGAAGGAGTCTCCAGGAGTATGAGCTGTCTCAGTCTGGGTGCTCGATGTACCCCGGACACAGGAGTAGTCTCTGTGAGAATCCATGCGGAATAGGTGCTGAATAGGAGGGGAGCTCTCTCAAGTCTGGACGTTGGATATGCCTTCAGACACAAGGAGGAGACTCTGTGAAACTCCATGCTGGTAAATGCTGAACATATGTGTTGTTTTGGGGACAGGCTGTTAGAGTCTGGTCCCGGATAGAGAGGGAAATCTATCTAAGTGTAGTAAGTGGCTGGACAAGCCCAGGGCTTATGTTTATGATTTGGTTTTGCTTATGTTCTGTTTGCTGTGGACTTTAATAAAACTGGTTGCGGCCAGTTTTTACCAGAACTGCTGTCTGTGAATGAACTGTTTCCATGCCACTCCGTCTACCCGGACGGCGATCCCAGAGCTATATCCCCTGAAAAGCTTACAATGGTCTATCTGTAGTGTTGTTTCCATCTATTTTACTCAAGGGCATGGTTTGTCCAGCTTGTTGAGAAAAGCCTCTGTACAAATTGTATTTGAGGTCTGGATAGTGGATACAATATAGATATAAAAATAAGAGAATTATTGCAAAGGAATGGAATCATCAAAAGCGCGATTCTTCTGTCCATCATGGGTTTCAGAGCAGAAGTTAGCTTAAAATTTTAAGGCTAGATTTCTTAAAAGGAGCAAGTAGTAAGCACTTTGTTGGTTTCATACAAATCTTTTAAAATCAAAATGTCAAAAACACTACCAAACCAGATGATTAGCTAGAAAGTCTCATGGACTGGTAGAACACTTATATTTAGTGATATATTGTGGTGGATGTTTTATTCAGCAGGCAAATATATACAGTATATGAAACTGTTATTTTCACGGTCACGTTGATCACTGTGAGTCATGACTAGAAGTTGTTGACATAAAGGTCTGACCAGATGGAAAATAAAATAAAAGGAAACTACGCTATCAAATGAGACATCAGCAGTAAGTTACTAGATGTAAATATTTTTTTGCATCTATGCTTTATAACTTGCTGAGAGGTTATGAGAGCAACGCTTGTTTGTGAAACAACACCCTTATTATGCATCTATGTATTATGCATAGTATATAGTGTACTCATTATGTATAGCGTCAACCCTTAGTATATAGTGTACTCTTAAAATATGTAGTAGCGTCCCATATTACATAACATCTTTTATTATGTGTAGTGCAGTCCCTTATTACATAGCTTCCTCCCTTCTATATATAGTACAGTCTTATTACATATTTATCTTCCCTTATGTCTACTGTCATTCCTTATTACATTGTCTTCTCTTGTTACGTATAGTGCTGTCCCTTTTACCATATTATCTTCTCTTATTATGCATAGAACGGTCCCTTAATACATGGCATCCTCTCTTGTTATGTATAGCATCATCCCCTTTTGCTTAGGATCCTCTTTAGTTATGTATAGCACTGTCCTTTATTACATATTGTTCTTTCTTGTAATGTATAGCACTATCCCATTCTTGCATAGTGTTATCTCATAGAATCATAGAATGGTAGAGTTGGAAGGGACCTCCTGGGCCATCTGGTCCAACCCGCTGCTCAAAGCAGGATTCACTAAATCATCCCAGACAGATATCGGTCCAGCCTCTGTTTGAAGACTTCTATTGAAGGAGAACTCACCACCTCTCTTGGCAGCCTGTTCCACTCACTGATTACCCTAATTGTCAAAAAGTTTTTTCTAATATCTAATCTGTGCCTCCTCCCATTCAGTTTCATCCCATTGCTTCTAGTCTTTCCTTGTGCAAATGAGAATAAAGATGATCCTTCTACAATGTGACAACCCTTGAGATATTTGTATACAGCTATTAAGTCTCCTCTCAGTCTTCTCTTTTGCAAGCTAATCATTCCCAAATCCTGCAACCGTTCCTCATAGGACATGGTTTGCAGACTGGACGCCATTCTGGTGGCTCTTCTCTGAACTTGCTCCAGTTTATTGATGTCTTTTTTAAAATGTGGTGCCCAAAACTGGACACAGTATTCCAGATGAGGTCTGACCAAAGAGGAGTAGAGGGCAATAATGACCTCACGTGATCTAAACTGTATGCTTCTGTTAATACATCCTAGAATTGTATTCATTTAGTGTTTCCGCACTATTTATTGTTTATAGATAGCCTGGATTCTTCTATTCTCTTAATAGGACAGTGAAGATCAGTTGATGTTACGCTTCCTTTCTGAGAGAAAACAGATGTAAAATAGGAATTTAAAAGTTCGGCCTTTTCAACATCCTTTCTTACTATTTCATCATTTTCATCCTGTAAAAATCCTATAGCATCTTTGACTTTTCTTTTACTTTTGACATATCCCCAAAATCCTTTTTTGTTGCTTTTGATGTCACTTGCAAGCCTTAATTCATTGTCAGCTTTAGATAATCTGATTTGTGCCCTGCAGGTTCTGCAGACAGCATTATATTCTTCTTTAGATATGCCTCCCTCTTTCCATTTGATAAACATTTCTTTCTTCCTTTTTAGCATGTGTTTAAGTTCTGTGTTCATCCATCCTGGTTTCCTTAAATGCTTCCTATTCTTCCCTCTTTTCGGAATTGTTAACGATTGTGCATTGAGAATCTCATTTTTCAAGATTTTCCATCCTTCCTGGACATTTTTGTTCTTAAGGATATCCAGCCATTGGATCCCTCCAATTCTTGAGTCCCTTAAAATCTGCCTTTCTGAAATCTAACCTGGACATCTGAGTCTTCACAGGTCTTCCTCCTCTAGTTATCCAAAATTCTAAAATAGCATGGTCGCTACCTCTTAGGCTCCCAGCCACTCTTACCTCCTCAACCATTTCCTCCCTGTTTATAAGGATTAGATCCAAGGTTGCAGATACCCTTGTTTTCTCCATTACCTTTTGGAAGATAAAGTTGTCAGCAAGAGAGGATAAGAATTTACTTGACCTGTTAGTTTTTCCTGAGAGAGATTCCCAACAAATGTCTGGATAGTTGAAATCTCCCATGACCACTATGTCATATTTTTGGAGAACTTGGCCATTTGATGCATAAAGAGTTCATCCATATCTTCAGCTTGCATAGGCGGCCTGTAGTAAATGCCTACAATGGTGTCCTTTCCATTGTTCTGTCCTTGTATTCTGACCCAAACAGTTTCCACAGAACTCCCAGTCTCTGAAGCGTCAATCTCTGTGCAGATATATGCTTTTCTAACATACAATGCACACCTCCACCTGTTTATCAAGTCTGTTTCTTGCAAACAAGTTGTATCCTTCTAGTCTTGTATTCCAATCATGTGTATCGTCCCACCAAGTTTCAGTGATTGCAATGACATCATATTTCTTTTCCTGTGTTAGTAGTTCCAATTCTCCTTGTTTGTTGCCCATGCTTTGTGCATTCGTATAGAAACATTTTAATTTGTGATTGGTTTCTCTTCCTCCAATATTTTTATTATTTAGATTTTTTTGTCTTTATTCTTCCCTTCCACTTCTTATAGCAGAGTTCTCAATAGTATTTGTCAGGTGTATGGCTTTTTCTGGCGTTTTGCTTCCCTTCCCACATTGTACTAGTTTAAAGCTCTCCTGTTATGTATAGTGGCATTTGTATATACTGTATATATTATGTATTTTATAATTTCTAGCTTTGTTGTCGTAAAGTGAGAGAGGCAAATACATACTTCTTGCACAGATGCCCCAAGCTATCAGTGTTTACCCCTAGAAAGCATCATTAACTTGCAGAACACTACCAAATCAGGTGATTAGTTACAAATTCTCAACTATTTGCAGAATTTAGCTTCTGTCATTTTCTGCTTAACCAACTTATGTGCCATCTGGCTTCTGAGACTGCACAAACAGGATGTGAAATATGTCTTAAACTGCTGTCCAACAGACACTTTGTTCCCCTTTCTATGGCAAGACATAAAAAGAATCTGAGTCACTTGTGCAGTAAAATTAATTTGTGGGTGGGTTTGAATTAAAGACAGTATTACATTTGCTGTGCTTTATGCTAACCATGCACTTTAGACAGCAGTAAGATGAACTATTGTTCAGTTGACAGCTATCTCTCCGGATTCCCTATTGCACAGAAGCGCTCGGCTCAGCAAAGCATTCTTGTGTGCAATCCTTATGTCTCCCAAAAACTGGTTAAGCCATCATTTTATGCAGAGTAATTTTATAAGAAAGCTTTATAGTCATATTACCTCTTTTTCTGATGCAGAGATTCTGCTTCCTTTTACATAATACAATTAGATAATAAAATGTTGAATACCAGCAGTCACCACTAGGGTCGCTATTTCACACAAGTGTACATAGCTTCAATTGAACTCCACACCAAGATGCTCTAGCAAGAAGTAGGCATGAACAATTAGGCCAGGGTCACACATTCTCGTGCAAGTCTCTCACTTGAACACCCGGCATGTATTTCTATGCAGCCACATGCTCCGGTCCGAGTGCCGGCGGCAGTGCCAGGTGTTCATGTTAGAGACTCGCACGAGAATCGTGCAAGTTTCTCACATGTGTGACCCCGGCCTTATAGTCAATGGGTAGAGGACGTGTCATGACCCATTGTACCTGACTGAGACAGCTCCTGGAGGGTCCGGTGTAAAGGCGCATGGTAATTGGGGTGCCAGCCAAATAAAAAGTGCAGCATCAATGTCCAATGAAAAGAATCAGCAGCACTCACCATACCAGTCGTTTATTCTTTTTGCAAGAGCAGATACACACATAGCGGTGGGGGAGTAGAGGTCGAGACAATGGAGGACTACAGCTGTTTCGCGCTGCAAGCGTTTCCACAGGTCCACTTCCTCTCATACTGCTGCGTATGAGAGGAAGTAGATACTGAATGCTGCCCTAGCTCAAAAAGTTCAATGTGGCCCATATAGATAAAGTGCAAAGAAACACCTACAATAGCGTTATTTAATTATATGAATTAAATATGGAGAATGTGGACACGCTGGTTTTTCTTCAGCAGAATTTTAAATGATCTCGGTCAGTCCTCTGGAGAAGGGATGAGTATTGAACAGAGTAAGAAAACAGTTGTAAGGAGGTCAAGGGGGATTAACCCTCTAAATGTTTCATCCCCTTTAAGTGTGTTAAAATGTGTAGATGTATGTTTTGTATGAACTGAATGATGTTATGTACTGGTATTATTTATAATGTGTAAAGGTAAAGAAGGTAAAGAAGGTGTTAATTTAGGTAGTCAGTGTGTCCTAGGGATAACTAAAGTAGGGCACTAGTGGGGTAGTGTATATAGATATATGGATTTAATGACATCTTGCGAGGGATCACTAATGGGAGCACGTTAGGGATCCAGTTAGAACGTTAGAAAAATATGTCAATACAGTATTTGGGTTTAATCACTAGAGGGGGGCATTGAGCACATCCTGTCCAATAGGGACAATAGTTAGGGACTTGTTGCTATGGATAGATTGCCTCCAAGCGGGAGTCTGTCAGGAAGATTTCCTCACAGCGGGAGTCAGTTGGGGGTGGACCTTGCTAGTGTGAGGACGTCCACGTTCCTGGGCCCTGATCATAGGGTAGAAGTAAGAGGGGACCAGCAACCCCTGAAGAAGCCGGTGAAGGATTCACCGTGGAATGTGAGCCCAAAGAGAGTGGGTTTACGTAGCAGTAGTCCAGTGGAAGAACCACTGTGGGAACGCTCAGCAGAAGAGGTCGTGCATGAGCTTGTAACGAGTGGGCCACAAGTAAGTATCCGGCAGGATAACCAGAGAAGGGAAGGACGACCTAGTAGATGTGTCTTTCTATACTGGATTGAAGTGTCTCCAGGGGAAGAGATCGAAGTGCCATTTTCACCGGGCTCCTCATCTCGTCAATACTTTGTGGTCCATTCTGGTGTAGCAGAGGAGAAGAGAAAAATGTATTGCTAGTATCGGTTAAGTCGTGCTTATGGTGTCTTGGATGTGCTATGTCCAGAGGAAAATAAAGCAGAACTGTTTGACGTGATTTTGGACTCTGACTCTAATTGCTCTGTATCCTCCCTCACGGGAGGAGAACACCCCAGGAGAATGAAGGCTACAGAGGTAAAGTACGTAGCAGCTTCCAGTGAATCGTCCTCGCAGTCGTCCCTTTACACAGTGCCGGAACATCTTGTAAATTTACTTCACTTCAGTGTTGAATTCACAGCCACACAGCTCAGTACTGCTTTTTGCTGCTTCTGTCTGTGTGCTGCAGAGAAAGAAGAGCTTGAATACATCTTTCTGCATGTACTGTGTAAAGGAGACAACATAGCAGCGAGTTCCTAGAAAGTCTCTGCAAATTTATTTCTCCCCACCCACTCCCCCTGAGTGACAGGTCTCTCCTTATGCACACACAAAAAGAGAGTCCAGTCACTCAAGGGGAAAAGGTGAAGAAAAACTATCAATGACAGCTGCAATATTTCATGGTAAAATATACCTGCCTGAAATAACAGAACCAGTGCTGATCCATGCTGCCCATAGTTCAGGCAACCTGTATCTGTTATGTTCCTTTAACATGTTCTCCAGAAATGATAATATATTACACTGATGGCCTACCTTTAGCTAATAAGAGCTGATTGGTGTCATATATATATTGATAGTCAATGTCTGGAGAAAACCTTTAAAGTGTTGCTTACAAAAGTGCCCAGAAAAGTCCCCAGTGTCACCCGAGACAAAGCAAGACTTTATGGCAAAAGTTGTGCCCGAATTTCTGCTTTGTGGGATCCTGGCATGTAGAAAGTAATCCTACAACAACACTCAGGGGCCGAACACAGTGAAAGAGTAAAATCTTGTGTGTTGTCATGATGCTCTTTGCACTAACCCATCTAAGGGTGTTACTGTAAGTTCTGCTCACTCTAGTTACTAATATTTAGAAAAAGTCACCTGTCTAGGGCTGTCTCTTTTATTAAATAAACACTAGTGAAAGATACTCTTTAATTGATATTTAAAGGGAACATATTACACCCCAAAATGCTATTAACCTGCAGATTAATAGTGTTCCAAAGCTGCTCGGTCGGTGCACTGAAAGCCCAGCTGCCAGAAGGAAATGAACTTTCTTACGCTCAGTAGCATCCGGCTTCCAGTCATAAAGACGCGGCAGCGTGGCTTCACTCACTGCTCAATACATAGTAAGTAGCAGCTGTAACCACGACCCTGCACTGACTGACAGCCTGCCCAGTACTGATGCACGGCAGAGCCGGCTTTCAGTCAGTGCTGGGGCGTGGTTATAGCCGCCGCTCACTATGTACTTGGGATGTGACCAGATTACTTTAAGTCTTTGGAGAAGACCTGCTCAAACTCTATATGTAATATGCTGGAAATAAGAACTCATATTTGTGCTTGATTATAAAGATATTGTAAAAAGAACAAAAAAGGAGAAGCTGAGGGAGAGGGGAGGAAGCGACTCTGCTCATTCATACATCTGAGGAATGCATTGGTGTTTCTTCCTGCTAGCAATGAAAGATTACTTTTCCGATTTTCTATTCATACTCCCAAGGAGATCCTTCTTGAATGGATAACTTGCCAGACTGTGTCCAGCAGTCAAGCGTTGATTTTCAATCGTAGGTCTACTTGCCAAGCAACCACCTCAGGATTGTGCTGAAGCTATCATTGTGAAAGCCTATGCCACAAACTAGTGGAGCAGAAAATGTCCAGATGTGTGTGAAAGCAAAATATGTGGAAATTTCTTCAGAATATTGTTATGTAGCTGAGGAATATTCACAAATGACAGTTCCTAATAACACAGATGCAAATTAAGTAATTAAATACTGTACATGCAAACAATAGCAGAAAAAAATAATAATGCAAGGGTGGTCAATTAATTTTCCCAATTGGCAACACAAGAAACTATGACTGTTATGGAGGGCCTGTAAGGGTCGGCCAGGACTATAGTCGTGGCCACAGTCACTACAGCATTAGTGTCCTGGCTTTCCCCTACTGGCAAGTACAGTCCATTACTCAGCATACCTGCATCTCCAGGTTCGGGTCCTTCGAAGCACTTTCTAAGCGGTGGAGACTCCTCTCCAGGGCGACCCTCAGTAACTGAGATACAGTCCATCTTAACTTGAACAGTTTCTTGACTGTTGATTTCACACAACATATCCACAGGTAGTACATCATCAGTAATACATCCTTCTCGACATGTTTCCTCAGCTTTCCCTACTTCACTGTCACTTCCATACGGCCCGTACCCTGACCGGACCATTGTAGACCACTTCCCAGCTTCCTTCTGACTTAACCTTGCCTCAAGAACAGTTACCTCTGCCTGTTTCGCCCCAGACTCGAGATCATAAGCCTCCCGATTCAGTTGCTGCTGGTGAAGCATCCGGCCCGTCTGTACTGCTCTCTGCGAAGCTTCAGCATCCCTCTGTTTCCTGCTCACTGACTCTGGGTGCCCCTCTATCTGACCTGAGGGAGTCCACCCAGGCTATGAGCTGCCACATCCTTCTGTCACTCTGACTCTCTCTGCTGCATCCCAACACTGTGGATCACTGGGGACTATCGCTTGTGAAACGTTGCGTGACTGCTAAGCCATCCTGGGCCTAGAGCCCGTGTGGACACTTCGGGCACCCTGGCTCCGTCTGACCTAACTTCCTACTTGCTTAGCCTTACCTCTCGGCAGCCCCTCCTATTATATTAACCCTACACTAAACCTATCTCTGACTACAACTAGTGTGTGCTAGGATGCCCCCCATCTAGTTGGGGGTCTAACTGCTAGGACCCACACAGATTGGAAGAGAGATTTTTTTTTCTTAGTTATGGGGTACTTGTATCTCTATTACAAATTTGAGCCGTATGTTGTATGCACGACCGCCACTCCATTCATTCTTTATGGGGCTGAGAACAGCGTTTGGCAACCTCGTAATGAATACATGAAGAGGCAGTAGAGCATGCGCACTGCCGCACCATTATTACAGGGATAAAAGTGCCCCATTTTGCTAATCGTTACAGTTCTCAATGGTCAAAATGCATTTATTCAAAAAGTTATCATCTATCCAATAACAGGTGAGAACTTGTTTTGAGTGTTCAACCCATTTTAGTATAATAAGCTTAGATGTACCATGATTAGTTGTGATCCTGAATATGATATCTCCCATGGTCTATATGTTAGGTGCCCAGGCTGGTAGCTGTGGGCGAGTTGCTTCTTCTCTACTCTCTGACCCCCCACAAACACACAGTGTCCCAGTCCATTTGTGTTGTCCTTGTGTACAATGCAGTGTACTCACTTGCAGGCTGGATGCCTCCGCTGCATCAAGGTCCTTAAGTCCAGGATCAGCTGCACATGCATCACGGGATACCCGATTCATTATAACAAATTCAACTTTACTCGACAGTTCAAGTAATCAGTTTTTAACATGCAGTATTGGGCACAGCACCCTCCAATTTCATCAGTATATTTAAGCCTCTGCTCACATTCAGCTCAGATTAACCCTACGCTTGATCCTCCTGTCAGCCCCAGGGATTTCCCATCTGGCACCACAGCACTAACAAGATCTGTTACATTTCCCTCATGTGTTTCTTTGTCCAGCTTCCTCTGTATGGAAGGGATTAAGGCACACTTCCCAATGCCTAATTCAAGCCAATTTAAGCCTGACGTTACAGGAGTGGCTGCAGGAAATTTGATATGACCTTTTGCTGCCAGAACGCTATGTACTTCATGTGGCCCCAGCCCACTGCCACTTGAACTCAAACATGACACAAACCTCAGACATTAACTCTGACTAAAGCCAGCAAATGCCTCCCCCTTTTGCATGACCTGTCACCTACTATGATTGGCTGGTCCCAAACATTTAACTGTACCCTATTCTGTTCGTATACTGTACACTAATAAGACCCACCACCAATAGGCACTAAACTATGTGCTATACTATCCCTACCCTTGAAGTTACCTTAGGCATTACTAATACAGTACCCACACAGCACCATCAGTACTTCGAACACTTATGCATTTTACATTATAACATAGAAAAACAAAATAACACCATATTAGTATTTACGGTACACTTGTTGTCTTCAGGAGAAGGTATACAACAATCCCTGTCACACCCTTACATATACTCTTCTATCTTGCTCATGTTCCCATTCTCTTTCCCTTCATTCTCCAATGCTGCATGTGAGCCGCCCGCCAGGGCCGTGGGGTACTCGGCACCGAGCCCGTCGCCTTCTATGGGGAATGTCACGGGCAGCACACGGCTCGGTCCGTGGCCCTGGGGCTCACTGTAATGGGGGATATTTACAGGTGAATTGAAGATTGGTATGGGGATTCGTGACGCCACTTGTGGTGTCTGGTCAGGATGACCAGCGCTGCTATGCAGATCCACTGGAGGGTTAATATTGTGCAGCTAGATGTTAAGCCTTCCACAAGTAAGGCTGATTCCTCCAGGGCAGATAGATGTGTAGGAATGCAGGACAGACGGGGACCCGGCAGTCAGGAGTAATAAGGGAGACACACACATAAGTCACTTTAGTACATTTACTGAAGATGTTGCAGGCACTTCCCGGAGCGCTGTAGGGTGAAGGGTGCACATCCAGATTCCTCCACTGAGTAGGTGTGTGGCCTCCTGTCCTCTGCCTTTATGTGATAAAGTCCTGACCTGCTTGTAGCTAGGTCTAACTTGGTCTCCGTCTTGCACCTGGCTGATCTTGTGATTGGACCTCTTCTTGAAGTACACAGTCTCTATTTGCAGTGCACTGCTAGACTCCGTCCTCCTGATCCAGCTACGTATCAGCTCTGTGGTACTCCTGGGACTTGTAGTCCTCCAGGAACTCCGGTGTTCTCCTAATGGTTCGTGGAGATCTCTATAGACTCGGACCCCGGTGTCCGGTCAATACTTGCTGAGGTAAGCTCTAAAGGCTTTTCTACCCCTGTTGCTGCTCTTTCCACTTGCCTTCAGCCTACCTGGATCCTCACACGATCACACACACTGGCAGTTGGTGGGCTGCCTCTACGCCGCTCTCTAAGCGTCGGCACGCTTTCTACTGAGCTACACTCCTAGATTCAGCTCTGACTAGACTGGAGTGATTTCTCTGTATCACTCTTTACTAGACTCCACTTGCTTGGAACTGAATAGCTCTGCAGCCTCTCTAATCTCAGCTCTGCACTTCTCCTTACTGCAGATAGACTGAGCTTCCTGAGGTGACTGGCTGACTGACTGAGCAGACTGAGCTCCAGCTTCCTGTGTTAACTTCTTTTATATGTCTAACACAGCTCCCTCTGGTGGTCTTTGGGGATAAGATGAACGTGTGTGAAGGTGCATAATGACCTCTAGTGTATCTTCTTTCAGTGCACCCTTCTGGAAGATATGGATCCAGTCGCAGCTGGGCTCCACATTCCCCCCTAGTAGAACTCAGCACTCCGGGGCTGAAATACAAAAACAAAGAACAATAAACATTGTATAAAATAACTCTTCCTTTACAGGAGGTAAGGCACTCTTGAACTGTTGCATAACGGTAAATGAACAACTATGTACATTAGCACAATGAGGGATTGAGGAATTGAGCAACCATAAAAGTCCCAGTCTCTTTTGGAAAAGGATGCTCAAAAAGGGGAAGAGAAAACAAGTAAAAATAATGTCCATTCACTTGTTTCAATATTAAAAAGAAAAACAGATTAATAAATAACGGTATAATAAAGTATATTATAAGCAAAAATATATACATTTATGTACAGTGACTCTAAACAATTATTTACATTTGCCAAGGGTTGAACTAATTTCTAAACCTAGCAGGGATGTGTCCTTTTGTGCTACGTTCTGACCTGCGTGGTGCAGTGACCTGTGAGGTAGCAGTTTCCCTGTTTGCTCTGCGTGAAAGTGAATTATAGAATTGCCTTAACCTCTCTACTGGACTGGCAAGTACACTGTGAGCTGAGTGAACTGGCTCGACTTCAGCAGGGGATCCTTCTTCCTGAGATTCATCTTCTTGGGATTCCGCTTCTTGGGGTTCTGCTTCTTGAGGTTCTGCTGGAGCAGGTTCCTCTGGAACTGACTCTACTGCAACAACTGGTGCAACTGGATGTAGAGGTTCTCCTTGAGGTTGATAGAATTGAAGCACAGGAATGATTACGGCTTCTCCAATTCTGGGCCAATCCGCGAGGAAATCTCCTAAGTCTGTATGTATGACTGCTTCATCACGCTCTTTCTGATTGACAACAGGTTCTTCTTCCTGAAGCTTTAATGGATTTGGACACAACTTTAGGTGATCTCTGGATACAGTGGTAGTTGTTCTTCCTCCATCCTTGCTAATTATGCACGTTTTCTTGTTGTCAAACCGTGAATTCTGTACGATGTAGGGCTCTCTTTCCCATTGATCGTCGAGTTTGTGTATCCTCCTCTTTCTTTTCAGCACGACTTGACCAGGTGCGAAAGGTTCAGCTGGCGCACTTTTGTTGTAGCGATCTTCTTGTTTATCCCTTACTCGATTGAGACTATCTTCAACGCAGGCCTGTACTTTTCTGTACTGTTCCTGTCTGTTTGTGTCCCAGTCTTCAGTAGTCACATCTGCTTCTGGTTCTACAACACCAAGCTCCAGATCCATGGGCAGCTTTCCTGGTCTGGACCGCATGAGGTAGGCTGGGGTGCAATTGGTGGAACTCACAGGTATGTGATTGTACAGATCTACCAGGTCAGGTAGTAAGTCTGGCCACCGATTTCTCTCCTCGAGTGGTACAGTCTTCAGCAGGTCAATGACGATGTGATTCATCTTCTCACAGAGACCATTAGTTTGGGGGTGGTACGGAGTGGTTCTTATCTTCTTACACCCGTACAAGTGACCGAACTCTTTGAACAATTCGGCCTCGAAGGCTGGGCCTTGGTCAGTTAACACCTGCTCAGGATATCCGTGTGGTCTGCAGAAATACGCTTGGAACGTCTTTGCTGCTGTCTCTGCCGTCAGATCTTTGACAGGGGCGACCACCAGGAACCTGGAGTAGTGATCCACCATAGTCAGGGCATAGGAGTATCCTGACCGGCTGGGTGACAACTAGACATGGTTAAGGGCCACGATCTCCAAGGGACGAGTCGTCTTGATGGGTTGCAGGGGTGCCTTCTGACTGCTGTAGTCCTTTCTTCTGAGGCCACAGGGTCCACAGTTCTGGCACCACCTCTCGATGGAGCTGCACATTCCCACCCAGTAGAAACGACACTTCAACAGGGTCTCCAGCTTCTTCCAGCCAAAGTGTCCCGCTTGATCGTGGTAGGCTTCTAACACCATCTGGATGTCTGCTCTGGGGACTACTATCTGCCATACCATCTCATGGGTCCTTGGGTTGACGTACCTCAGGCACAGCTTCTCACGGTAGATGAACAGCCGGCTTCTTTCATTCCACAGCTGCCTTGCTTGTAGAGGCGCGTCCTTCTCCAAGGAGGAACCTTCTTGAGTTATCAGCTCCTTGATTCGGCTGAAAACTGGGTCGCTGTCCTGAGTCTCCTTCCAGCTGTGGTGAGGTAAAGGATTCAACGTCTTACCAAGCGGCCTCCTGCTGGCTTGTTGCTCGTGGATCATCCATTCCTGTGAAAGGCAGGTAGTTCAATCTCTTCCAGATCATCCACTTTGTCATGTATAGTGTACAGTTCCTATAGCGT
Organism: Oophaga sylvatica; assembly: GCA_033576555.1. NCBI lineage: Eukaryota > Metazoa > Chordata > Amphibia > Anura > Dendrobatidae > Oophaga > Oophaga sylvatica. Next base: position 377,641,437 of record JARQOD010000002.1, read on the forward strand.
CTTGTGCTTGGGTGCGAGGAAAACACAGGAGACATAGGTTGAAATCAAATGACTTGTATTACTTCATACAAGCATGCTGAAAAGTTCACACAGTTTGCAGGAACAGCGACAGGAGACACAGCAGGCCAGAGTAACTTCAAGCTCTACAATAAATCTCCAAGCAGGTTCAGGATCTCTTCTCTGTACCGTAATTCCTCTGAAAACATGGATTCACCAAACAGCAGGTTTCCAGAGTCCAAAAGTGTTCCAAGGTTCCTCAGTAGGGAATAGCTGGAGTACAAGTCCAAGGTTTCAGGAGTCAGGTCACAGACTGACTGAGGCTTGATTCAGGAGCACTGATTGTTCAGCTGAGGCTGCTTAAGAAGCAAGAGGGAAGAATCAGGGCTGGAACATGAAAACTGGAAACTCCATATTAACTGAGGGCAAGAGCTGCAGAAAGACAGAAAGCAAAATGGCCGACGGAAAACTGAGTTTCAAGGAACATGTCAACAGAGACAAAGAACCTTACATTACTCCCCCCTTAGGGACAACCTCCGGATGACCTCAGACCAGGCTTGTCAGGGTACCTCTGATGAAACTGGCGGAGCAGGCGAGGAGCATTTACATTATTGACTGGTTCCCATGAGTTGTCCTCCACTGGGTAGCCCTGCCATTTAATCAAATATTGCAACTGATTTCTGTACAACCTGGAATCTAGAATCCTTTCCACCATAAATTCTTCCTGACCATCGACCAGCACTGGGTCAGGACAAGGAGAAGAACGTCCAGGAAACGTATTGGGTGTTGCAGCCTTTAGTAGGGATACATGAAAGACAGGGTGGATTCTCATAGTTCTGGGCAGTTGAAGACGACAAGAAACAGCACTTATAATCTTATTGATCTTATAAGGTCCAATGTACTTATGTCCCAATTTAGACGATGGAATCTTTAATTTAAGATTTCTAGTTGACAGCCAGACCAAATCTCCTACCTTGAAAGCTGGTGCAGGTTTACGAAATTTATCTGCTGCTTTCTTGTACCTTTCCTGAGCCAATTCTAGATTTTCCTTTAGAAGATCCATATTCTTTTGTAAAGAAGTGATTCTTTCAGCCACTGCCGGCAAGGGCGTATCTATGGGAAATCGAGGAAGAATGTTAGGATGATAACCTAGATTGGAGTAAAAAGGAGACTGCTTAGTGGAGGCGCTCTGAGAGTTGTTATAAGAGAACTCAGCCAGTGGAAGTAGATCCACCCAATCATCCTGTAGGTGGCAGATAAAACAGCGGAGATACTGCTCCAGGGTCTGATTGGTTCGTTCTGTCTGTCCATTAGTCTGGGGATGAAAAGCAGAAGAAAGGTTTACTTTAATGTCCAATGCTGCACAGAAATTTTGCCAAAACCTTGAAGTGAATTGCACCCCTCGATCCGAAATGACCTCATCCGGTACTCCATGTAAGCGAAACACATTCTTAATCATCAAGTCTGATGTCTGTTTTGCAGTGGGTAAGCCGACACAAGGGATAAAATGAGCTGCCTTTGTTAGACGGTCAACCACCACTAGAATGGTGTTCTTCCTTGAGAGGTTGGTAACTCCACAATGAAGTCCATAGAAATGGATCCCCACGGGCGGGACGGGGTGGGAAGAGGTTGTAACAGACCAGTTGGTGAGGAGCGAGGTGTTTTGCATCTTGCACAGACTTCACATGAAGTGACATAGTTTAAGACATCTTTCCTGTAAGTGGGCCACCAAAAGAAACGAGAAAGAAATTCTTGTGTCTTTAGAATTCCCCTATGCCCGGCTATCTTGGAATCGTGGATGAGTTGCAATACTCTCAATCTGACTGTTTCAGGTATATACAGACGTTGTCCCTTAATCCACACACCATTCTTAAAGACAAGACTTACGTCTCTTGGGGGTTGAGCCAACAAAGAATCCGCATGGTATGCTTCCTTGATGTCCTTAAGTAGGTCTTGATTATGAATCACTCCCAGGAATCTAGAGTCAGGAAGAATAGTCTTAGGAGGAGTAAGTGGACGTGTCTCTGCTGAATGAATCCTAGAGAGTGCATCAGCCTTTCCATTGCGCGATCCTGGTCTATAAGAAATTACAAAATTAAATTGGTTTAGGAAAAGATTCCAGCGAGCCTGGCGAGGAGTCAGGCACTTAGCCGACCTGATAAATTCAAGGTTACGATGGTCTGTCAGGACGACTATTTGCTGTGCAGCTCCCTGAAGAAGGTGTCTCCATTCCTTGAAGGCGGCAATAATGGCCAACAATTCTCTATTGCCCACATCGTAGTTCCTCTCAGCCGAAGACAACTGCTGGGAAAAGAAGGCACAGGGATGCAAGACATTCTTCTCACCTGTTCTCTGAGAGAGTATAGCTCCAACGGCACAGTCTGAAGCATCCACCTCTATTATGAAGGCAAGCTCGGGGTTGGGATGTACTAAGATAGGTGCGGTGGTAAATTTATCCTTTAAACAGGAAAATGCTTCCTGAGCTTGCGGGGTCCAGGAGAACCTAGACTGTTTCCGGGTAAGTTGGGTGATAGGTGACACTACCTCAGAAAATTCTTAATGAAACGTCTATAGAAGTTGGCAAACCCGATGAAACGCTGCACCTCCTTCACATTTCTAGGAATTGGCCAATCCTTGATGGCTTGGGTCTTGCTTCCATCCATACTAATCCCTTGCGTAGATAGTACATACCCCAGAAATTGAATTTCGGTCCTATGGAATTCACATTTTTCAAGTTTGATGTAGAGATGGTTTTGTCTTAGGCGTTCTAAGACCATTCTCACATGTCCATGATGTTCCTCTGTGGAGTTAGAAAAAATTAGAATATCATCCAGATAAATCACCACAAATGTATCTAGGAGATCCCTGAAGATATCATTCATGAAGTGTTGGAAAGTGGCTGGGGCGGTACTCAGACCAAAAGGCATAACTAGATATTCAAAGTGTCCATAGCGTGACCTGAAAGCAGTCTTCCATTCATCCCCAGGTCTAATACGGACCAAGTTATAGGCCCCACGGAGATCCAGTTTAGAGAAAATTTTGGCATGCCGCACTCTCTCCAACAACTCAGGGATTAAAGGCAATGGATAACGGTTTCTAATAGTAACCTTATTGAGTTCCCTATAGTCTATGCAGGGTCTCAGAGATCCATCTTTCTTCTTCACAAAGAAGATGGGTGCACCTGCGGGAGATGAAGAGGGGCGTATGAAGCCCTTGGCTAAATTTTCGTCTATATAATCCTTCAAAGCTTTTAGCTCGGGCCCCGCTAGGGGGTAGATCTTACCAAAAGGTATCTCGGCTCCAGGCAATAATTCAATTGGACAATCATATGGACGGTGAGGAGGAAGCTGAGTCAGCGTTCTTCTTGTCACATAAATCCACATAGTCCTGGTATACAGCTGGTAGTTCAGGGACTGACATGGTTCCTTTAGGAACAGAGCAAGCTGAAACTCCTTGACTCATCTGTTTCTCCGGAAAGTGTAATTCTTGGTCTCCCAGTTAATCGTAGGATTCTGCGCCTGCAGCCATGGTAGCCCTAGAATAATGGGAAAGTGGGGAGAAGAGATAAGCAAAAAAGACATTTTCTCCTGATGATCTTTACCCATAAGGACCCTCAAAGGCTCTGTTTCTTGATCCACTGGTCCAGAAGTCAGTAGAGAGCCATCCACAGTCTCCATCTGTACTGGAGTAGCCTTCTTCACTGAACGTATCCCCTGTTTCAGAGCAAAGGAGATATCCATAAAATTTCCACTTGCTCCTGAGTCGATCATAGCAGAGCTTGACACCCAGACTGAGTCAACCCAGAGTTTGATGGAAAGGAAGCAATGAGAATTGTTTCTTTTACAACTCAGCTGGGACACCGCTGAGGAAACTTGAAAAATTGCAGCGTTTATACCGTCATCGTCCCCAGAACTAACAGAGTTTAAGTCGAGAAATCAAGATCTCTTGCAGCAGATCTCTCTGGAGCCTGAGGCTCGGACATGACAGAGCTCCTCTCGCAACACTCACAGTGAATGACTGCTGCAGTAGTCTTACGAGAACGGCTGGGGCAGTTTATAATGAAGTGCCCTGACTTACCACAGTAGAAACATAGATTTTCCTTTATACGATGTTCTTTGCGTGCATCACTAACCCGTCTTTGTAAAGAGTCCACCTGCATGGGTTCAGGTTCTGGTTCCCTTGTGATCCTACTCAAAGGTTCCTTAGCTGAGGAGGGAGGTAGTAAAAGGTTAGTGCGATTATTTTCGAACCATCTCTCTTGTCTGCGTTCAGTCAGACGAGCATCAATACGGATACAATAGTTAATAAAGTCACCTAACGCAGTGGGAGGGTCGGCACGAGCAAGTTCATCCTTAATCAGTGGAGACAACCCTTTCCGAAAAATAGATTTTTTAGCGGAAGTGTCCCAAGTGGTATCAAGAGCCCATCTCCTGAAATCCAGGGCATATTCGGCTACTGAACGCTTACCTTGGCGCAAAGTTAACATGGCTGCTTCAGCTGTTGCACCTCGATTGGGGTCATCAAACACCTGCCCCATGGCTGAAATAAAAGCATTAAGGTGATTCAAACAATCATCCTCAGTCTCAATCAGAGGGTTTGCCCACATCAAAGCCTTATTGGTAAGCAACATGATTATAGTAAGCACTTTGGATCGTTCAGTGGGAAATTGTGAAGCATGTGCAGAGAAAAATAAATTGCATTGATTAATAAATCCCCTGAATTTCTCACGTTCACCGCCAAAACGAAAAGGAGGTAATTTGGGGATCCCAGAACTCGGGGTTATGGCAGGAGCCTGGGCTCATTCCTCTAGAGCAGGGGTGGGCAATTAATTTTGCCAGGGGGCCGCATGAGAAATTGGGATGGTTTTAGAGGGCCGGACTAATATACTTAACTCCGTTCTACCAATACTGTATATATACATATATATATATATATATACTGTATACTGTATATATACATACCTGCCCATTATCATCATCTTCTCCCCATCATCATCAATGCCTCCCCATTATTAGCAATGCCTGCCTCCTCCCCATCATCATCTTCATCTCCTCCATTCATTCCACATTGCCTCTGCATCCGCATTATCCATCAATGCCTGCCCATTATCTCAATCTCCATTCATCATCTTCTCCCCATCATCATCAATGCCTGCCCATTATCAGCAATACCTGCCCATCATCATCTTCTCCCCATCATCATCAATGCCTCCCCATTATCAGCAATGCCTGCCCATCATCATCTTCTCACCTCATCATCAATGCCCTTGCCCATTATCTCAATACCTGCCCCCATTATCAATCTCATATCATCTTCTCCCCATCATCAATGCCTGCCCATTATCATCAATACCTGACCATTATCATCATCTCATTCTCCACATTCATCATTTTCCATCATCACAATGCCTGCCCATCATCATCATCATCTTCTCCCCATCATCAATGCCTGCCCATTATCATCAATACCTGCCCATTATCATCATCTTCTCCCCATCATCATCAATGCCTCCCCATTATCAGCAATGCCTGCCCATCATCATCTTCTCCCCATCATCATCAATGCCTCCCCATTATCAGCAATGCCTGCCCATCATCACACACAGACAGCACATAAGCACTCTCTCACATACATAACACACACACACACACACACACACAAAGCACCGCACTACATAGACACAGACACACACAGAGACACGTCTTACCTGTTCAGCGTCCCCGCTCTCTGACACAGCCGGCCGCTGAATGATGACGTCATTCAGCGGCCGGCTGTGAGAGGAAGCGCCGGTGGAGCCCGGAGCTGCAGCAGCGGAGGCACGGGAGAGTAAGTATTGTGCCAGCTGATGCCGGGGCCCTGAGACTGCCGGAGCGCCTCCGCGGGCCGGTCACGGACAGCCGACGGGCCGGATCGGCCCGCGGGCCGCCCCTTGCCCGGGTCTGCTCTAGAGCCTCAATCCTGGCTCGCAATTCCTGGGTAGTCTGTCCAAACACTTGCAAATTATGATTAGTGAGGTCCTGTAGGCTTGCAAAACGGGTTTTTAAAGTCTGTACATCTGAAAGGATTGTATCAGTCACTCCGCAAAGTTCCTTTATGCGGGCCTTCCCTCTTCCAGATCTTTTAAGGCAGAAGTGCTGGAAGAGGAAAGGAAAAAACAAAACAAAAAAAAACAATTGTGTTTACCTGTGGTAACACTCCAGAGTAAAATTTTAAGGGAATGCGCTCACCTGGAATGGTTGTGAGAAGTCACAACCACTGTCATCACATAAGGTATTAAACGGACATCTGATATCCACAGTCACAGCAGACACGGCTTTCCCAGACCCAGCAGACACTAAACATTGGCTCCTGAATCTTGTCATGTATAGTGTACAGTTCCTATAGCGTCTTGTGCTTGGGTGCGAGGAAACACAGGAGACATAGGTTGAAATGAAATGACTTGTATTACTTCATACAAGCATGCTGAAAAGTTCACACAGTTTGCAGGAACAGCGACAGGAGACACAGCAGGCCAGAGTAACTTCAAGCACTACAATAAATCTCCAAAGCAGGTTCAGGATCTCTTCTCTGTACCGTAATTCCTCTGCAAACATGGATTCACCAAACAGCAGGTTTCCAGAGTCCAAAAGTGTTCCAAGGTTCCTCAGTAGGGAATAGCTGGAGTACAAGTCCAAGGCTTCCAGGAGTCAGGTCACAGACTGACTGAGTCTTGATTCAGGAGCACTGATTGTTCAGCTGAGGCTGCTTAAGAAGCAAGAGGGAAGAATCAGGGTGGGAACATGAAAACTGGAAACTCCATATTAACTGAGGGCAAGAGCTGCAGAAAGACAGAAAGCAAAATGGCCGACGGAAAACTGAGTTTCAAGGAACATGTCAACAGAGACAAAGAACCTTACAGGCTTGCTGCTCGTGGATCATCCCATTCCTGTGAAAGGCAGGTAGTTCAATCTCTTCCAGATCATCCACTTCTTCTTCTGTGTCCGATTCATGAGGCATCCTGGATAGGGCATCAGCGTTGGCATTCTTGTGGCCCGCTCGGTACTTGATTGTGAATTGGTAGTTTGACAGCCGAGCCATCCATCGTTGTTCCATGGCTCCCAGCTTAGCTGTTTCAAGATGCGTCAAGGGGTTGTTATCAGTGTAGGCAGTGAACTTGCTGGAGGCTAGGTAGTGCTTAAACCTTTCCGTGATGGCCCAGACCAGTGCCAGGAACTCCAACTTGAAGCTGCTATAGTTCTCTGGGTTCCTCTCGGTCGGGCGGAGCTTCCTGCTTGCATAGGTGATGACTTTCTCCAGGCCATTTTGCTTCTGACTGAGGACAGCTCCCAATCCTTCATTGCTGGCATCAGTATACAGCAGGAACGGCTGGCTGTAGTCAGGGTAAGCTAGGATCTCATCACCTGTCAGGATCTCCTTCATTTCCTTGAATGCCTCAGCCTGTTCTTTACCCCAATGGAATGGAGAATTTCTGCTCTTGAGAGACTGTCCCACCAGGAGGTCTTGCAGAGGTGCTGCTTTCTTGGTGTAATCCTTCACAAACCTCCGGTAGTATCCTGTCAGTCCCAGGAACTGTCGCACCTCCTTGAGATTTTTCGGCTCCGGCCATTTCTGGATGGCGGTGATGTTCGCGGGGTCTGGCGCTACTCCTTCTGAGCTGACAATATGTCCCAGATACTGTACCTTTTGTTTGAGCAGATGGCACTTTGAAGGCTTCAGTTTCATCCCATACTTGGAAAGTGACTCGAATACCTCCGCCAGGTGCTTCAAGTGATCTTCATACGTCTTGGAGTACACAATTACGTCGTCCAGGTACAGCAACACAGTTTCAAAGTTGAGATGTCCCAGGCAGCTCTCCATCACTCTCTGGAACGTTCCAGGGGCACTGCTGAGTCCAAACGGCATCCTGTCGAACTCACAGAGTCCCATCGGGGTGGTGAAAGCCGTCTTCTCCCGATCCTCCTCAGCCACAGCTACTTGCCAGTACCCACTAGTGAGGTCAAGGGTGGAAAAGTAATTAGCAGTCTTTAGTGCAGCTAAGGATTCCTCAATGCGTGGTAAAGGGTATGCATCTTTATGTGTAATGCGATTTACTTGTCTGTAATCTACACACATTCTCTTGCTTCCATCCTTTTTCCTGACTAGGACTAGAGGTGCTGCCCAGGGACTGCAACTATCCCTTATCACCCCTGCTTCCTTCATATCACGCAACATTTCCTTGGCTTTCTGGTAGTGTGCTGGAGGTATAGGCCTGTACCGTTCTTTGATGGGAGGATGATTGCCTGTGGGGATGTGATGTTGAACCCTTTAATTTTCCCAAAGTCGAGTGGGTGTTTGCTGAATACCTGTGCATACTCCTGAACTACTCGATAAACTCCTTGTTTCTGGTGGGCTGGAGTGGTGTCTGTCCCGACATGGAGCTGCTGACACCAATCCTCCACCTGGGTGGTCGGACCGTTATCCTCCACTGGTTGTGGGGAGGTTAAGGGCTCCATCGTGTGAATGGAGTTATTATCCACAGCATGTAACTTAGCAACAGTGGCATAACGTGGTAATTTGACTTCATCCTCTCCCCAGTTGAGAAGACGCACTGGCACCCTCCCATTATGTACCTCTACTACCCCTCTGGCAGTCAAGAGTGTAGGTCTATGCTCTGAACAATGGGGCTCTACTACTGCTTGGTAGTTCTGTCCTCTCAGACCTATTGCTGCTCTACACCAAATAAGCATTTCACTCATTGGGGGTATCACAATGGGGTTCGGGTCTGTTACCCGTACATTACCAATCTCACCACCGGTCAGTTTCACTTGCTGCTGGCACATCAGGGTCCGGATCTCCTTCTGGATCGCTCCCTTGTGCTTTGGTCTGGCAATATCGGCGAGCTGTTGGAGTAAAAACACAACCTCCTCCAAACAGTTACTAATAATGTTAGTGCCTAAAACCACATTAACCCATTTTCCTCATTAACAGTCTTTACTACAAGAATCCCTGATCTTTGAGCTCCACTCTCCCCACTTTTACATCTACGTTTTTAGCCCCCAGTAAGTCAAGAGGGAGGCCATTAGAGGCGTATACGGCAAAGTCAGGGTTTGGGGGTTGGAGACCGTCACTGGACCAGTATCTATTGTAAAGAACATCAGGTATGACGGCTACCTGAGATCCAGTGTCCAGCAGGGCAGGGATTGCGATCCCGTCCAATATGATGGACAGGTATGGTCTTCCTCCCACAAACCTGCGGTTCCAGTCTGAGGGGCCTGAGGAGTCTATTCCTGGGTGTTGGCCCTCGGACCCAGGATTTGCTTGTTTAAAGGACACCGACGTGCTGGGTGACCTTCTCTGTGGCAGCGGTAGCAGATGATCTCTCGGCGAGGCTGATGCTGGTCGCGGGTCCTTCCTGGAGGTGGCGTTGTCCTCCTCCGGTGGGGCGATGTCCTCCTATGGTGGGGCGACGTCCTCCTCCTCCTCCGGTTCATCCAAGGAACATCCTCTGGGCAGTCAGCTAACAGGATCTTTCTTCTTCCTCTGTTGGCAGTTGCAGGGCACTCATTACAGTGGCCAGGTTTTTGGTCAGCTGGCGCACTTCTGAGCGCAGGCAGTCCAGCTCAGTAGGGGGCGCCACCTGCGTTTTGGCTTCCGCAACCAGCGGGGAAAAGGTGGATGCTGCTGGCTTTAGGGTGGCTTCACTTGGGTGACACTGGGTTGCCATCTCGGGTGTTTCCAGGGGTCGCAGTCCTTTTATAGCCATATCCTTAAGGGCATCAAAGGTAGCATCAGGATGATCCAAGGACCACCAGTGCACAGTCCTGCTTTCAGCTTGGGACCTCAGTCCCCGTACAAATTGTTCTTTTAACATTTTATTTTCTTTGGTGACACTTATGGGGTTAACCTGTTTAAGTGCTCGCAGGGCCCCCTGTAGTCGGCAGGCGTAGTCTCTAATGCTGTCATCTGGTTTCTGGGAGCATTGGGAAAACCTCATTCGGAGATCTGTTTCAGTGCGGTCCTCAAAGATAGTCTGTAGCTTTAAGAAAATTGCAAGCACTGACTCCTGGTCTGCAGCTGTCCAAGTCTCTACCTCTCTCTCTGCAGCACCAGTCAATTGTCCCACTACCACTGCAGCTCTCTGCTTTTCTGTCATAGGGTACATGTCCATTATGCTGCATATTTTTCGCTTGAACCCTGACAGGGTGTCTGGCTTGCCGCTGTACTGAGGGAGCCACTTCGCTCCAGGCATGTATGGCAGCGTTAGCGGTACAATCGGGGCCACAGGACCAGGTGAGGGGCCAGCGCTTCCAGCCTGTGCGGCAGCGCCGGTGGGTAAGTCATTGGGGCCGTCGGCCTGGGCCGCGCTGTCGGCTTGCTGCTGCGACATGTCTGCGACCCCTAGTGAAGCGTGGCCTACCTTCTCTGAAGGCTGCAGCTCTGCAGGGCACAGCGATGTGTAGAAGGACCTGCGTCGCCGGCGCTCTGACGTCAGAGCGTTCACTGAAGCTCTCCACAGGACCTGCCGCGTCAGCGTTGGGGGCGTGTCCAGGACTCAGCACGCTTTTGCAGGTACGCCCACTAGTTTTCGCGCCGTGGCGCTGTAAATGGCGGGCAATGGTGGGCAGGGGGGCCCCCTCGTTTTGGCTTCCGCAAAACCCGCGGGGGGAAAAAGGGGGATGCTGTGGCCCTTTTGGGTGGGTTCACTTGGGGACACTGGGTTGCCATTCCCGGGGGTTTCCCGGGGTCGCAGTCCCTTTTTTAGCCCCTATCCTTAAGGGCATCAAAGGTAGATCAGGGTGATTCCCAAAGGGCCACCAGTGCACAGTCCCGTTTCAGCTTGGGACCTCAGTCCCCCTACAAAAATTTTTCTTTTAAAAATTTTATTTTTTTTTGGTGACACTTTTGGGGGTTAAACCCGTTTTTTAAATGTCGCAGGGGCCCCCCTAGTCGGCAGGCGTTTGTCTTAATGCTGTCATTTGGTTTTTGGGGCATTGGGAAAAACCCATTCGGAGATCTGTTTCAGTGCGGGCCTCAAAGATAGGCTGTAGCTTTAAGAAAATTGCAAGCA
>JARQOD010000002.1:377652580-377701758 GCA_033576555.1 Oophaga sylvatica
CCCGTGGGCGTATTTACCCATTGTCCGCTGCTGAGACCAGGTCGATGTCCGAATATATCGAGGAGAATTTGGCCAAGGGATTTATCCGGAAATCTACCTCCCCAGCGGGAGCAGGTTTCTTCTTCGTAGAAAAGAAAGACGGCTCTCTCCGTCCCTGTATTGACTACAGAGGTCTAAACCTGATCACGGTGAAGAATAAGTACCCTCTTCCGCTCATTCCAGAATTGTTTGATCGTCTGAGGGGGGCTAGAATCTTCACCAAACTGGATCTTCGTGGGGCATATAACCTAGTCCGTATCCATCGGGGGGATGAATGGAAGACGGCATTCAACACCCGGGACGGCCACTACGAGTATTTGGTGATGCCCTTTGGTCTCTGTAATGCTCCGGCAGTCTTTCAAGAGTTGGTCAATGACATCTTCCGAGACCTTCTCTACTCCTGCGTTGTGGTGTACCTGGACGACATCTTGGTCTTCTCTCCGGATCTCCAGTCTCACCGGAGGGACGTTCGTCAGGTTCTGCTCAGGCTCAGGCAGAATCACCTCTTCGCTAAATATGAGAAGTGCCTCTTTGAGCAGACCTCGCTTCCGTTTTTGGGCTACATCATTTCTCAGACAGGCCTACGAATGGATCCGGAGAAACTGTCTGCCATCGAGAAATGGCCCCGACCGGAGGGATTGAAGGCCATTCAGCGGTTCCTGGGCTTCGCCAATTATTACCGTCTCTTCATACCGCACTTCTCTTCCCGGACTGCTCCAATCTCCGCGCTCACCCGCAAGGTCGCTAACCCCAAACAGTGGACGCCCGAAGCAGAGGAGGCCTTTCTTTCCTTAAAACAGGCCTTCTCTTCCGCTCCAGTGCTGCATCGCCCGGACGGCAACAAGCAGTTCTTCCTGGAGGTTGACGCTTCCTCCTCTGGAGCCGGAGCGGTACTTACTCAAAAGTCTTCTTCCGGGAGGATGGTATCTTGCGGCTTCTTCTCCAAACTCTTCTCCTCTTCTGAGCGCAATTACTCCATAGGAGACCGAGAGCTATTGGCCATCAAGTTGGCATTGGAGGAGTGGCGTTACCTACTCGAGGGGGCTCTTCATCCGGTAATCATTTACACTGACCACAAAAATTTGGCTTACCTCCAGCATGCCCAGAGACTTAACCCTCGCCAAGCCCGGTGGTCCTTGTTTTTTGCCCGCTTTGACTTTCTTTTACATTTCCGCCCGGCAGACAAGAACATCAAAGCGGATGCCTTGTCCCGGTCCTTCCTGGTGTCGGATCTCGAGGAGGAACCTAAACATATCATCGATCCCGCCAGAGTGATGCAGGTGGCTCCCGTGAGTCTAAATCGTCTCCCTCCTGGTAAGACGTTCGTATCGGTACCCGATCGGGAGAGGATCCTACACTGGGGTCATTCGTCTAAACTAGCTGGCCACGCTGGTCAGAAAAGACCCTCCAGCTCATTACCCGGCATTACTGGTGGCCTACCCTGCACAAGGACGTAATAGACTTTGTTTCTGCCTGTGCCTCCTGTGCCCGCAACAAAGTTCCGAGACACCTGCCTGCCGGCCGCCTTCTTCCGCTTCCTGTACCTGCTGCCCCCTGGCAGCATATAGCCATGGACTTCATAACTGATCTTCCCGTCTCTGCTGGTTGTACGGTCATTTGGGTGGTCGTAGACCGATTTTCCAAAATGGCTCACTTCATTCCCCTGCCAGGCCTTCCATCAGCACCCGAGTTGGCTAAAGACTTTATCCGCCACATCTTCCGTCTTCATGGTCTGCCTCGTCACATTGTGTCGGATCGTGGGGTACAGTTCACCTCACGTTTCTGGAGAGCCACTTGTAAGTTGCTAGACGTCTCCCTGGATTTCTCCTCCGCCTACCACCCACAGTCCAATGGTCAAGTGGAGCGGATCAATCAGATTCTGACCAGTTATCTCCGGCACTTCGTTAATGCCCACCATTCTGATTGGGTGGATCTCCTGCCATGGGCCGAATTTTCTTACAACAATCACGAGAGCGAATCTTCCTCCAAATCTCCGTTTTTTGTAGTCTTCGGTCAGCATCCTCGGATCCCTGTTCCCGTCTCCACCACTGTGGACAATCCAGCTGCGGAATCTCTTGTTAACGAATTTTCCTCCATATGGGAGAGTACCCGGTCCGCACTCATTCTGTCATCCGAGCGCATGAAGAAACATGCTGACAAAAAACATCTGGATCCCCCTCAATTCCGTCCTGGAGATAAGGTCTGGCTCTCGTCCAAGTATGTCCGGCTCAAGATTCCTTCCTACAAGTTAGGTCCTCGGTTCATCGGTCCTCTGGAGGTCATCAGTCAGATCAACCCGGTGTCCTATAAATTGAGACTCCCGGCCAATTTGCGGATTCCTAACTCCTTCCATGTATCTCTCCTCAAACCGGTGGTTCTTAACTCTTTTGTCAAGCCTACAGGTACACCTCCTGCTCCAGTTTCTGCTGAAAACGAATTTGAGGTAGAGAACATTCTGGCCACCAAAAGGGTAAGGAGAAAGACCTATTTTCTGGTGGATTGGAAGGGGTTTGGTCCTGAGGAGAGAACGTGGGAGCCTCGGGAGAACATCCATGCCCCTCTCATCCTAGCTAAATTTCTTTCTGGCCTAAAAAAGGGGGGGCCTAAAGGGGGGGTGCTGTAGCGCCGGCGCCAGCGTCCCTGTCCTCTGCCAGGCAGGGACGCTGTTCCCCTGCGCCAGCATCCCTGTCCTCTGCCAGGCAGGGATGCTGTTCCCCTGCGCCAGCGTCCTCTGCCAGGCAGGGACGTCGCTCCCCTTACCCTCGCTCGGCGTCCTCCTTCCGCCCTGCTGGGACTGCGCACTCCTTCCCTGCCACTGGGCTTAGGGCGCGCGCGCGTGCACTCCCCCGCTCTTAAAGGGGCCGCGCGCATCTTTCAAAAAAGGTCCCCGGCCAATGCCGGAAGATTCCACCTTATATAAAGCACCTCCTCCTTAATGGAGGTGCCCGAGCAATGTTGTTGCACTGTTCACTACTCTGCTTCAGCCCTCAGGTTCCGTTACCAGTTACCTGCCTGTTTCCTGCCAGTTTGCTGTCTGCTACCTGTCCGCTAGCCTACCTGGAGGCTCCACCGTCCGACAGTCTGCCCGCCATCACCTGCCAGTCTGTCTATGACCAGCCTGCCCGTTTATCTGCTGATGTTCACCGGTTACCAGTCTGCTAGCCTACCTGGAGGCGTCAACGTTCGACAGTCTGTCCACCATCACCTGTCAGTCTGTCTACAGACCAGTCAGCCCGTTAATCTGAGGACGCACATCTACCATCTGCCTGCTAGCCTACCGGGAGGCTCAACCATCACAGGTCGTTCCTGCCTGTCTATCCAGAGACTGCCCCGGTCACTTGCCGTGACTACCTGCCTGTCTATCCAGAGACTGCCCCGGTCACTTGCCGTGACTACCTGCCTGTCTATCCAGAGACTGCCCCGGTCACTTGCCGTGACTACCTGCCTGTCTATCCAGAGACTGCCCCGGTCACTTGCCGTGACTACGCTGCTGTCTATCCAGAGACTGCCCGGTCACTTGCCGTGACCTCCTGCCTGTCTGTCCAGAGACTGCCCCGGTCACTTGCCGTGACTTCCTGTCCATCTTCCCTGGCGCCATCCGCTCCTTTACAAGGAAAGCCTCCTTGAATAATAGCTCAGAGGTTCCGCCTCCCAGACCCGTTACATAACCGGGTAGTCTCTGGATGAACGGGCAGGAAGTCGCAGCAAGTGACCGGCAAGTGACCGGGCAGTCTCTGGATGAGTGGGCAGGAGGTCACGGCAAGTGACCGGGGCAGTCTCTGGACGAGTGGGCAGGAGGTCACGGCAAGTGACCGGGGCAGTCTCTGGAGGAGTGGGCAGGTGGTCACAGCAAGTGACCGGGGCAGTCTCTGGAAGAAGGTAGATACGACCTGTGATGGCTGAGCCTCCAGGTAGGCTAGCAGGAAGACAGAAGATGAGCGCTCCCAGGTGAGCGAGCGAGAGTCACTGGAATAGCAGAAGATCACGGTACGTGACGGCAGAGCCTCCAGGTAGGCTAGCAGGCAGGTAACAGATGAGCGCTCCCAGGTGTGCTAGCAGGCAGGTAACAGATGAGCGCTCCCAGGTGAGCGGGCGAGAGTCACTGGAATAGCAGAAGATCACGGTACGTGACGGCAGAGCCTCCAGGTAGGCCAGCAGGCAGGTAACAGATGAGCGCTCCCAGGTGAGCTAGCAGGCAGGTAACAGACAGCAACCTGGCAGGAATCAGACAGGTATCTGGCAAGGACCCTGAGGACTGAAGCAGAGTAGTGAACAGTGCAACAACATTGCCCGGGCACCTCCATTTTGGAGGAGGGGCCTTATATAAGGTGAAGTCCTCCGGCCATTGGCCGGGGACTCCTTAGGATGACGCGCGCGACCCCTTTAAGAGGGAGGGCAGCGCCCGCGCGCGCGCCCTAAGCACAGTGGCAGGAAAGGAGCGTGCGCCGCCAGCAGAGCGGCAGGAGGACGCCGGACCTGGAGCAGAGGGGTGAGGGGAACAGCGTCCCTGCCTGGCAGAGGGCAGGGACGCCGACGCCGGCGCTACATACAAGAACTTTTGGGGTCCAATTTCTCCTGTTACCCTTGTGAGAAAAAAAATTGCAGGTTAAAAAAATCAGTTTTTGAGGAAAAAAATTATTTTTTATTTTCACAGCTCTGCATTATAAACTTCTGTGAAGCACGTCGGGGTTCAAGGTGCTCACCTCACACCTGGATAAGTTTTTTTTGGGAGGTCTAGTTTCCAAAATGGGGTCACTTGTGGGGGGTTTCTACTGTTTAGGCACATCAGGGACTCTGCAAACGTAGCAAGATGCCAGCAGACCGTTCCATGAAGTCAGCATTTCAAAGCGTCACTACATCCCTTCCGAGCCCTGACGTGTGCCCAAACAGTGGTTCCCCCCCACATATGGGGTACCAGCGTATTCAGGACAAACTGGACAACAACCTTTGGGCCCAATTTCTCCTGTAACCATTGTGAAAATAAAAAATAGGGGGCTAAAAAAATCATTTTTTGAGAAAAAAAATGATTTTTTATTTTCACGGCTCTGCGTTATAAACTTCTGTGAAGCACCTGTGGGTTCAAAGTGCTCAATGTGCATCAAGATAAGTTCCTTAGGGGGTCTAGTTTCCAAAATGGGGTCATTTGTGGGGGAGCTCCAAAGTTTAGGCACACAGGAGCTCTTCAAACATGACATGGTGTCCGCTAACGATTGGAGCTAATTTTCCATTAAAAAAGTCAAATGGCGCACCTTCCCTTCTGAGCCCTGCTGTGCGCCAAAACAGTGGTTCCCCCCCACATATGGGGCACCAGCGTACTCAGGAAAGACTAGACAACAACTTTTGGGGTCCAATTTATCCTGTTACCCTTGTGAAAATAAAAAATAGAGAGCTAAAAAAATCATTTTTGAGGAAAAAAAATCATTTTTGAGGAAAAAAATGATTTTTTATTTTCACTGCTCTGCGTTATAAACTTCTGTGAAGCACTTGGGGGTTCAGAGTGCTCACAACACATCTAGATAAGTTCCATAAGGGGTCTAGTTTCCAAAATGGTGTCACATGTGGGGTTTTTTCACTGTTTTGGCACACAGGGGCTCTCCAAACGCATCATGGTGTCCGCTAACGATCGGAGCTAATTTTCCATTCAAAAAGTCAAATGGTGCTCCTTCTGGGCCCTGCTGTGCGCCCAAACAGTGGTTTATGACCACATATGAGGTGTCGGTGTACTCAGGAGAAATTGCCCAACAAATTTTAGGATCCATTTTATCCTGTTGCCCGTGTGAAAATGAAAAAACTGAAGCTAAAAAAATTTTTGTGAAAAAAAAGTGCTTTCTTTTTCTTACGAATCAATTTGTGAAGCACCTGGGGGTTCAAAGTGCTCACTATGCATCTAGATAAGTTCCTTGGGGGGTCTAGTTTCCAAAATGGGGTCATTTGTGGGGGAGCTCCAATGTTTAGGCACACAGGGACTCTCCAAATGCGACATGGCAACCGCTAAATATTCCAGCATATTTTCCATTCAAAAAGTGAAATGACGCTCCTTCCCTTCTGAGCCTGCCGTGCGCCCAAACAGTTGTTTATGACCACATATGAGGTATCTGTGTACTCAGAAGAAATTGCCCAACAAATTTTAGGATCCATTTTATCCTGTTGCCCATGTAAAAATGAAAAAATTGATGCTAAAAGAAAATTTTTGTTGGAAAAATTAAAATGTCCATTTTTTCGTTCCACGTTGCTTTAGTTCCTGTGAAGCACCTGAAGGGTTAATAATCTTCTTGAATGTAGTTTTGAGTAGCTTGAGGGGTGCAGTTTTTATAATAGTGTCACTTTTGGGTATTTTCTGCCATATAGACCCCTCAAAGTGACTTCAAATGTGAGGTGGTCCGTAAAAAAAATGGCTTTGTAAATTTTGCTGTAAAAATGAGAAATCGCTGGTCAACTTTTAACCCTTATAACTTCCTAACAAAAAAAATTGTTGTTTCCAAAATTGTGCTGATGTAAAGTAGACATGTGGGAAATGTTATTTATTAACTATTTTGTGTCACATAACTCTCTGGTTCAACAGAATAAAAATTCAAAATTTGAATATTGCGAAATTTTCAAAATTTTCGCCAAATTTCCACTTTTTTCACAAATAAACGCAAAAATTATTGACCTAAATTTACCACTAACATGAAGCCCAATATGTCATGAAAAAACAATCTCAGAATCGCTAGGATCCGTTGAAACGTTCCTGAGTTATTACCTCATAAAAGGACACTGATCAGAATTGCAAAAAATGGCAAGGTCTTTAACCCCTTAATCCCATTGGACGTAATATTCCGTCCATGTGACCTGGTACTTAATTCCCATGGACAGAATATTACGTCCAGGGCGATCAGCTGCGCTCCCGAGGGGAGCGCAGCTGATCGCCGCCGGGTGTCAGCTGATTATCACAGCTGACACCCGGCACTATGTGTCAGGAGCGGTCACGGACCGCTCCCGGCACATTAACCCCTGGCACACCGCGATCAAACATGATCGCGGTGTACCGGGGGCACAGGGGAGGATCGCGCAGGGAGGGGGCTCCCTGCGCGCTCCCCTGAGACCCTCAGAGCAGCGCGATGTGTCGCGCTGTTCCGAGGGTCCATGCTCCCTCCAGGTCCCCGGATCGAAGATGGCGCCGGGGTCCTGCAGGGAGGCGGCTTCCTCAGTGCCTGCTGAGAGCAGGCGCTGAGGAAGCCTGCAGCGATGCCAGAGCGATCGCTGGTGTGACAGAGTGCTGTGCACACTGTCACACCAGCGATCTGCTAAAATACTGTGATGTCCCACCCTGGGACAAAGTAAAAAAGTAAAAAAAATAAAAATAAAAAGTGGTAAAAAAAAAATCATAAAAAAAAAAAATAATTCCCAATAAATTCATTTCTTCCTGTAAATAAAAAAAACAAAACAATAAAAGTACACATATTTGGTATTGCCGCGTCCGTAACGACCCCCCCTATAAAACTGTCCCACTAGTTAACCCCTTTAGTGAACCCCTTAAAAAAAAAAACTAAGCAAAAAATCAATGCTTTATCATCATACCGCCGAACAAAAGTGGAATAACACGCGATCAAAAAGACTGATATAAATAAACATGGTACCGCTGAAAACGTCATCTTGTCCCGCAAAAAACGAGCTGTCATACAGCATCATCAGCAAAAAAATAAAAAAGTTATAGCTCGCAGAATAAAGCGATGCAAAAATAATGATTTTTTATATAAAATTGTTTTTATTCCATAAAAGCACCAAAACATTAAAAAAATTATATAAATGAGGTATCGCCATAATCATACTGACCCGAAGAATAAAACTGCTTTATCAATTTTACTACACGCGGAATGGTATAAACGCCTCCCCCAAAAGAAATTCATGAATTGCTGATTTTTGTTCATTCTAACCTCCCAAAAATCGAAATAAAAAGCGATCAAAAAATGTCACGTGGTCATAAATGGTACCAATAAAAATGTCACCTCGTTCCGCAAAAAATAAGACCTCACATGACTCTGTGGGCCAAAATATGCAAAAATTATAGCTCTCAAAATGTGGTGATGCAAAAAACTACTTTTTTCAATAAAAAGCGTCTTTTAGCGTGACAGCTGCCAAACATAAAAACCCGCTATAAATAGTAAATCAAACCCCCCTTTATCACCCCCTTAGTTAGGGAAAAATAATAAAATTAAAAAAATGTATTTATTTCCATTTTCCTATTAGGGTTATGGTTAAGGTTAGGGTTGCGGCTAAAGTTAGGGTTAGGGATGGCGCTAAAGTTAGGATTAGGTTTAGGGTTGGGATTAGGGTTAGGGGTGTGTTAGGGTTAGGTTTGTGGTTAGGGTTGGGACTAGGGTTAGGGGTGTGTTGGGGTTAGGGTTGGAGTTAGAATTAGGTGGTTTCCACTGTTTAGGCACATCAGGGGCTCTCCAAATGTGACATTGCGTCTGATCTCAATTCCAGCCAATTCTGCGTTGAAAAAGTCAAACGGTACTCCTTCACTTCTGAGCTCTGCCATGCACCAAACAGTAGTTTACCCCGCATATGGGGTATCAGCGTACTCTGGACCACAAGAGTTATTGGACAATTTGTCCTATTTCTTCTGTTACCCTTGGGAAAATAAAAAACTGGGGGCGACAAAATCATTTTTGTAAAAAAAAAAATGATTTTTTTGTTTTTACGGCTGTATGTTATAAATTTTCTGTGAAGCACTTGGGGCTTCATAGCGCTCACCACACTTCTAGATAAGTTCCTTGTGGGGTCTATTTTCCAAAATGGGGTCACTTGTGGGGGGTTTCCACTGTTTAGGCGCATCAGGGGCTCTCCAAATGCGACATGAAGCCCCCAGACCATTCCATCAAAGTCTGCAATCCAAAACGTCACTACTTCCCTTCCGAGCCCAGACGTGCACCCATACAGTAGTTTTCTCCCACATATTGGGTATCAGCGTACTCAGGACAAATTGGAAAACAATTTTGGGGTCCAATTTCTCCTGTTAACCTTGTGAAAATAAAATATTGGGGGCGAAAAAATCATTTTTGTAAAAAAAAAAAAGGATTTTTTATTTTACGGCTTTATGTTATAAACTTCTGTGAAGCAATTCGGGGTTCAAAGTGCTCACCACACATCTAGATAAGTTCCTTGGGGGTCTATTTTCCAAAATGGGGTCACTTGTGGAGGGTTTCCACTGTTTAGGCGCATCAGGGGCTCTCCAAATGCGACATGACGCCCCAGACCATTCCATCAAAGTCTGCAATCCAAACGTCACTACTTCCCTTCCGAGCCCAGACGTGCACCCATACAAGTAGTTTCTCCCACATATTGGGTATCAGCGTACTCAGGACAAATTGGGACAACAACTTTTGGGGCCCAATTTCTCCTGTTACCCTTGTGAAAATAAAATATTGGGGGCGAAAAAAATCATTTTTGTAAAAAAAAAAAAGATTTTTTATTTTACGGCTGTACGTTATAAACTTCTGTGAAGCACTTTGGGGTTCAAAGTGCTCACCACACATCTAGATAAGTTCCTTGAGGGGTCTAGTTTCCAAATGGTGTCATTTGTGGGGGGTTTCCACTGTTTAGGCAGTCAGGAACTCTCCAAACACGACATGGCATCCAGCCAATTCTGCGTTGAAAAGTCAAACGGCGCTCCTTCCCTTCCAAACTCTGCCATGCACCCAAACAGTGGTTTACCCCACATATGGGTATCAGCGTACAGACAATTGCACATAACTTTGGAGTCTTGTTACCTTGGGAAATAAAAATTGGGTGAAAGATCAATTTTGTGGAAAAATTGATTTTAAATTTTACGACTCTACGTTATAAACTTGTGTGAAGCACTTGGGGTTCAAATTGCTCACCAAAGATCTAGATAAGTTCCTTAGGGGGTCTAGTTTCCCAAATGGGGTCACTTGTGGGGGTTTCCACTGTTTAGGCACATCAGGGACTCTCTCTCTTCTATTCTGAGCTCTGCATGCGCCCAAACAGTGGTTCCCCCCACATATGGGGTATCAGCGTACTCAGGACAAATTGGACAACAACTTTTGAGGTCCAATTTCTCCTGTTACCTATGGGAAAATAAAAAATTAGTGACTAAGAGATAATTTTTGTGGGAAAAAAATAGGATTTTTTATTTTCATGCCCGGGCATTATAAACTTGTGTGAAGCACTTGGGGGTTCAAAGTGCTCAGCAAAGATCTAGATAAGTTCCTTAGGGGTCTAGCTTCCAAAATGGGGTCACTTGTGGGGGGTTTCCACTGTTTAGGCTCATCTGGGGCACTACAAACGGAACATGACCCCCATCAATGTTTGCATTCCAAAACGTTACTGCTTCCTTTCCAAGCCCTGCCGTGCGCCCAAACAGTTTCCCCCCCCCCACATATGGGGTATCAGCGTACTCAGGACAAATTGGACAACAACTTTTGGGGTCCAATTTCCTTGGGAAAAATCAAAATTTGGGACTAAAAAATCATTTTTGTGGAAAATTGTTTTTTTTTTTTTCCACACCAGGCATTATAAACTTTTGTGAAACACTTTGGGGTTCAAAGTGCTCACAACAGATCTAGATAAGTTCCTTAGGGGGTCTAGTTTCCAAAATGGTGTCATTGTGGGGGGTTTCCACTGTTTAGGCGCATCAGGGGCTCTCCAAACGCGACATGGCGTCCATATATCAACTCCAGCCAATTTTAGTTTGAAAAAGTCAAACGGCGCTCCTTGTCTTACGAGCTCTGCCGTGTGCCCAAACAGTGGTTTTCCCCCACATATGGTATTGGCATACTCAGGAGAAATTGCACAACAACTTTATCTGCCATTTTCTCTTTTACCCTTGTGAAAATAAAAAAAAGTTTGTAAAAGATCATTTTTGTGGCTAAAAAGTTAAATATTAATTTTTTCCTTCCACGTTGCTTCAGCTCCTGTGAAGCACCTGAAGGGTTATTAAACTTCTTGAATGTGGTTTTGAGTACCTTGAGGGGTGCAGTTTTTAGAATAGTGTCACTTTTGGGTATTTTCTGCTATATAGACCCGTCAAAGTGACTTCAAATGTGAGGTGGTCCCTAAAAAAATGGCTTTGTAAATTTTGTTGTAAAAATGAGAAATCACTGGTCAACTTTTAACCCTTATAATTTCCTAACAAAAAAAAATTTTGGTTCCAAAATTGTGCTGATGTAAAGTAGACATGTGGGAAATGTTATTTCTTAACTATTTTGTGTGACATATTTGTCTGTTTTAAGGGAAAAAAAATTCAAAGTTTGAAAATTGCAAAATTTTCAACATTTTCGCCATATTTGCGTTTTTTCAAAAATAAACGCAAGGTATATCGAAGAAATTTTACCACTATCATGAAGTACAATATGTCACGAGAAAACAATCTCAGAATCGCGAAGATTCGTTGAAGTGTTTCAGAGTTATAACCTCATAAAGAGACAGTGGTCAGAATTGTAAAAATTGGCCCGGTCATTAACGTGCAAACCACCCTTGGGGTTAAGGGTTAAGGTCAAATAGGCTGGGTCATGAAGGGGTTAAAAATTCTCAATCACCTGGCTTCTACTGTAATATCCCAGTACGTGAGGACAAGTTAGCACAAATGTGGGCAAAATCAGCCAATTTTCATCTGTATTGTCACCCGCACGCACTTTGTACGACATCCGTTTTTATACATCAGCAGTAGTGTTGAGCGATACGATAATGCAAATATCGGCTATCGGCCGATATTAGCTCTATCGGCCTTTCGATAATTCGTTTCGATATTTTCGTCTTATCGAATACCGGAATCGGATTTGTCACTGTCACTGTGAGTGTCCGTCGGTCGGGTCTGTCAGGAGTCAGCGGCACTTACCTGGCAGAAGATCTCCGGCGGTCACGTCCTGGACTGCTTGATGGCCGCCATTATCTTTTCCCTGGTGGTCACATGCAGTTTTTCGCGATAACTGCAGTGACTGCAGGGTAATCCCGGCCGTAAACCAGTCCGATGACGTCACCGCCGGGGAAGCAGGTAATCAGCTGTGCTGCGCCGGGATGACAGGCTCTGCTTGTCATTCTGATGTAGCAGAGCTGGATCGTCGTGGGACACTCGTTACTATGGACTGCGTCGGTCAGGTGGTATACTTTTTTTTTTTTTTTTTCATTTTTTTACAGGAGATCGATGGCGTTGCAGGATGAGACTGTAATAAAAGTAATGAAAACTGTGTTTTGTTTTTTTTATTAAATTAAAAAACTTTTTTATGAACATTCACCCGTCCGGGTACATAAACAATTTAACTATTTACATACAGGGACCCTGTCCGGGTTATTTATAATTCTTTGGAAGGGGTGTTCCAGGTACCACCTGGTACTCTTCTGATGCTTGCCAAACATCCGAGGCACCAAGGACCACCAGGACCTGATGACGTCGTGTGGCCTGTACAGTCAAGTCGTGACCCGCTATCTGGGTCTGTGTGGCCACCTCTTTCATCTCCCTCCGGGTCTGGAACCCTATGTCCCGGACTGAACGAACCCCAGGGGGCCTAACAGGCGCCGGGTACGGGCCAGCTATACTTATCATGTCCATAGCTGGGGCTGCTGAGGAGACCACTGAGGGAGGCTTGGGAGATTTACGGCGTGGGGTGGGCACTTTTGCAGAGGCCTGGATGTGGGAGGCTGAAGGCTCCGAGGGTCTCACAGGTTCCTGACACTCTGGGGAGTAGGGGTCGCACCTGGTAACATTTAGGGCGTACCATCCTTGTAACCCCAGTGTCGGGTGTAAGTCACCAAGTCTCCTGGCAACAGGTCCCTCCCCGGGTGTCCTTCTGGGAGGTGAGCCTCCACGTCCCGCCGGTTCACAAAAACTTCTAAATAAAGTCCAGGCTCCTGGATGAAGCCCCAACCACCTTTCAATTTAAAGCTCCGTACTGCACCCTTACGCCGCGGCTCACACAGGGTTCCTTTATCTTTTCTCATCCGGTCCTTATCTGCCCGGTCCTTCTCCAGCTGACGTTGGCGAAGCTTTTGGGTTTCTCGCTGCTCCCTTTGTCGCTCTGCTTCCCGCTCCCAACGTCTCCACTCTTCCTCCTGACGCCGGTTGAAATTCTCCTCCACCAGCAGCTCCATGTCTCCACCATCAAACTGCAGCTCACAGTGTCCGGTTTGCGGCAGCTCTCCTGGCGCCCCCCAGTCCTGGCGGCGCTCACCTGCGGAGGAAGCAGCCGGCTCTGGAACAGATGACAGTCGGGGCTCCGGTACAGGCAGGTAGACCTCTGGTGCCTGCGCGGCCTCCTCCATGAGGACGGGTGTCGCTTCTTCTGTCTCAGCGACGGGGGCAGACAGCGGGATCTGGGGTGCTGCCGATGCAGCGTTTTTTGCACGAACGGGTGCCTCCACTGCGACAATGTCAACCGGATCACATTGCAAGGACTCCTCTACTAGAACGGGTGCCTCACCTTCCGGTACAGACACTTCAGGTAAGAGGGATTGGCGCCGCTCCAAGTTTAGTTTTAGGGCACGCCAGCTGCTTCCATCCTGGCGACCTCCTCCCGGTGCCGGGCCAGGCTCTTAGGGTATCCTCCGCTTCTTGCAGCGTAGGAGGGTTTCCAGGCCGGGTGCCCAACGGTGGTTCCGTGGCGATCGGGTCGCTTCCGTGGGGGGAGAGCTCTGACTGCTCCATCCCTTCACACTTCTGCTCGTGTTCCATTAGCCATCTCTGCCAAGTCACATGTGTCATTAGCATCTGGAGAGGGCCCCTCTTTTGTAGGGAGGCGGGACCTTCGTGTTAGTTTCCGCACACTGAGGAGGATGAGGAGGCGGAACTGAAGAGCTGTGGGGCACGATTTATATTGCAGTACCATTTACAGTGGTCGGCCATCGTTTTCGCGTCACTGAGTGAGTGTACACCCATGAAGAGCACGCCCTTCTTCTTCACCAGTGCCTCGTCGTGACGCAGATATGGCGGAAAAATGGCAAATACATTCTCTGATGATTTTAGCAATTCTCAAGCACAAAACCAGTTCAATTCAGGCACACAGGACTCGCTTATAGCGAGCTACAGAATCCTGTTCGTGACGCCCAAGTTGAGTCGCACAGAGCCAGAGGTTTTGGGGGTACTCGACCGAGCCCGTCGACTTCTATGGGGTATGTCACGGCTTTACCCGGCAATTGAATCAGAGTCTATTTTACTATGTAGAAGTGTATAAACTATAAATATATGTATATATATATGTCACAATGACATGTATATATATCTATATATGTATTCTATGTGTGTATATTTTGTGTTTACAACGAAAGAAAGGGTTTTTTTTGTTGCGATATTTTGTTCCCATAGACTTACATGGGACTTCCGGTATTGAAATCGGATATCGACGATATTTAGTGCTATCGGCGATACAATTTCGATACGATATTTTTAGATATCGAGCATTATCGCTCAACACTAATCAGCAGTTAATACAATTGATAAGACCAAATACACTTTCCTATGTTAATAACGGCAATATATTCGGAAATATCGATTTTTTTTTGGCCGCACCCGTAGACTTAAATGGGCAAGTGCTACCTGAAATACAGAAGACACTAGTGCCATTTTGTTTTACGTGATCGTTCGGTCATCGATTACCTGATCAGCCCTACTGAATAACATTGGTCCGGGGGCTGACAATTCGTTTCACAGGCATTTCTTCATATGGTCACGTGTAGCCTTAGACCGCGTTCACACCTGTACGGGCGCTATATCGTACAATTCTGAACGCTATGACGGTAATCTGTCAGAACTCAGTCTGCGCTCACACCGTCTGCCATGTTGCTGTTTTACCTTGACAACAAAAAAGAAACCGTGGCCACAAGGTGTGAACATGGCCTTATTCCACATGTCGTCCCTACAGTAGTCGATAGGATAGAAAACATCACACTTTTGATTACTACTAGAACCGCATATAATCACAATATTGGAAAACTGCTACACCAGGAGAAAACGCTGACCAGAAAGTGAGAAAAAGCCGCACTGTTTATAAAGCCCGGCGGGGCTGTGTGTGGACAGGTAACAGCTGGCAGCCGGTTACTAGTCACCACAGGTGCCAGGCTGCCCCTTGTCACTGCCCTCCCCCGCCCCGGTCACGCAGCACACACTGGTGGGTGCGGCCTATGCTAATGAGCCGTACCTCAGGAATGAGGCCAGTCCTCTGCTGTGTGTAGTCATTTCCTCTGAGTGGCCGCATTACACGCGTGTCTGTCTCCGGAGTCTCCCCACTTTCCTCGCAGCCAGGAGGACAGCCGTGTGGTACCAGCGCCAGGAGAAGAGGTGAGTGCCAGTGCGTCAGACACAATGGAGTCTGCCTCACATTCCAGGGGACAGCCTACCTGTCTGGTGTGGGGGCCATTAGTCAAGAAGCTGCAGAACCTCTTTGTGTATGGACTGATGGGGAGACACGTCTGTCCTCAGCCTTTCTAGTCCAGATGACTTGTACTGTCACCATCTCTTCTGCCTATATAGCAACAACATATTCCGCAACGCTGTACAGAGACTGTGGTCAGCACAGATCTGAGCTGTGAAATTCAGCCAGATTAGAGAATGATTGGATTACTCACCTGTAGCTGCCCTGACATGGAAGGTGAGATCCCCTGTATGTCCACCTGAGTGGTATGTAGCAGAGTTGGGTGGGATTTATAGTCCCTCCAATGTTGCTCTCCTGCCCAATGTGACATATGGCGGGTAGAGACGTACTTTCCTAGGTGGCCATACAATGCCCAGCAGGTATCTGGCACGATCACCTTGGCATCCACCAAGGCTTCCACGCTTTACATTCATTCTCTATGGGGCTGGTGACTTTCTCTGGCAGCCCCATAGAGAATGAATGGTGCCAGAGTTAGGGCACTCTATTTTGTAACATGACAACATTTGATACAAGTTTCCCAGGTCCCGGCAGTCAAATCCCCACAGATCAGCAATTTATCGCCTATTCTGTGGGTAGCTGATATTGTTTTAACCCAACAACCCTTTTAATCATAAATATCATTACATCACTATACCACTTTTACCTCCAGGGTCCCTGCAATGAAAACTTTTAGAGATGTCAAAGACTGGCAGCAGTAGTAAGAAAGATTTGTACAGCCGGGTGTATATTCTCATAGAGAGCCCTATACAAATCTTAATATTATGTTGTCATTAATGATGAGGAAACGTACTGGGATAAGGTGTTATCAGAGCATGCTCGTGTGCTAGCAGAGTGTCTTCGAATATGTTCAAGTCTCTGCGGCTGCATGTCTCGCAGTCCACGCATGTGTTGCAGCTGTCGAACAGCCGCGAGCACTCCCTACACACTTGGTTAGCACACGAGCGTGCTTGGATAACACCATATGCGAGCACGTTTGCTCATCACTAGTCGTCATTACTATGTAGAGAAAGAAAAGAAAGGGTGTAGACGTTGGCTCTGCGTCTCCGGAATACAGTACAGACCAAAAGTTTGGACACACCTTCTCATTTCAAGATGTTTCTGTATTTTCATGACTGAAAATTGTAAATTCAAGAAAAAAAGGTAGCACACTGTAGCGCTATAGCTTGCAAACACGAAATATGAAAAATATGAAAAATGAATTGCAACTTTACCTTAGAAATATGAAAAATTGAGAAGTCTTAGCGCATAAGATGGCCAAATTATGTGAGCCTGATAGCCACGTCAAGGCTCTTCTCGTATATCAGGTCCTAACTAATGCCTATCCTCGCTTAGAAAAGTCTGTCTGCATGGGAACGTATGAATCCTCTCTTCAGACTAAAATCTACATCTCTGTGGAGGGGTGTTGTAATTAAAAAGCCTGTGACCACCAGGTGGAGTGCTCAGGTAGAAGGTAAATGAATACATATCAAAAAACTGACCGGCACATCCAAACATAGATTCAGTGTGAACAGGTGCTAAACCTAGAGTCACCAACTCATATACATACAAGAAAAAAAGGTAGCACACTGTAGCGCTATAGCTTGCAAACACGAAATATGAAAAATATGAAAAATGAATTGCATCATTACCTTAGAAATATGAAAAATTGAGAAGTCTTAGCGCATAAGATATTTCTAAGGTAATGATGCAATTCATTTTTCATATTTTTCATATTTCGTGTTTGCAAGCTATAGCGCTACAGTGTGCTACCTTTTTTTCTTGTATGGATATGAGTTGGTGACTCTAGGTTTAGCACCTGTTCACACTGAATCTATGTTTGGATGTGCCGGTCAGTTTTTTGATATGAAAATTGTAAATTCACACTGAAGGCATCAAAACTATGAATTAACACATGTGGAATTATATACTTAACAAATAAGTGTGAAACAACTGAAAATATTTCTTATATTCTAGGTTCTTCAAAGTAGCCACCTTTTGCTTTGATGACTGCTTTGCACACTCTTGGCATTCTCTTGATGAGCTTCAAGAAGTAGTCACTGGAAGTGAAAACCATTCCCAGTGACTACCTCTTGAAGCTCATCAAGAGAATGCCAAGAGTGTGCAAAGCAGTCATTAAAGCAAAAGGTGGCTACTTTGGAGAACCTAGAATATAAGACATAATTTCAGTTGTTTCACACTTTTTTTGTTAAGTATATACTGTAATTCCACATGTGTTAATTCATAGTTTTGATGCCTTCAGTGTGAATGTACAATTTTCAGTCATGAAAATACAGAAACATCTTTAAATGAGAAGGTGTGTCCAAACTTTTGGTTTGTACTGTAAGCAGCCTGATGTGCCAGATGCTGGTAAAGTTTGAAGGTAATTGTAGGTCTAGGTCTGAGTCATGTTGTACACCCACAGGGGGAGCTCTTTGTAATGGAACTGAATACTACATCCACTGCGCTCGCTGCCAAGACAATCACTTTAATGCTTTATTTCTTTTTCTTCTCTTTTGCTACTGACAAGTATAAACCGATCTGACAAGGATGACTAAGACAATTTCACAAAATGATCACACAATAACTGTCCCATCCATAATAAACTCTGGTGAATGGGCCAATATCCAGGGTTCAGAGAAGCAGCTCTGGATGTTCTGCACTAAGAGGTTATTTCATGTAAATATTTGTAAGGTTTGTTTGTAATCTGATATAAGTCTATTATTTCCTTTTTTTCATTTTTTTAGAGGTGACCCAAGTGTGATATCATTGTATGGCTGATTGAGTAACAGCCTCTTTTTTTTTTTTCTTTCTAGTTTTTGTCTATATTGGTAAACAATTAGTTTCCTCTCTTGTATATAACCTGTAGCTTTCAGGTCTATGGGCAGGAAATTGGCTGGCGCAGGAAGTGTATGTGGCCCTGTCTGTAATGTTTATCTCCACAGCACAAGTGGAGGAGTTGTGAGAGCTCTTTCCACCAGGAGACAGAATGAAGCCATGTGGTCTAGCTCCATATTTGTATCATTACAGTATGTAGAGTTTTGTGTAAGAAACAAATGTACTAAAGAACGTAAGATTGTTGTATCCGAAAAAGAGTCCTTTTGGGGAGAGGAAACATCAGATGCACAGTTAGCTTACTGTATCAGTGTGGGTGAACACATCCGTTACATGGTCAAACATATACAAGTTACGTCCAGCACATCAGAAGACCATCCATCTTTTGTGATCCCTGGGTGTCAAGTTTTTGTGCCTGCTATGCTCAGGTCGCAACTGCAGCTGTCTCTAGTGGACTCGCGCATCCTCTCCAGTGTCTCTAGTGGACTCGCTCACCCTCTCTAGTGCTGTGCCTGCTATGCTCAGGTCGTAGCTGCAGCTGTCTCTAGTGGACTCACGCACCCTCTCCAGTGCTATGGCTGCTATGCTCAGGTCGCAGCTGCAGCTGTCTCTAGTGGACTCACGCACCCTCTCCAGTGCTATGGCTGCTATGCTCAGGTCGCAGCTGCAGCTGTCTCTAGTGGAATCGCGCACCCTCTCCAGTGTTGTGCCTGCTATACTTAGGTTGCAACTGTCTCTAGTGGACTCACCTACCCTCTCCAGTGCTGTGCCTGCTATACTCAGGTTGCCGCTGTCTCTAGTGGACTCGCTCACCCTCTCCAGTGCCGTGCCTGCTATGCTCAGGTCACAGCTGCACTGTCTCTAGTGGACTCACGCACCCTCTTCAGTGCTGTGCCTGCTATGCTCAGGTCGCAGCTGCATCTGTCTCTAGTGGACTCGCTCACCCTCTCCAGTGCTATGGCTGCTATGCTCAGGTCGCAGCTGCAGCTGTCTCTAGTGGACTCACGCACCCTCTCCAGTGCTATGGCTGCTATGCTCAGGTCGCAGCTGCAGCTGTCTCTAGTGGAATCGCGCACCCTCTCCAGTGTTGTGCCTGCTATACTCAGGTTGCAGTCTCTAGTGGACTCACCTACCCTCTCCAGTGCTGTGCCTGCTATACTCAGGTTGCCGCTGTCTCTAGTGGACTCGCTCACCCTCTCCAGTGCCGTGCCTGCTATGCTCAGGTCACAGCTGCACTGTCTCTAGTGGACTCACGCACCCTCTTCAGTGCTGTGCCTGCTATGCTCAGGTCGCAGCTGCATCTGTCTCTAGTGGACTCGCTCACCCTCTCTAGTGCTGTGCCTGCTATGCTCAGGTCGCAGTGCAGCTGTCTCTAGTGGACTTGCGCACCCTCTCCAGTGCTATGGCTGCTATGCTCAGGTCGCAGCTGCAGCTGTCTCTAGTGGACTCACGCACCCTCTCCAGTGCTATGGCTGCTATGCTCAGGTCGCAGCTGCAGCTGTCTCTAGTGGAATCGCGCACCCTCTCCAGTGTTTTGCCTGCTATACTTAGGTTGCAACTGTCTCTAGTGGACTCACCTACCCTCTCCAGTGCTGTGCCTGCTATACTCAGGTTGCCGCTGTCTCTAGTGGACTCGCTCACCCTCTCCAGTGCCGTGCCTGCTATACTCAGGTCACAGCTGCACTGTCTCTAGTGGACTCACGCACCCTCTTCAGTGCTGTGCCTGCTATGCTCAGGTCGCAGCTGCACTGTCTCTAGTGGACTCACGCACCCTCTTCAGTGCTGTGCCTGCTATGCTCAGGTCGCAGCTGCATCTGTCTCTAGTGGACTCGCTCACCCTCTCTAGTGCTGTGCCTGCTATGCTCAGGTCGCAGTGCAGCTGTCTCTAGTGGACTTGCGCACCCTCTCCAGTGCTATGGCTGCTATGCTCAGGTCGCAGCTGCAGCTGTCTCTAGTGGACTTGCGCACCCTCTCCAGTGCTGTGTCTGCTATACTCAGGTTGCAACTGTCTCTAGTGGACTCGCGCACCCTCTCCAGTGCTGTACCTGCTATACTCAGGTTGCAGTCTCTAGTGGACTCGCGCACCCTCTCCAGTGCTGTGTCTGCTATACTCAGGTTGCAGTCTCTAGTGGACTCGCTCACCCTCTCCACTGTGCAGCGCCTGGAAACCCGATGTGTACCTTGGTTACCAGCTCCCTGCATCAGCGGGCTGGTATCCAACGTACACTGCGGGTAACTAAGTGACGTTACCCGCAGTGTTGCTGTCCTGATCGCTGCCTGTTTGCCTCTTTGTCGGGATCGCTGGTGTGGTGCTATGTGAGACGGGGCCCTTAGACCTGCAGCAGATAAGTGGTTTGTTTTGTTTTTGGGGTGTGAGGGGGTTAGCAAATCTAGAGCAAGAAGTCTAGTATCTGGGTCTCTGGATTTGAGGAATTTGTTCCTTCACTATGCTACTCACAGATGAGGCAGCAAAAATCTGGTAACCATTTCTTTTTAGGGTGGCATATATTTTGGTGACTGGAACATTAAGTCAAAATAACACTATTAATTTTGTGATCCTCTTGTGTTAAAACTTTCCCATTCCTTATGTATGAAACGGGAAAATTCACTGCAAAATACAGAATAGTATAAGGGCTCTTTTTCTGCCCCCTTGTTTTTCATGATATTGGAAAGATGATAAAGCAAGGAAGTGGATTATGGCTGACTAGAGAATTACATGGAGGAAACCTCATGACATCCATTATTTGCATTGTCCCATTTCCTTTTCAGTCAGGACTAATGTTTTTTCAGTGATGTCCTGTGCTTTTCTCAGCAGTTCTATACATGGCTTGTGTCAGTATACAGGCCACCCAGGTATATTATAGCAAGGTCAACCAGACACCAGCATGACCCCCATAGTATTGCCTGTATTTCATTGTGTGGCAGTCTGTTTTAGGTATTTGGTGCAGTTGTTAGAAAGTTTTTTTTTAGAGGACCTGTCATTACTGATGACATTTGTAGTAAATATTTATATTCTCCATGAAATAACAATGCTATACTTAGTCTATACTTGTGCCATTCCACTATCATTTTTCCTAGTAATTAATAAACAAATTGACAAGTGAGGGCTGTTCCCTGCACACTGTTTAGGTTGCAATATACTGAGGGTACAGAAAGTATTCAGACCCCTTTAAATTTTTAACTCTATTTCAGTGCAGCCATTTGATAAATTCAAAAAATTTCTATTTTTTTTCTCATTAATGTACACTCCGCACCCCAACTTCACTGAAAAAAAATAGAAATGTAGAAATTTTTGCAAATTTATTAAAAAAGAAAAACTGAAAATCACATTGTCATAATTATTCAAACCCTTTGCTCAGTATTGAGTAGAAGCACCCTTTTGAGCTAGTACAGCCATGAGTCTTCTTGGGAATGATGCAGTAAGTTTTTCACACCTGGATTTGGGGATCCTCTGCCACTCTTCCTTGCAGATCCTCTCCAGTTCAATCAGGTGAATGTTGGTGGACAGCCATTTTCAGGTCTCTCCAGAGATGCTCAATTGGGTTTAGGTCGGGGCTCTGGCCAGACCAGTCAAGAATGGTCAGAGTTGTTCTGAAGCCACTCCTTTGTTATTTTAGCTGTGTGCTTAGGGTCATTGTCTTGTTGGAATGTGAACATTCTGACAAGTCTGAGGTCCAGAGCACTCTGGAAGAGGTTTTCATCCAGGATATCTCTGTACTTGGCCGTATTCAGGTTTCCTTCAATTGCAACCAGTCATCCTGTCCTTGCAGCTGAAAAACACCCCCATAGCATGATACTGCCACCACCATGTTTCACTGTTGGGATTGAATTGGGCAGGTGATGAGCAGTGCCTGGTTTTCTCCACACAGACAGCTTACAAGTATCACCAAAAAGTTCTATCTTCCTCTCATCAGACCAGAGAATCTGATTTCTCATAGTCTGGGAGTCCTTCATGTGTGTTTTTTAGCAAACTCTATGCTGGTTTTCATATGTCTTGCACTGAGGAGAGGCTTCCTTCGGGACACTCTGCCATAAAGGCCCGACTGGTGGAGGGCTGCAGTGATAGGTGACTTTGTGGAACTTTCTCCTATCTCCCTACTGCATCTGTGGGGCTCAGCCACAGTGATCTTGGTGTTCTTCTTTACCTCTCTCACCAAGGCTCTTCTCCCACGATTGTTCAGTTTGGTTTGACGGCCAGGTCTAGGAAGACTTCTGGTGGTCCCAAACTTCTTCAATTTAAGGATTATGGAGGCCACTGCTCATAGGACCCTTGAGTACAGTCATGGCGAAAAGTTTTGAGAATGACACAAATATTAATTTTTACAAAGTCTACTGCTTCACTTTTTCTAATGGCAATTTGCATATACTCCAGAATGTTATAAAGAGTGATCAGCTTAACAGCAATTACTTACAAAGTCAATATTTGGCTAGAAAATGAACTTTATCCCCCAAAATACATTTCAACATCATTGCAGCCCTGCCTTAAAAGGACCAGCTAACCTCTTTTCAGTGATTGCTCCATTAACACAGGTGTGGGTGTTGATGAGAACATGGCTGGAGATCAATCTGTCATGATTAAGTAAGAATGACACCACTGGACACTTTAAAAGGAGGCTGGTGCTTGGCATCATTGTTTCTCTTCTGTTAACCATGGTTATCTCTAAAGAAACACGTGCAGTCATCATTGCAATGCACAAAAATGGTCTAACAGGGAAGAGTATCGCAGCTAGAAAGATTGCACCTCAGTCAACAATCTATCGCATCATCAAGAACTTCAAGGAGAGAAATTCCATTGTTGCCAAAAAGGCTTCAGGGCGCCCAAGAAAGACCAGCAAGCGCCAGGACCGTCTCTTAAAAGTGTTTCAGCTGCGGGATCGGGCTACCAGCAGTGCAGAGCTTGCTCAGGAATGGCAGCAGGCAGGTGTGAGTGCATCTGCACGCACTTTGAGGCGGAGACTCTTGGAGCAAGGCCTGGTCTCAAGGAGGGCAGCAAAGAAGCCACTTCTCTCCAGAAAAAAACATCATGGACAGACTGATATTCTGCAAAAGGTACAGGCAGTGGACTGCTGAGGACTGGGGTAAAGTTATTTTCTCTGATGAATCCCCTTTTCGATTGTTTGGGACATCAGGAAAACGCCTCATTCGGAGAAGACAAGGTGAGCGCTACCACCAGTCTTGTCTCATGCCAACTGTTAAGCATCCTGAAACCATTCATGTGTGGGGTTGCTTCTCAGCCAAAGGAATCGGCTCTCTCACAGTCTTGCCTAAACACACAGCCATGAATAAAGAATGGTACCAGAATGTCCTCCAAGAGCAACTTCTCCCAACCCTCCAAGAGCAGTTTGGTGATCAACAATGCCTTTTCCAGCATGATGGAGCACCTTGCCATAAAGCAAAGGTGATAACTAAGTGGCTCAGGGAACAAAACAGAGATTTTGGGTCCATGGCCTGGAAACTCCCCAGATCTTAATCCCATTGAGAACTTGTGGTCAATCATCAAGAGACGGGTGGACAAACAAAAACCTAAAAATTCTGACAAAATGAAAGCATTGATTGTGCAAGAATGGACTGCTATCTGTCAGGATTTGGTCCAGAAGTTGATTGAGAGCATGCCAGGGAGAATTGCAGAGGTCCTGAAGAAGAATGGTCAACACTGCAAATATTGACTTGCTGCATTAACTCATTCTAACTGTCAATATAAGCTTTTGTTACTCATATGTTTGCAGTTATTATATTTCTGTCTGTGATAAAAACATCTGTCAAACACACATAAAAACCAGAGGGCAGCAGATCATGTGAAAATATAATATTTGTGTCATTCTCAAAACTTTTGGCCATGACTGTACTGCAGAAATTCTTTTCTAACCTTGGCCAGATCTGTGCCTTGCCACAATTCTGTCTCTGAGCTCCTTGGCCAGTTCCTTTGACCTCATCATTCTCATTTGGTCTGACATGCACTGTGAGCTGTGAGGTCTTATATAGATACAGTAGGTGTGTGACTTTACAGATCAAGTCCTATCCATTTAATTAAACACAGCTGGACTCCAATGAAGGAGTAGAACCATCTCAAGGAGGATCACAAGGAAATGGACAGCATGTGACTTAAATATGAGTGTCTGGGCAAAGGGTCTGAATACTTATGACCATGTGACTTCAGTTTTTCTTTTTTAATAAACTTGCAAAAATGTCTACATTTCTGTATGGGGTGCAGAGTGTACATTAATGAGAAAAAAAATGAACTTTTTTGAATTTACCAAATAGCTGCAATGAAAAATTTAAAGCGGTCTGAATACTTTCCGTACCCACTGTACATTTCAGTCAGCCAACTATTTGATGTTCATGGGGCTCACGATACACTTCTGCAATGGCAAATGTCAGGGAAAATAATTATCAGGCTTGTTGGATTTTGCCACGAGTGATGAACTGGTGTTTAGAGAAGTCTGACAGCGACTTGTCTCCTTTTCCCCAGTGGGGAAAAAAAAATCAAAAACTCGTTTTTCTAATCTTCTTTGCCCAAAGTAATGCCTAATATAATAACATAAAAAAAACGGGTGCACAGCCTAGGTAACCACTACAGGGTATTGCATTGTGTATCAAAGAACATATGACATGAGGGGGAAAAAGATAAACTAGTGATGTGCACACTTAAAATAAAACCAGCTTTTATTGGTGTACAAGCTTAAAATATATATAAAATATAAATAAAACAACCTGAGCTGCACATAGTCAGTTGCAAACATGGGCCAAGTTGACATACCAAAAGGTAGACATAACAGCATAATACATCGTCCTGACTCCTTTATAATTATTGCTAGAAATGGTATATAGAATTAGTATAAGCCATGCATGTAAAGACACCATATAATACACCAATAATCCTAATGGATAAAGAAATGGTATGATGTGTACCACGCCGGAGAGAACAAGGCATACTGGAGATAAGCTACAGAAAGATTGAAATATACCGTACTCTATTAGGCTGAAGTCACACTACTGTATAACACAGCGGAGTTCTATGCAATAAAGCATAGCAATCGGCCCAGTGTTACTCTATGGGGCAGCTCAGATCTGCGATTGTTCTCTCATTGGTATGAGCTAACAATTTCAGCTAGACTCTGCTCACTCGCACCTATACAAGTCTATGGGTGCGTGTGAAACATGGACTGCACCTGGCTATCACCCGAGTGCAGTGCGATATACGCCGGCAGCAGAGGAGATGGAGAAATTACTTTCTCCGTCTCCTCCGCAGCTGTGCTCTGATCCTGTCGTACAAGAGGATCGATGCACAGTGTACTGACAATCAGCTCACGCTCGTAGAAGAGCTGGACTGAGTGTCATTAGCATATGGTGTGACTCCGACCTTAGGTAGAGCAATGTAATAAATCTCAAATAATAATAGTATTCTCAAATGGATGTATCCAGATGTATCCAGTCATCCAACAATAAATACATGCAAAAAAAGCCTATAGCAGGAATATAAATATGCTTATAAGGTTATTTTTGCCATATATGAAAAACGCTCATAGACTATTCCTAGCCAAAGCTGTAACCGATAGGGTGCCTGATGCTAACCAAAGTATGGTACGCTACAGAAAACATGTACAGTGTCTTCAGAGAAAGTTCTGCACTTCCCTGAAGAAGCTGCACCTACAGCGATAAGCGTGGTGTGTCTTGGCTACATGAGCCATGGGTCATCATGGACATGTTTTCTGTTGCTCAGGTGTGCACATCACTAGTGCATTTTTTTCTCCCTCATGTCAAAGTAATTCCTATATGATTAGCTAGTGTGACCATGTGTAAAGATGACCGGCAGCGCTCATGGACTGATGGGAACCGAGCAAGAATTGCTACGGCAGTGTTAGAATGGAAAGGTGAATATGATTATCCGAATTTGTGGACTTGCTGTGGATTACTTGCTTATCCACAGCGACGATTTGCACACTAAGATTTAATTATACATTTTTACTTCACTATTGAAATCCACACTGAAAGTCTGCAGCATATATATCCTGTGTGGACAAACTTAGTTGTCCATTTAGGCTAGGGCCGCATGGCAACTTTGGCTGCGACACATGTTGTGTGACCAAAGTTCGCTCGCTGTTGCTGCTACATTGCAGCACAATAGAAGTCAATGTGGTTGCATTTTGACCCCTCCCCCCCCAAAATTAAGTCTCAAGAATTTGTACTCGATTAGACTTCTTGCAATTTGCCTGTTAAGGCCTCAATAAGACCCCATTGATTTGTATTGTGATGCGATTTAGCAGCAACATTTAATGAACTTTGGCCACTAGACGTGTCACATCCAATGTTGCTGTGTAGCCCCAGCCTTTAGGCCAGGGTCACACTTGCGAGTGCAATGCGAGAAACTCTCCTTCATACCCAGCACTGCCGCCGGCACTCGGTTCGAAGTGTTCAGCTGCATAGAAATGCATGCAGCCGCACTATCTGGTCCCGTGTGCCGGGGCAGTGCCGGGTATTGAGGCGAGTTTCTCGCATTGCACTCGCAAGTGTGACCTCGGCCTTATTCAAATGTTTCCTGGAGAAATATGGCACAGTACATCAAAGTGCTCCAGGATTTACGAACACCTGACCTTTTCAAAAAAACGCATAACTTCATGATTCATTATTGTGTTTTGTTTTTTTTTGTCTAGTTTTTGGTGTTAAGCATGTCGTTTGAGTTTCTCCAAATTCTTCTTTTAATTTCTGCGTTTGTGTTCACCTGATGTGTGTGGCTGATTCATTAATTGCGAATTTTAAGTCGCTAAATTTTTGTACAAATGTACTCCAGTATACCCACGGAGTCATTTTATTTTCTCTAATAACCCCCATGACAGCACACAGGAGGATGTCATCTCATCCTAATAGGGACATTTAATATGCAAATTGCCTCTTCAGAAAGAAAGAGGACTTGAACTCCATAGCGCCACCTATTGGAAGTAGCGATCCTACAAGTCACAATCAACCCTTTAACGAGTCTTGTAATATGACTTAAGATAATGGGGACAGGAATTACAAAAGAGGTCAAATAGCCCCTCTCACCTCCTTTCCCCAGTGTTTTTCCTGTCCCTATGGACACTTGACATTTGATATAGTCGGACAGCGGGAGTCGGTCGGTTCTTACCCTCCCTCTCTATCGGCTGTTCCTGGCTCCTTCAGACTTAGGACGTTGTTGTTTCCTCCAGTCTGCGCCTTCAGGTAAAGTCTGGGGTAGTTCTCTGGCGGGAGGCCTCTAGAGCTCTCCAGGTCCCAAATCCTCCCCCTGCTTGCTGGATTGCGGACTGCTGTGCTGCGAGGGGAGCGTTGCTTCCAGCCTCCCTCAGTGTAAACTGATGCGGTCCCTACGGCCCGAAGTGACTTCAGATGCAGGCCGGCATGCCGAGATTGTCACTTCCGGTTTTGCGTTTCCACAGTGTAACGCATCGGGAAATTCAAATGCGGGACTCAGATGGACTCCACCTGAGGATTCCACCAACCGGGGAAAGCGGGGAGGAACCCTTCTGATTGGGGGGAGGCGCTGGCCCGGTCTCTCTACCTAAGGAGCCCCGGGCAGAAGTTCAAGTAATGTAGGACAAACTGTGGGTAGCATGAAGTCTGATCCTTCCCGCTCTGCGTCTGTAGAGCCAAGCGCTGTTCTGATCCCTGTAAGTATACAGGCATTGGATCCCCTCCATGGTGCAGGTAAAGATACTTAACCCCTTCATGACCCAGCCTATTTTGACCTTAATGACCTGGCCATTTTTTTGCAATTCTGACCAGTGTCCCTTTATGAGGTAATAACTCAGGAATGCAACAGATCCTAGCGATTCTGAGACTGTTTTTTCGTGACATATTGGGCTTCGTGTTAGTGGTAAATTTAGGTCAATAATTTTTGCATTTATTTGTGAAAAAATTGGAAATTTGGCAAAAATGTTAAAAATTTCGCAATTTTTAATTTTTATTCTGTGAGGTTATAACTCTGGAACGCTTCAACGGATCTTCGCGATTCTGAGATTTTCTCGTGACATATTGTACTTCATGATAGTGGTAAAATTTATTCGATATACGTTGCGTTTATTTTTGAAAAAAACGCAAATATGGCGAAAATTTTGAAAATTTTGCAATTTTCAAACTTTGAATTTTTTTTCCCTTAAAACAAAGAAATATGTCACACAAAATAGTTAATAAATAACATTTCCCACATGTCTACTTTACATCAGCACAATTTTAGAACCAAAATTTTTTATTTTTTTTTTGCTAGGAAGTTATAAGGGTTAAAAGTTGACCAGCAATTTCTCATTTTTACAACAAAATTTACAAAACCATTTTTTTTTTTTTTTAGGGACCACATTTGAAGTCAGTTTGAGGGGTCTATATTCTGATAATACCCAAAAGTGACACCATTCTAAAGACTGCACCCCTCAAGCTGATCAAAACCACATTCAAGAAGTTTAACCCTTCAGGTGCTTCACAGGAGCTGAAGCAACATGGAAGGAAAAAATGAACATTTAACTTCTTAGTCACAAAAATGATCTTTTGCAAACAATTTTTTTATTTTTACAAGGGTAAAAGGAGAAAATGAACAAATAAAGTTGTTTTGCAATTTCTCCTGAGTACACAGAAACCCCATATGTGGGGGAAAACCACTGTGTGGGTGCACGGCAGGGCTCAGAAGGGAAGGAGTGCCGTTTTGACTTTTTCAAACCAAAATTGGCGGGAATTGAGATTGGACGCCATGTTGCGTTTGGAGAGCCCCTTCTGTGCCTAAACAGTGGAAACACCCCACAAGTGACACCATCTTGGAAACTAGACCCCCTAAGGAACTTATCTAGATCTGTTGTGAGCACTTTAAACTCCCAAGTGTTTTACTAAAGTTTATAATGCCTGGGTGTGGAAAAAAAAAAAAAAAAAAAAAAATTCCACAAGTGATTTTGATTTTTCCCAAGGAAATTGGACCCCAAAAGTTGTTGTCCAATTTGTCCTGAGTACGCTGATACCCCATATGTGTGAGAAAACCACTGTTTGGGCACATGTCGGGGCTCGGAAGGGAAGTAGTGACGTTTTGAAATACAGACTTTGATGGAATGGTCTGCGGGTGTCATGTTGCGTTTGGAGATCCCCTGATGTGCCTAAACAGTAGAAACCCCCCACAAGTGACCCCATTTTTTAAACTAGACCCCCCCAAGTAGCTTATCTAGATGTGTGGTGAGCTCTTTGAACCCCCAAGTGCGTCACAGAAGTTTATAATGCAGAGCCGTGAAAATAAAAATCATTTGTTTTCCACAAAAATAATTTTTTAGCCCACAATTTTTTATTTTCCCAAAGGTAACAGGAGAAATTAGACCCCCAAAGTTGTTGTGCAATTTTTCGTGAGTACGCTGATGCCTCATATGATATGGTAAATCACTGGGCACACATCTGGGCTTGGAAGGGGGGAGGGAGCACCATTTATGTTTTTGAATGCAAAACTGGCTGGAATCAATGGTGGCGCCATGTTGTGTTTGGGGAGCCCCTGATGTGCCTAAAGAGTGGAAACCCCTCAATTCTAACTCCAACTCTAACCCCAACACACCCCTAATCCCAACCCTAACTGCAACCCTAACCCTAATTCTAACCCTAATGGAAAAATAAAATAAATATATTTTATTATTTGTCCCTACCTATGGGGGTGATAAAGGGGGGTTATTTACTTTCTTTTTATTTTGATCACTGTGATAGGGTCTATCACAGTGATCAAAATGTACCTGCGATGAATGAATGAATCTGCCGGCTGGCAGATTCGGCGGGCACACCGCGCATGCGCCCTCCATTTTGGAAGATGGCGGCGCCCATGGAGGAAGACGGCGGGACATCGGGAGGGACATCGGGCCTCGTAAAGAACCGGGGGGGTGATCGGAAGGCTGGGGGTAGCGGAGGGATGAGGATGGGGAGCAGATAATGACGGCGGCGGCAGATCGCCCCCCATCAGTCGTGGGGGGGGGGGTCAGATTAGTGTCTCCAGCCATGGCCGATGTTATTTCAGCATCGGCCATGGCTGGATTGTAATATTTCACCAAGATTCATTGGTGAAATATTACTATCGCTCTGATTGGCTGTTTCACTTTCAACAGCCAATCAGAGCGATCGTAGCCACGGGGGGCAAAGCCACCCCCTGAGGTGAAGCACAAAGCCTCCTGTGCCTGCGGGTCAGGTGACCTTTCAGTGACCCCGGTCACCCGACCTGCAGGAACGCGATCCCACCATGACGCATATGCTGCATCACAGGTCGGATTGGCACCGACTTTCATGACGCATACGCTGTCACAGGTCGGGAAAGGGTTAAATCCTTTTGACATTCTCCTCTCTTTCAGAGGGACAAGGAACCTGCACCAAGGAGTAAATCCAAAGCCACTAGCCGTAACTGTGCGATGTGTGCAAAAAACCTCTCCTCTTCACGTGGAAAAAAACCTATGTCAGGAGTGTATAGAGAAGGTTTTAAAGGAAGAACAGCCCTTTTTAAGAGAAGAAATTAAAGGGATAGTACGTCAGGAGATACAATCTTCCCTGGCATCCTTCTCCCAGGCATTACCTGCTCGTAGTGTACCTCCAGCAGCAAAAAACAGGAAGATTTATTAGGAAGAGGATTCAGACTCCCAGGAGTCCATGCCAGAGGAAATCCTGGAAGAAGGCGAGCTCCCAGCCCAGATAAACAGGAGAAGAGATACTACTTTTCCTCAAAAAACATGGAGGAACTCCTCACAGCTGTGTGAAGAACCATGGAAGAGGAAGAGGAAAAAACAGCATTTACTGTGCAATAGTGAATGTTCGAAGGTCTCTGATCAAAAAGGAAGCTGGTTTT
Organism: Oophaga sylvatica; assembly: GCA_033576555.1. Lineage (NCBI taxonomy): Eukaryota > Metazoa > Chordata > Amphibia > Anura > Dendrobatidae > Oophaga > Oophaga sylvatica. The sequence continues at coordinate 377,683,613 of JARQOD010000002.1, forward strand.
CTCAATACACAAGAACATCTGGGAGCTGATTCTGGAAGAATGGGAAGCTCCATAGAGACTGAGCACTCCCTTAAAGGATAGGTTCCTAGTGGATGACGAGACTGCAGAATGCTGGTCTGAGGTGCCCAAGGTAGACATTCAGGTTGCCCGAGTATCCAAGAGAACTACCTTGCCATTTGAGGATTCCTTTCTGTTAAGTGATCCTCTAGAGCGCAAAATGGATGGTCTCCTCAGGAAAACTTGGGAAACAATAGCGGCATTACTGATTACAAATGCAGTCTCCACCTCAGTAGCCAGATCAATGTCTTCTCTGGTTGGGGCAGCTGGAGGAACACCTGGCAGCAGGGACCCCAGAGAAGAGATCCTTGCCTCACTACCCTTTCTTCAAAATGCTGCAGCTTTCCTGGCAGACACCTCGGCAGAATCCCTCAGAATAGTGGCTAGATCAGGGGCCCTGTCCAACTCTGTGAGACGAGCCTTGTGGCTAAAATCATGGAGTGTGGACGAAGCATCTAAGATCAAGCTATGTTCCATTCCCTTTAAGGAGAAATATATGTTCGGGCCGGCTCTGGATGATTTATTGGAGAAGGTTTCAGACAAGAAAAAGTTGTTGCCGAGCAAAGAGTACCAAAAAGAGGTCCTTTCCACCCCCTCAGGCGCAGTCTTCCCTGTACAGAGGTAAAGGAAAGACAGGAAGGTGAAGCTACCCCAAAGGAGGCTGGGGCAGAAATGTATTTCTCTCCCAGGGCCAGCGTCAAAGTAAACCATGAAGCTCAAAGGAGAGTAGGAGGTCGCATTTCTCATTTTCTTCCACAATGGTGGGAGATATCCACCAACCCATGGGTCCTAAGATCCATCCAGGAAGGGGTGAAGATAGAATTTACCTCCTACCCTCCACAGATAGTAAGAATTATGCAATTCTCTGTACCAACACTCCAATGCGCCTTAGAGTCAGGTCTCAAACTTATTGGCCTCAGGAGCAATTTCGCTAGTCCTGGAGATGGAGAAGAACAGGGGTCACTACTCCAGGCTCTTCTTAATAAAGAAACCGAACAGATCACACATGAATATAATAAACTTGAAGCCTCTGAACCAATATATCTTACAGGAGGTTCAAGATTGAGTCCGTCAAGTCGGCAGTTCACCTGATAGGGAAAAACTTCGCCATGGCAACAATCGATCTGCAGGATGCATACTATCATGTCCCGATCCATCCCAACCATCGGAAGTTCCCCAGTTGCCCAAGGGGAGCGGATAACTCATTACCAATTCAACGTACTCCCATTCGGAATATTGTCTGCACCCCAGTTATTCACGAAAATTATGGCAGAGGTCATGGCTCATATCAGAGGTCATCATATTTGTATTATCCCATTTCTCGACGACTTTCTGCTGGTAGCACTGTCAGTATGGGCATTACAGGAGCACATACATCTCAGATTCTGACATCACTGGGATGGCTAATAAATTATCAGAAGTCAGATAGGATTCCCTCTACAAAAAAAAAAACTTTCTTAGGCGTTCTCCTGGATTCTCAGGGACAAACGTCCTTCTTGCCCTAAGAAAAGCAGATCCAACTGAGGGCTAAGATAAACATCCTGAAGAGCAGAAAATCTGTGTCCATGAGATTTGCCATGTCTGTCCTCGGCTCTATGACATCTTGTATCTAGTCAGTAGCCTGGGCCCAGGCGCACACAAGAGACCTGCAGAGTTATGTGTTAGCAGAGTGGGACGGTTCCCACAGATCACTGGACAAGAAGGTGTTGATACTGGACCGAATACGGACATCATTGTCTTGGTGGAACAACCCAAGGAAACTGAACGACGGAGTGCCTTGGATCCAGACCCCGCTAGTTACCATAGAAGTAGATGCCAGAAAAGGGGATGGGGTGCCATAGTCTCCCAGACATCCTCCAGGGTCTCTGGTCAGCCGAAGTCAGCAGACAGTCTTTGAATTTCAGAGAGTTGAAGACAGTGGAAGAGACCCTCAAGGCAGCAACAACAGTGGTCTGAGGTACCCATGTGAGGCTCTATTCGGACAATGTAACCACAATCACACATCTCCGTCACCAGGGAAGTTCGAAGTATGAAGACCTAAAAGGCATCTCAGCAAGAATATTTTCTTGGGCCGAAAAGAACCTTCTCTCTGTGTCAGCCCTTCATATAAAGGGAACAGACAACAAGCGGGCCGACTTCCTGAGCAGAAGAGAGAACCACCTGGGAGAGTGGAGTCTGAATCCAGAGGTATTCCAGATATTGACCAGGAAATGGGGCTATCCAGAGGTCGATCTATTTGCTGGACTCCGGAATGCAAAAGTGACCCACTATTTCTCCCGAAACCCAGACGATGCATGTCTTGGCATAGACGCCTTCGCTCACCAGTGGCAATTCAATCCGGCTTATGCCTTTCCTCCAATCCAGGTTTTACCAAAGACTACAGAATATAAGATGCGAACAGACCAGAGTCATTCTAGTGGCACCTTTCTGGCCGAAGAGAAGCTGGTACGGCACCATAACCAGCCTGTGTGTAGACAGGCCTCTAATCCTTCCACCAATTTAGGATCTCCTACACCAGGGGCCAGTCTATCACCCAGACCTAGAGAACTTGCATCTAGCGGCTTGGCTTCTGAGTTCTCGATTTGTGAGGGCCAAGGGACTCACTCTAAGAGAGTCATCAACACGCTACAAAAAAGTAGAAAGCCGGTGACAAACGCCATATACCAAAAAACCTGGAAGACATTTGTGTCATGGTGTGCACCGGATCGACCGGATCCCCGACAGGCCTATATCGCCCAGATCCTAGATTTTCTGCAGGAAGGCATAGAAAAATGACTCGGACCCAGTACTCTTAAAGTACAGGTGACGACGTTGACCTCATACTTTGACCAGGCTCTTACTGAACAACAGTGGGTAATACGGTTCATGACAGCAGCCACACGACTTCATCCTAGATCGGTCAGTCTGGTCCCCGCTTGAGACCTCAATATTGTCCTTAAAGGATTAACGCTTCTACCATTTGAGCCCCTGCCGTCGATAATGTTGGACAAGCTGTCCTGGAAAACGGCGTTCCTGTAGGCAATCACAATAGCAAGGTGAGTGGGGGAGTTACAGGCTCTTTCAATAGGTGAGCCCTACCCAGGGTGGATTGATTTAAATCACGCCGATTTAAATCAAATGATTTTTTTCTATTTAAATCAGATCGATTTAAATCGTGATTTTAATTATGATTTAAATTACTGATTTAAATCAAAAGATTTTTTTAATATAAATCACGATTAAAATCTAAAACTTTCAATCATTGTTCAATTAACTCCACACTTCTAGCTTGGTTTCACTTTCTGTAGCTTGGTTTGTTTCTTTTTCCATTCAGTTTACATGCCCAAACTTGTTGGATAGTCAGTCAGCAGTACTTGGCTGTAGTAACAATCAAACTTCAGAAGTGATCTGCGTGAGCCATGGCAGGTCGTAAGAGAAGACCCTATTTGGGTTCATTTTGTTGAGATGCCAGCAGAGCTTGGAAAGAAAGGTGGGAGAGCAAAGTGCAAATACTGTCAAAAGGATATCCAAGGACTTGTTTGCCGTTTGAAATCACATTATGAAAACTGCAACCAGAAGGGAAATGAAGATGTTGATAGTGATACAACTAATGTCAATGAACCCCCACAGCTTCTTATGCACCAGGACCCTAGCACTAGTGGTAAGTCTGGCAATTACAACCTATTTTAACAGACGTTTTACTGGGATGGTTAAAGTCTATGAAAAGAAAAATTTCTAGCACTAGTTCTGGAGTATAGAATTTAAATTTATGTTAAGGCAATATTTCACAGAAGATTAACGTTAAGTAAAAATAAGAGTGTGTATACGACTATTTTTTTTTTTATTGTAGGCTACAATTCACTTTTGAAGTCTGCCAAATTGACCATTTTTTTAAAAAAACATTTTTAAAACTTTTGTGACATAATTTTTTTCAGTTGCTCTGATATTACTAGTATTACAGCAACTTCACCGGAAACTTGAGTAGCATAACTTTTGAGACAGCCCTTATAGGACGAGGACCATTACATTGTTCAAAAAGTTTGTTTCAAAATATTTTCGTTATATTTCTTCAAATACGCAGTCGAATTATATTTTTAATTACTGTGCTTTCAGGGTCAAATATGGCTTGTGCTGCACGTGACAATCAATATCTGGGTACAACTTCAACAAAGCAGCCCAACAAAAAACTTTGCGTGCAAAGTGTAGAAAAATTCCTCTTAAAGACTACGACGAGCCAGAAAGAACATTTTGGTGAATTAATTGCTAAATTCATATTTGCAACCAATTCTTCTTTCCGACTAGTTGAACACCCATTGTTTGTACAAATGATCGAAGGAATAAGACCAGGCTACAAACCACCAAGTAGATTTGATATCTCAGTAAAACATCTTCAGGCTGTATACGACAAAGAAAGAGCGGCTTGTACAAAATATTTGAAAGACAAAGTTGTTAACATGAGCTTGGATGGTTGGAGCAACATCCACAACGACCCCATAATTTGCACTTGTGTCACAACAGAAGATGGTGAAACTTACCTTACAGACACAATCGACACATCTGGAAATTCACATACTGCTGAATATTTACTTGAAATTGCTAAGAACTCATTTCACCAATGCCAAGAACAGTTTGGATGTAAAGTAAGGAGCTTAGTTACTGATAACGCAAGCAATGTGGCAAAAATGCGAGCGGAACTGGCACATGAGGATGACACAAATGTCATTACATACGGTTGTTCTGCCCATTTGTTGCATCTTTTGGCAAAAGACCTGCATATTTCGGGTGTCAAGGAACATGTTGTGAAAATTGTTAAATATTTCCGCAATAATCATTTTGCACATGCAACCTACAAGGAAATGGGAGGACTGAAGTTGGTTCTACCACAAGATGTTAGATGGAATACCTTGGCTGAATGCTTGGAACTGTTTATTAACAACTGGTCAAAATTAGTGTCCATTTGCGAAACACATCGGGATAAAATTGATGCTAATATACGAAGCAAAGTATTAAATCTTGGTGTGAAGAGAAATGCCGAAGACCTTTTGGAAAGGTTAAAGCCAATATCTATTGCGTTGGATAAAATGCAGAAAGATACTGCAACCATAGCTGATGCCACAGAAGTTTGGAAAGATTTAGAAGGTTCGCTAGATCGCTTGAACCTCTCAAACAATGTAAAGTTTGCAATACACCACCGCAAGGACCAAGCATTAAAAGAAGAACACTATTTAGCCAATATCTTGCATCCCATCTACAGAGGGAAAAAACTATCTGAGGTGGAAATCAACTCTGCAATGGAGTGGCTCGCCAATACTAACCATGACATTGTGGCAACTGTGCTGAAATTGAAGTGTGAATCTGCACCATTTCAAAAATACATGTTTGCAGATAACGTCGTTAATGAACTAAAACCACTGGACTGGTGGAAGTCGCAATCACTTGTTCTTCCAGCGAAGATAATAAATGTAGCTACTCAGCTACTGACTGCATCGGCTTCATCGGCAGGAGTAGAGAGATTGTTTTCTTCATTTGGTTTTGTGCACGCAACAGTCTCAAACCGCTTAGGAACTGCTAAAGCAGGACAACTAGTTTTCCTATTAAAAGTCCTAAATAAACAGTAGGCTTAAAGGACTGATGTATTCACTGAAGATGTTTGCTTACTTCAAACGTTAGAGATAGGCTATTGTTAAAAAGTACTTACTCTCTGTAGTTCAATTCTGATTGTTTAATAGTGCAAATAAAAATTATTAGGTTTCATAATCATCAACTGTTTTAATATTTTTATTTGTGTAAAATAATTTGATTTGCAAAAAGACAAAGTTTTGCTTGTGTACAACTTGATTAAAAAATCCTATTTAAATCAAAAAAATCCGATTTAAATAAAAAAAATCCGATTTAAATCAAATCCGATTTTTTTTTTTTTTTTGATTTTTTTTTAAAAAATCATGATTTTTATCCACCCTGACCCTACTTGAGGATATTAGAAGACCGGCTGGTGTTCCGACTTGATCCTTCATTTCTGCCAAAAGTGGTTACAGACTTTCATAGAAATCAGGACATAGTAATACCTTCCTTCTGCCAGAACCCAAAGAACAGAAAAGGAGTTCCATTCTCTTGATATAAGGATAGTGGTCCAACATTACCTCCCCATAACCAAAGAGTGGAGGAAAGATAAGAACCTGTTTATTCAATCCTATGGCCAGAATAGGGAAAGAAAGCATCCAGGACTATGATGGCAAATTGGATAAAGAGACCAATCACTGAAGCTTATCAGGTTCAAAATCTCACCTTCACAGAACTTCACAGCTCACTCCACCAGAGCAGTAGCAATTTCATGGACAGGAAAAAAGCATATGTCCACACCTTTGTCAGACATTATTGGCTTGATATAACATCTGTCAAAGATCTATCGTTTGGGAGAAAGATTATCCAGGCGATTGTTCCTCCCCAGACATTAGTCTTTGGTATTCCTCCTGTGTGCTGTCTTGGGGGGTTATTAGAGAAAACAGAATTAGACTTACCGGTAATTCGGTTTCTAATAACCCACCACAACAGCATGTGTAATTCCTCCCCCCCCCCCTTTTACTCAATTATTGGATCTATTACTAATATGTTAAGGCATTCATTCTTTTGTGGTCCTTTGTAATAACACTGGGGAATGAAGGTAGGAGGGGCTATTTGATCTGTTTCGTATTTCCTGTCCCTATTAGGATGAGATGACATCCTCCTGTGTGCTGTCGTGGTAGGTTTATTAGATACCGAGCTACTGGTAAGTCTAATTCTATTTTTTATGTATGACAGTAATTTTTGGGCAAATGCTAGAGTTTGGTGCAACATTCTAACAAAGCATGAAACGTTTTGCTAGAAAAAGTGCAAAAAAACGTTAAAGTAAACAAATAGACCTTTTTTAGCGCAAAATTCAGTAACCACATTGACAAATTCCACAAGACAAAATAAGTAAAACGACTTAAAAACAAACCTCACAAATGATGAATTGTGCCCTAAATTTAAGTACATTGTTTTCAGAATGAGCAAACTATCTATTTGTTTTGGGTCTGGCTGGTTTCCAATATGGAATCCATCATTTTACTGAACAAAAGAGCATACCACACGGCACAATTTTCCAGCATTTCTGGTTGGATCTTTGGCAGAGCCTCCCATGCAGATGTGAGCAGCTCTGCTGAATCCTTGGTGTGGATTCTCCTAGCTTCCGGCTCGCAGCCAGTGGTTGTGCTTCCTCTTGGCTTAAGAACCCCGAAGCTTGAATCCACTGGAACAGAAGACTTCTTGTGACCACGCTGCTGAATTCTCCCTGCCAAAGACAAATGCAGTACACGCTGCAATGTGTTCTAGTAGGAAGGATGACCACATCTTTATGGTTGCACAGCTGCCTTAAAACCTTGTACGCTGCCACACAATATGCATCGGATAAGAAGTGGCTTATGCGATCTTTTCTGTCTGTGCAATTTTTGGAGTACTTTCCAAATATTCTCAGTTTTGCCCTCTTTTTTTTTTTTTTTTTGTTTCTGTCTCCTGACACACACACACTTTATTTCACTTTCCAGTGCGAGACATCCATAGGACATGACCACGCTTGATGTGGATTCCTTTGCATGTACTTTAGTAAACCCAAAAAGAATCTTGTCACAGCCTCTATCCTAAGTGTTATAATTCACCGTACAGCAGATAGGTCAGATAATTTGAACACGTTTACTTTACAGTGGTGTACTGTTACTTGTACAGGATTAACCTGTCCTGGAAGGAAATAACAATCTGCTGACTGTTTCCAGGTAAGGTGGCAAACGTTCAGACACCATGCAGTATGTTGCAGACCTGTGACTGCTGACAAGAAGCAGACTTTCACAATACCCATGGTCTGAGATGACCAGGGACATATAGATAGGACCTATAGATATTGCATCAGTTGTTTTTTTTTTTTTTTTTCTACCTTGGCTAATTTCAGGAAACTTCTGTCTGGTTTCTAAATCTGATGAATCACCCATTATTATACTATAGTTATGGAGCATATTGCATGAGAACAAAGGGAATAGGTCCAGCGTGAGTTGAAAAAGGTTAAAATTACTATTTATTGGTAACTTTAAAATGGAAAAAACATTTTCCAGAGAAAATCAAAGCAGGTACAGCTCCATGCGGGTAAGGTGACGCAGATGAACGCGTTTCGACATGAGTCTTTGTCAAGATCAGGATATTGCATGAGAGTGAGACTTTGGCCCCTGATTCATCAGAGCAATTTTGCCAGAATTCTTGTGTAAATTGCTTTGAAAAGTTTTGGCGCAGCTTAAAGTTGCAGAAACCTTTTTACAACTTTTTGTGTTTTCTTGTCCGCTTTTCCCAGCTACGCCAAAATAATTGGATGGGATCATAACGCCACAGCTTGTCTAATTCATGATGATCTGTGGTGTCCTACTCTAGAAATCTTACTCCAGTCAAAGATTCGAGTTAGGTGTGTGGTTCAGCGCACAGAAGTGCATGAAACTTGTCAGAAGCTCTTAATTCATGAAGAGACGTGCACCTCTTCATGAATCGGGAGCATCTGACTTCACCACGGCCCCTCATCAATACTGGGGAGAAAATCGCCGGTCTTGATGAATCAGGGCCGATGTCCACTACCGACACAATAGGAGAGCTGCTCATTGAGTTAACATGGAGTCACATTTTTTATTTCTCATATGAAAAAAGACAGACCAATTTTCTTCAAACTACTCAACCTTCTTCATTGTGTCAGTCCATGGAAATTGGACTGCACTCAGATGTCATCCAGGTGAAGTTTGATGTTTCCCACACACTGACTTGCATGGCTCAAACTCGGGCATGTTGTTGTTTTTTGTTTTTTTTTCTCCCTGAATGGGCTCAGTCCTAGAAAGAAATCGAACATGTGCACGGCCCCATAAAATAACATGGGGACGAGGGCTGTCTATCAAAACGACGGATAGCACTTGTCTGATTATCACGGTTATCTGTACAAGCCCTAAAAGCCTCATTGGCATACGGTATATAACTATGAAATGTGGACATATGAAGTCAGACTTGATGTATATTTAGCGGAACCAAGTTAGCGGTCTTATCCTAGTATGTCTCACATAGACATTTCAGATTACTGTGTATAATTTTTTCAGTAATAACCTATTGAAAATATCTTTCTGCCTGTCACTTTATACAATAAGTGACAAATGAGTGTGACTCTGAATTTCCAAGTGCCATAATTATCTTCTCCGAATGACATGCATAAAAGCACCATTGGGAAAGCCTAAGGTTGTTCATACCTGAGAGGCAAGGAGAGGATTAACTCCTGCAGAGTCAGACTTTGATGAGACTGCCTAGAAGTGTTGGGAAAGCGGATGACATGCTTAGAGTATTTTGTTGTAGTGCTGAAACATGCCACAGGTGTCAAGAGATGGCTTTGTGTTACTGCATGCAGACTTCTCAGCAAAAGGGTTATGACACATGTACCTCCACTATGTAAATACACAGTACTGTCTGACTCATTCCAGCTTCATAGAAGCCCATTTCTGTTTTACAGCTGTCTTGTACTTTGTCACAACACCTGCAGTTAGCAGCTTATAAATATTCATGATTTCATCTTTTGGAAATAATCAATATAGACACTTCTTTTCTGGACTTCATTACACTATTGCCATTGAAACCCTTTACATCTGCCTCTCCCAATGGCTACTTACAGAAAGTAACAGATTTTTTTTTTCCTGCAGAGTAATGCAATAAAATAGACAATTGCCATTTCATTAGTTTTCTGTTTCTTATTGATAATGCATAGCGGTTATGTAGCCGACTTTTGCGTCCTTCATATGACAATATTACAGATTTGTACAGTGTGGTTCTGTAATACAACACCTATAGACTGCTTTGGACCCATACCATGTGCTTCTAATGTTAGTTGCTACACACATTTTATTTATCTCCGACATATCAAACATTCATTATCCTCTAAATCCATTTCTTTATTTTTTTGCAGATTGTTTTCCTTTCTATAAAGCTATGAAAAGAAATTTGAGCAAGTTCCCTGTTCAGGCTAGAGTATATCTTTAAAGAGAGTATGTCACCAATTTTGATTCTTCACTGAGAGCAGTTGAAACATACGTATTCGCATGATCATACAGATTACGTGACCCAGCAATGCCACACTTTAAACTTCCTTGCATTGTGATCACAAACACTCTGGGAACAGTTGCTTTTTGTGTGCAGTATCCCAGGCACGCTACACTAAGCACTCCCAAATATTTTCCCTCCAAGTGATGGCTGTAGCATCCAACCAGACCGCTAGAGCTTTCTCTCAAAAGCTGACCGGAGAAGTTGGGGAGTGTTCAGAGTAGAGACCTCCAAATAGACACTTGCTCTGATAGACCTAGGGGGGATCTAAACTTGGATTGCTCAGACTTGCAGCCAGCAAAACCATACACATGTATGATTCAGACTGCTTCCATTATCTCCTATGTAACTGTATTTAAAGGGAATATGTCAGCATGTTTTCTATGTAATCCAAGAGCAGCAAGATGTAGGGGCTGAGACCCTGATTCCAGCGATGCTTCATCTACTGGACTGTTTTGCTGGTTCAGTTACATCAGTGTTATATCAGCAGTTATCACTTACAGGACTCTGTGTCACGTGCCGCCTAGTCGGCCGCTTTATGTAACCAGGCACCCGACGCTAATTAGCAGGTTTTCTCAATATACGGTGTATACAGAATGCTGGCAATCAGTGGTGTGCGTCGGGTTACACAGAGCTCAGCATTTTAGCAGCAAAGAAAACCGTGATTGTATCAATATAGCGTGTAGACCAGCAAGTGATGCAACATTGGAATCGCGGTCTCGGCCACTACATCATGTTGCTCTCAGATTGTATAGCAAAAAACTGGGTGACTGGTTTCTAGTGATGAGTGATTGTGCTGGGATAAGGTGTTATCCAAACACGCTAACGTCCTAATAATATTCGAGCTTGCTGAAGATACTCTGCGTAACCATGGCTGGATGTCTCACAGCTGTTCGACAGCCACAACACATGCAGGGATTTCCTAACAAACAGCAATTCCTGCATGTCTTGCAGCCACAGTGACTAAACATAGTATTCAAGCACACCGAAGATGCTCTAATAGCACACGAGCCTACTTAGATCATAGAATGTTAGAGTTCGAATGTTTGGTTCTAGTAAATGTCATTCGTTTGCATTGAGTTCATACTGTAACTTTAAATAGACTTTTTATATAATTCATACACTATTATTTATTTTTTAAGAAATATGAAAAGTTTCTGGACATCTCGCAGTACATTTTGTTCTTTTATATCCGGTAAAGTGGCTTCTACATAATATTTTACAGTCCACTTGAGTATTAATAAATGGTCTCTGAATTCACTCCAACCCTCCATGTTCATGTCCTGAGACAGCTGATTTGGCAAAGGGCACCGCAGTCCCCTGCAGAGCCAAATCCTGTCTCCCAACCAAGCACTGTTTTTGAGCAGGAATGTCAGAGGGGCACATTCCTCTGTCCATTTTAAAAAAGCAAAATGCCCAGAGTTGAATTCCTAAAGTGAAAAATTTGTTTATCCTCATCATGATTTGTTCCAAAAAGGATGTTTTTACTGTATACTATACATGCTGCTGTTTTGGATACGTACATGCCACATTATTGGCACAGAAAGTTATCACTGCTCGAGAAAGTTTCAAACATTGATATTGCTTTGAGTTTTCTGTGGATTGTTTTTGTTTTTTTGTTTTTTACAAACTTGAAATTACCCATTTGTATTATATGGAGTTATCAAGTCTATCAGAATAGGACTAATCATTTCAGGGAGGTTGAAAGATTTTTACAATAACTTTTATGTTGATGTGTATACCATTACAACAATATGCAATAAGTTTACCTTTCCGACAAAAACCGAGCACTTACAATTTAAGCATGTCTGAAGTTGATGGCTTTAAACAGATGGTGGTCTCTTGTGTAATGACTAGAAAAATAGCAGTAATCGTCAGGAGTCCCAGTAAAGGTTACTCAAGGGCAGATGTTCTTTGTGGTCTGCAAATAAAGAGCCGTGTAACCACATCTTGTCTTAAAATGGCAAAGAATCTTTTGCTATTGTTGGATCATTGTATTCTCGTCACTGCTGCTTTCTACGTCTGCTGATGAAATATATCTTTAGTGTGGATCATGAAAATTTACATAGCTACACCGTAGCATTATAGGCTTTACAATAGCTATATAAACTAAGATTGTCTGTACGCGTTAATATAAGGTGGCCAAACCCCATTTCTGCAAGATTTGCCAACGTGTATGTGGACTGACATTGTTAGATGAGGAATCGCCTAGTCCTTTCTTCTTTTAGGATATAAGCAGATACTAGAGGTATCTGGCAGAGACTTATGCCCTTTTTACACTGGTAGAAAAGTGGAAAACAAACCTGTTTCTGACTATTGACCCCATGTATACATGCTTGTTGGTCAGGTACCGTAGTTGGATTGTCATCAGCAGATCATCCCGTGTATGGCTGCTTTCACACTTCAGGCTTTTTGAATCAGGCGCGATCCGGCGTGTTTTTAAAAAAATCGGATCCGGTACCGGATGCGTTTTTTTAGCATTGACTTACATTAGCGCCGGATCGCGCCTGATGTCACTGCGTTGCATCCGTTTTTTGCCGGATCTGTCGGAAATGTACATTCCGGCGGCTGGACAAGACGCTTGAGCAACGTTTTTTTTTTTTTTTTTTTCCGGAGCCGCCTGACAGTGCCTGAATCGGCACTTCAGGCGGCCGGAAACAATGCAAACCTATGGCGCCGGACCAGTGTTTTGACAAATCCGTCAGAAAACTGATCCGGAGGCCAAGGTCTCTCTCTCTCCACCCCCCCCCTCGGTTCAGACATTCAAACCTGCATTTTCCACATGGAAATTTTATATTTCCGGGTTGAAAAGGTCAGGTCGGATCAGGCAAAAAACCTGATCAGTTGCATCAGTTTTTTAAAATCCGCGCCGGATCCGTCCTATAAGGCATAGGACGGATTATGCCTGATTAAAAAAAAACTGATGTGTGAAAGTAGCCTATGCTTTCAACAATATTTTGTAGTATCTTGTGTGGGATGATTAAACGCTGATCAACTTGTGTGTAGTCGTATGTTAACTTGCTTAAATCTGCCCGTGTAAATGGGCCTTTATTCCCTTCTTGCTATATATGCATGTATGGTGGCGTGGGGGGAGTCAGAAAAGGTAGCCATGAAAAGGCCCACATACACATTAAAATAAGTTGATCAAAATGGTTAATTTACACCGTGATGATCGATCTTCAGCTGTTTTGGTTAAACTAACTATTGTTTAGTTCAACTGATGCCCGAACAAGGTACCATCATGATCATTTAAAATGTTGATGGTGTCTGTTTTGACTTTTTTTTCTGATAATCACTGGCTGTATTATTGGCCAAAAAAAGCATAACCTGCCTGATGTAGTCTGAAATGCTATTTTTGCCGCAGAAAATGGGTCAACTGCCCACCTTTTGTGTTATGTATGTGTATTGTTTATTGCATTTACCACTTGAGTTGGAGTCGCTTGTCTGAAAATGCCAGAGTAGGTTCTGCTATACTTTTCCCAAAGTTATAGAACCGTATGCAACACTATTTTTTTTTTTTTTTTTCAAGTAAAATGATAGAAAGGACCCTACATATACAGCGGGGAAATAAAGTATTTAGTCAGCCACCAATTGTGCAAGTTTTCCCACTTAAAAAGATGAGAGAGGCTTGTAATTGACAGAGTCAAAATGAGAACACAAATCCTGAAAATCGCCTTGTCTGATTTGGCAAGATTTATTTTGCAAGTTATGGTGGAAAATAAGTATTTGGTCACCTAAAAACATGCAAGATTTCTAGCTCTCACAGACCTGTAACTTCTTCTTTAAGATGCTCCTATGTCCTCCACTCATTACCTGTAGTAATGGCACCTGTTTGAACTTGTTATCAGTATAAAAAACACCTGTCCACAACCTCAAATAGTCACACTCCAAACTCCACTATGGTGAAAAAAAAAGAGCCGTCGAAGGACACCAGAAAAAAAATTGCAGCCCTGCACCAGGCTGGGAATACTGAATCTGCAATAGGCAAGCAGCTTCATGTGATGAAATCAACTGTGGGAGCAATAATAACAAAATGGAAGACATACAAGACCACTGATAATCTCCTTCGATCTGGGGCTCCATGCAAGACCTCACACCATGGGGTCAAAATGATCACAAAAATGGTGAGCAAAAATCCCAGAACCACATGGAGGAACCTAGTGAATGACCTTCATAGAGCTGGGAGCACTGTAACAAAAGCTACCATCAGTAACACACTACGCCGCCAGGGACTCAAATCGTGCAGTGCCAGACGTGTCCCCCTGCTTAAGCCAGTACATGTCCGGACCTGTCTGAAGTTAGCTAGAGAGCATTTGGATTATCCAGGAGAGTATTGGGAGAATGTCATATGGTCTGATGAAACCAAAGTGTAACTGTTTGGTAGAAGCAAAACTCGTCGTGTTTGGAGGAGACAGAATGCTTAGTTGTATCCAAAGAACGCCGTACCTACTGTGATACTGTGAAACATGGGGGTGGCAACATCATGCTTTGGGGCTGTTTCTCTGCAAAAGGACCAGGATGACTGAACCGTGTACATGAAAGAATGAATAGTACCATGTATCGTGAGATTTTGAGTGCAAACCTCTTTCCATCAGCAAGGGCATTGAAGATGAAACGTGGATGGGTCTTTCAGCATGATAATGATCTCAAGCACACTGCCAGGATAACAAAGGAGTGGCTTCGTAAGAAGCATATGAAGGTCCTGGAGTGGCCTAGCCAGTCTCCAGATCTCAACCCCATTGAAAACCTTTGGAGGGATTTGAAAGTTCGTGTTGCCCAGTGACAGGCCCAAAACATCACTGCTCTAGATGAGATCTGCATGGAGGAATGGGCCAACATACCACCAACAGTGTGTGGCAACCTTGTGAAGACAGAAAACGTTTGACCTCTGACATTGCCAACAAAGGATAGATAACAAAATATTGAGATGAACTTTTGTTAATGACCAAATACTTATTTTCCACCATAATTTGCAAAATAAATCTTGCCAAATCAGACAAGGTGATTTTCTGAATATGTTTTCTCATTTTGACTCTCATAGTTGTGGTCTACCTATGATCTCAATTACTGACCTTGCTCATGTGTTTGAGTGGGAGAACTTGCACAATTGGTGGCTGACTAAATACTTTTTTTTCCCCACTGTAGTGAATGGAGCCCATTGGGTGTTGCATAATTTCATGGACCTTTACCTCGCATAGATACATCTAAATCTTATGAAGAACTTGCAGTCATCATTGGCCCCTATCTCCTCCTTCTCATGTCCTGATTCTGCACTAAAGCATTACAATGAAACACTTTAAAGTGCCCTGGATGAAACTGCACCCCCTATACATAGAACAACTAGGCACAGACGGCGACAACCCTGGCACACGCTGCAAACACGCTTCCTACAGCGGTACTCCAGGTGCGCTGAACGTCTGGAGAAAATCCAATCTACTCGAACATTTCATCCGTTATAAGTTTATGCTTAAAACATACAACACTGCCCTTCACCTCTCAAAACAAACCTATTTCAACACCCTCATCACCTCACTATCCAATAACCCGAAACGTCTCTTTGACACTTTTCATTCCCTACTCAACCCAAGAGTGCAGGCACCAACCATGGATCTCCACGCTAACGATCTGGCTAATTATTTCAAAGAAAAAATTTACCATATCCGACAGGAATTTATCTCCCAATCACCTCATACCATGCACTGTCTTCCCTCCCCATTCCATCTAGATCACTCTCTGATTTTGAACCAGTAACAGAAGAAGTAAGTAATCAGGCTCCTTGCATCTTCTCGCCCTACCACTTGCACCAGTGACCCCATTCCATCACATCTCCTCCAGTCCCTTTCCCCTGCTGTCACCACTCGCCTAACTAAAATATTTAACCTCTCTTTCTTCGGTATCTTTCCTTCCTTCCTCATTTAAGCATGCCATCATACAGCCATTACTTAAAAAACCATCCCTCGACCAAAACTGTGCCGCTAACTATAGACCTATTTGTAATCTTTCCTTCATCTCTAAACTCCTGGAACGCCTGGTTCATGCCTGACTTATCCGCTATCTCTCAGATAACTCTCCTTCACCCTCTACAATCTGGTTTCCGCTCTCTACACTGTACTGAAACTGCCCTCACTAAAGTCTCTAATGATCTCCTAACAGCATGGAGTACTGACCATTAGATTTAGCTAATTCACTTGGATTTCAGCAGCATTCGACACTCTGGATCATCGGCTCCTCCTCACTATGCTCCGTTCCATTTGCCTCAAGGACACCATTCTCTCTTGGTTCTCATCCTATCTCTGATCTCTCCTTTACTGCATCTTTAGCTGGCTCCTCCTCCTCTCATCTTCCCCTTACTGTTGGGGTTCCTCAAGGATCGGTTCTAGGCCCCCTCCTCTTCTCTTTGTATACTGCCCCTATTGGTCAAGCAATTAGTAGATTTGGTTTCCAGTACCATCTCTATGCTGATGACACCAAGCTATACACTTCTTCTCCTGATATCACGCCTGCCTTTTTGGAAAACACCAGTGATTGTCTTACTGCTGTCTCTAACATCATGTCCTCCCTCTATCTGAAACTGAACCTGTCGAAAACTGAACTCGTGTTTCCTCCCTCTACTAACCTACCTATGCCCGACATTGCCATTTCCGTGTGTGGTTTCACCATTATTCCCCTGCAACATGCCTGCTGTCTTAGGGTCATACTTGATTCTGAGCTTTCATTTACCCCCCACATCCGATCACTGGCTTGCTCTTGTTATCTGCACCTCAAAAATATTTCTAGAATTCGACCCTTTCTTACTTTCGACTCTGTAAAAACTCTTACTGTTTCTCTTATTCATTCTCGTCTGGACTATTGTAACTCTCTACTAATCGGTCTCCCTCTTACCAAACTCTCCCCTCTCCAATATGTCTTGAATGCTGCAGGTAGGATCATATTCCTCACCAATCGTTATACCGATGCCTCTACATTGTGCCAGTCCTTACACTGGTTGCTAGAGTTGAGCGAAACAGGTCGTTCATTTTCAAAAGTCGCCGATTTTCGCCAAAGTCGGGTTTCATCAAACAAAACCCGGCCGTGGAGTGAGTTTGGTCACGTGTTCGGTGACCATTTTGCTGGAGTCGGTTTTCCCCTACACTTTAAGCGCCTTTTCTCGGCCAATGAGCAAGGATGCAGGCTGTGGGCAACGGGATGACATAGCCAGCGGCCAGCACCATCTTAGAGAAGGGCATTGCAGCGATTGGCTGGCTTTCAGTGGCGTCACAGTGCATATAAAATCCCTCAGCGCCGACCGCCATTTTACATCTGCCGAACTCCGTGTAGGGGAAGGTTGCTGACGGTGCGTCTGAGCAGGGAGAGCGTTAGGCAGGGCCTAAAAAAAAAAATTACTTTCTGCTGATAGCGATTAGCTGTACAGTGACTGTGCAGTGAGAGGGGAGGATTTGTGTGCAGCAACGCTGGTTCTTAGGCTGCCTGCCTGCCAGTGACGCTGTAGAAATTGCTTGTGTGGAGCATCAGATTTGATTAGTAGGCTGCCTGCCGGTGATAAGGGGGCAATTAATTTGGTGGAGTAGCAGAGCTGCCTGCCAGTGACAGTGTACAAATTGCTTGTGTGGAGGATCACATCTGATTAGTAGGCTGCCTGCCTGTGATAAAGGGGCAATTTATTCCCCATTGACTTGCATTGGGGTCGGATTTTCGACTCCGACCCGACCATTTCCGTTAGTTGGCCGACTTCGTTCGACTCGACTTTTGAGAAAGTCGGGTTTCGGAAACCCGACTCGACCCAAAAAAACGGGAAAGTCGCTCATCTCTACTGGTTACCCATCCACTCCAGATTTCAGTATAAACTTATTACCCTCACCCACAAAGCACTCCACGGATCAGCACCACCATACATCTCCTCCTCCTCTCAGCCTACCACCCTACCCGTACCCTCCGTTCTGCTAATGACCTGAGGTTAACATCCTCATTAATCAGAACCTCCCACTCCC
>JARQOD010000002.1:377701858-377744097 GCA_033576555.1 Oophaga sylvatica
CCCATCACCCTGTAGTGTTTTCTGTCTTGTTTGTGCAGATACATACATACAGATCTGAAAATATTATTCTTTATTTCTTGTAGCCAAACATTACATTGAAGTGATCATTAATAGGATTAGAATGAAAGTATATTAAAGGGAACCTGTCACCAGAAAAAAACGCTGTTAATCTGCAGGGTAATGGGTTACTAACTTGCCCAGTGCCTACACTTAGTCGAACGCTGCGGGGAGAAAATAAACTTTATTTTCCCCAGGATCGTTCCCATTTCAGTCCTCAGGGGCGGTGCTTTGCTCTGCATTGGTGTTCAAATGTCAGTCAGGGCCGGGGAATGATATCAGTCACGAGTACGGATTCAGTCACTACTCGAAGTATCCCAAGCGCTGCTGTAATCACACCTCTGGCACTGACTGACAGCTGAGCCCCAATGCAGAAGCAGTGGCAGTCAGGGCCAGGGGCGAGATTTCAGTCACTACTCGAAGTATCCCAAACGTGGCTGTAATCACACCTCTGGAACTGACTGCCACTGCTTCTGCATTGGGGCTCAGCTGTCAGTCAGGGCCAGGGGCGAAATTTCAGTCACTACTCGAAGTATCCCAAACGTGGCTGTAATCACACCTCTGGAACTGACTGCCACTGCTTCTGCATTGGGGCTCAGCTGTCAGTCAGGGACAGGGGCGAGATTTCAGTCACTACTCGAAGTATCCCAAACGTGGCTGTAATCACACCTCTGGCACTGACTGCCACTGCTTCTGCATTGAGGCTCAGCTGTCAGTCAGGGCCAGGGGTGAGATTTCAGTCACTACTCGAAGTATCCCAAGCGTGGCTGTAATCACACCTCTGGCACTGACTGCTACTGCTTCTGCATTGGGGCTCAGCTGTCAGTCAGGGCCAGGGGCGAGATTTCAGTCACTACTCGAAGTATCCCAAGCGTGGCTGTAATCACACCTCTGGCACTGACTGCTACTGCTTCTGCATTGGGGCTCAGCTGTCAGTCAGGGCCAGGGGCGAGATTTCAGTCACTACTCGAAGTATCCCAAGCGTGGCTGTAATCACACCTCTGGCACTGACTGCTACTGCTTCTGCATTGGGGCTCAGCTGTCAGTCAGGGCCAGGGGCGAGATTTCAGTCACTACTCGAAGTATCCCAAGCGTGGCTGTAATCACACCTCTGGCACTGACTGCTACTGCTTCTGCATTGGGGCTCAGCTGTCAGTCAGGGCCAGGGGCGAGATTTCAGTCACTACTCGAAGTATCCCAAGCGCGGCTGTAATCACACCTCTGGCACTGACTGCCACTGCTTCTGCATTGGGGCTCAGCTGTCAGTCAGGGACAGGGGCGAGATTTCAGTCACTACTCGAAGTATCCCAAACGTGGCTGTAATCACACCTCTGGCCCTGACTGCCACTGCTTCTGCATTGGGCTCAGCTGTCAGTCAGGGACAGGGGCGAGATTTCAGTCACTACTCGAAATATCCCAAGCGCGGCTGTAATCACACCTCTGGCCCTGACTGCCACTGCTTCTGCATTGGGGCTCAGCTGTCAGTCAAGGACAGGGGCGAGATTTCACTCATTACTCAAAGTATCCCAAGCGCTGGTGTAATCACACCTCTAGCCCTGACTGCCACTGCTTCTGCATTGTGGCTCAGCGGTCAGTTAGGGCCGGGGGCGCGGTACAGCTGCCACTCTGTATACCCGGGAGCGCTGACAGGGGTAATAAAGTTCATTTTCTCCCCACAGTTAGGCTATGTGCAGGAGCCGGCCAGCACAATAACGCTATTGACCTGCAGATTAAACCCATATCTGCAGGTTAATAGCATTTTTTTCTGGTGACAGGTTCCCTTTAAACACTGTTGGTTGTGCATGTGCAAAGCCAGTATCAAGCCTCTTCCAACTGATTTGGCACTGGATATACTCCTCCATATGAATAGAGTATTGTACATTCTTCCACATGTCATCGAATGTATCAAGTTTCATATTGTTGGAAACTTCATGTTTGTTTCTAGAATTGTAAAATCATCAAACTTTTTAGATTTACAGTAAGCAAGATTATGTGGTGAACTTGTCCTATAAGTGAGTGGTTGACCAGTTTATGGTAATCTGTCATCAGGTATTTGCTATTCCACCTGGCTGCAGCATGATGTAGAGGCAGAGACCCTGATTCCAGCTTTGTATCATTTACTGGGTTGCTTGCTGCAATTTTGATAAAATTACTCTTCTCTGTTGCAGATCTAGCAGTTGTTTGAATGCTGAGCTCTGTATAACCATGTTCATACCACTGATTGGCAGCTTTCTGTGTACACTGTGCATAAGCAGAAAGCTGCCAATCAGTTGTGGGGGTGGGGTTATACAGAGCCTATGTGTATAGAGGACTACATAGGAGCTAGTTTTCTAGTCCTTTAGTGATAAAATTACTGTTTATCAGCAGGAGATTATCAAAGCTACATTAAGCAGCCTAGTAAGTGACCCCCCCTACATCATGCTGCACTCAGATTAAGAGGAAGAAAAAAAACTGGTGACAGATTCCCTTAAAATTGTACGGTTTATGATAAAAAATGACTTGATTGAAATGTGAAGGTTCACCTACATTGTGATTTCTAAGGTCATTTCTGTAGTAGATAAATAGCATGTATGAAGTATTGATGAGCATTAATACAGAAATCGGTGGGATAACGTTTTGATTATCTCAATGTCTTGAATGGAGTAACTAATTTGAAGTGCGTTAGGAAATGAACACTCGCTTAAATGAGCTTCATTTTGGAAGACATTTCGTATTTGTGACATTGTTCGTGTGTTTAGACCAGTGTGACGATGGTATCGTTTTTGGTAAATTGGTCACCAATTTCTATGATATAATTAGTATTAGTTTATTTATACTCTCAACATTGAAATTGCAATGCTAAGAAGGAAAAGTCATGGAATTCTGAAAATCACAGGATGGATTGATATGTTAATGATGTGCAAATGAAAATTAAGTTTTTAAAACATCTCAATCTATTTAGTAGCAAGAATGAACACTACATGCAGAAATACATGCACTCACACACCTTGGCACTCTATCAGTTAGGTTATTAATGGTGATCTGAGAAATGTTCTGCCACACTGATTGCATGTTGGCACGTAGGTCATCAAGATCCGCTGCTGGCTGCTCCCTTTGCAATGTAGTTAATGAGTTTCTTGCAAATCCTGTTCACTCGGAGTAATAAATCAACTGAAAATTTTCAAATCCACAAAATACCGTATGTGAATTACTATGGCTGGATTTTATTAATTGTAGTTCAAAGTTTTCATAAAGTGATCTGCATGATCTGCTACAGAATTTGTTGTGGACTTTCTGCTGCAGGAAATCTGTTATGGCTACATAATTGTGCATTTCTGTTCTCCATGCTTAGTGTGGCACACACACAATGCAAAGATTGAGGTAACTGCTCTCCTTTTTATCTGGCTTCATATGTGATTTTCATATTGCCCACACCTGTTACTTGCCACAAGTGAGTTTGAATGAACATCACATGCTTGAGGCAAAGTTGTTTACCCACAATTTTGGAAAGGTGCCAATGAGTCGCACATAGCCAGGGCCTGTGGGGTACTCGGCACAGAGCCCGATTACTTCACTGGGGATGTCAAGGGTAGCGCAGCTCGGTCCGTTGCCCTGGGCGCTCACTAAAAGGGGAATATTTACAGGGGATGATAGAAATGTTTGTGACGCCACCTGTGGTTTCTGGTCAGGATGACCAGCGCTGCAGGATAGATCCTCTGAGGGGTTGTTACTGGGCAGCAAGGTGTTAAGTCTCCCACAGGCAAGACTGATCCCTCAGGGTATATGGCGGTGTAAGGGTGCAGGAGCAATAATCCAGACACACACAAGACAGTCTCTTTCTGTACCTTTACTGGTGGTAGATTCAGGCACGTCCCTGGAAGCTGTCAGTGTGGAGGATGCATGTCCAGTAAACCACTGAGTAGGTGTAGGGCCTCCTTCTTTATGTGTGTGAGTTTCTGACCCGTATAGAACTAAGTCTAACTCCATCTTCTTTGCTACGCCCGGCTGACCTTGTGATGGAGCCTTCTTTTGGACAGAACTAAGTCTCTATGTGCAGGGCCCTGCTAGACTCTTGTTCTTCCTGACCCCGGTTACGTATCAGCACTGTTGGGCCCCTGCAATTTGGAATCCAGCAGGGTCTCCGGTTTCTCTTACTAGTCCTGAAGAAGCTAGCAAGCTCGGACCCGGTGTCTGGTAGTGCAATGCTGAGGTAAGCTATCAATGCTGTCGACCTCTGTACTCTCTCTCTCTCTTCTTCCACTTGCCTTTCGCCTACTCACACCTTTAACATAAGCACAATCAGCAGTAGATGTCAGCTTTCTTCGTCTTCACCGCTCTCCATCCGTCGGCACGCTTACTTAATGAAACGCTCACTGAAGGTATCTCAGTAGACTCAACTTTGACCAGACTAAGTGGCAATCCGTCCCACTAATACTGGACTCCACGATGTAAGCTGAGTGTATGCTGAAGTCTTCAGGCTTTCAAATAAGTCTCTCTTTAGCTAGTCTTTCCCTCTCAGTTCGTCTGAGGTAACTAGCTTGTCCGTCTCTCACCATCTGTCTGACAAGATCAGAATCTGAGATAGACTAATCTAATCTAAACACTGCTGTCTCTCTCCACACCCTTATATACCTGCGTACTCTACAAGGGCTCCCTCTGGTAGCACCAGGGAAATGCGAAGTGTGAATGAATATCAGGTGATTTGTTGTTTACCTTTCATGCATCCTCCAGGGTAACATGTGGCTCCAGAGTGCAGCTGGGCTACACACCAACAATTTGGCCCTGCCCATTTTTGGGGTTTTGTGTGAAATATCCAATATGCTTTTTTGTGGTGTTCCAATACACAAATGAATAAACATTTGCATAACAAACCCATGTGTAAGGCCATCATTTTCTGGGAGAAATACTTATTTTTCTGAAACCATTTCAAGGGTGCCAACCCGTTTGGCCATGACAGTATACTTATGTCATTGTAAATCAGAAAAACAACATCTGTGTTACACTGGACAACTCACTTTCACATGCATGCCATAAAGCAAGCTGATGCACATAATATGATTTCACCTTTATCCTCATAACTTTATAGTGCAAGGAGTGTTTTTATTCAGCTGACCAAAATGGGAAAGGTCCTAGGTGTGTTTGATTTCCAGTTTTGCTCCTGGGATGTGCTCTCAGATAAGACTCTGGTTTGTGTGCATAACATTGAGCAAGACAGATATATTTTTATGGACTGTTTCTCCAGCCTTTTATATAAATAACCTGCACTGATAAAGAGCCAATGAATCAGTGCACCATGATGGCCAAGATAAGTCCGCAGCAGAACAAACAGTATTTAAAGTGAACCATCATCTGATTCATGCTGCCAAAACATGAGTCAGTGCCTGACTGCAGGCAAGTATACTTTTCTATGAAACGCTCTAGCATAGGAGAGAAAGTTAAAGGTTTTAACCGCTGACCTTATTTGAAGACTATAGTAATCTGGCTATACCCCCAGCTCTTCTCAGTGTTGTTCTAGGTGATTCACAGGTCTTTCCCTCATGTGCACATATGTGAACACCTGTCAATCACATGCAGCAGCGCTGGAAGAAACCTGCCAGGAACAAGGCTGGACTACTCTGGTCTCTGGCTATGGTCCATAACCATAACCTTAAAGGGGGTGTCCACTAATAGCACAATCCCTTCTTGATCTGAATGTTTGCCCCTGTGAAAATAAAAGCACTTCTTATTCTCGCCTCCCGTGCTGGTACTGTTCCAGTGGTGTCGGCACTCGCGTTCCCAGGTCTCACGTGCTTCTATTCAGATCGAGAAGGGCTTGGCCTAGCAGTGGACAACTTCTTTAAACTAGTTTAAACACCAGTGGAATGGCACAAACACAGGAGGTAAGAGTAATAAGTGCTTTTATTTTCACACTGTATATGCATTATAAATGTTGGACTACCTGCAGCTCAAGTAATCAATGCCTGTAATTCTAAATAATTTCCTCAATGATTTAAGCAATACTTTCCTAAATGTTTACTTTTATATTTTTCACTTCTTCAAAATCAGATGAAAATCTTTGAATTCAAGACTTTCTTTGTTGTGCTTTGTGTACATCTTTGTATCTACTACTTTTTCTATCCCAATACTCCTCATGTCACCTGGGAGCATACGAAACATGTTGGGGGAGCTCTGTGAAGGATTTTATTACAATTGTCAGTCTTGAGTTGTCTACAGTGGGTACAGAAAGTATTCAGACTCCTTTAAATTTTTAACTCTTTGTCTCATTGCAGCTATTTGGTAAATTCAAAAAAGTTCATTTTTTTTCTCATTAATGTGCACTCAGCACCCCATTTTGACTGAAAAAAACAAATGCAGAAATTTTTGCAAATGTATTAAAAAAGAAAAATTGAAATATCACATGGTCATAAGTATTCAGACCCTTTGCTCAGTATTGAGTAGAAGCACCCTTTTGAGCTAGTACAGCCATGAGTCGTCTTGGGAATGATGCAAAAAAATTTTCACACCTGGATTTGGGGATCCTCTGCCGTTCTTCCTTGCAGATCCTCTCCAGCTCCGTCAGGTTGGGTGGTGACCATTGGTGGACAGACATTTTCAGGTCTCTCCAGAGATGCTCAATTGGGTTTAGGTCAGGGCTCTGGCTGGGCCAGAATGGTCACAGAGTTGTTCTGAAGCCACTCCTTTGTTATTTTAGCTGTGTGCTAAGGGTCATTGTCTTGTTGGAATGTGAACCTTCGGCCAAGTCTGAGGTCCAGTGCACTCTGGAAGAGGTTTTCATCCAGGATATCTCTGTACTTGGCCGCATTCATGTTTCCTTCAATTGCAACCAGTCATCCTGTCCCTTCTACTGAAAAATACCCCCCATAGCATGATGCTGCCACCACATTTCACTGTTGGGATTGTATTGGGCAGGTGATGAGCAGTGCCTGGTTTTCTCCACACATACCGCTTAGAATTATCTTTATCACCAGAAAGTTCTATCTTCGTCTCATCAGACAGAGAATCTTATTTTTCATAGTCTGGGACTCCTTCATGTGTTTTTTAGCAAACTCTATGCGGGCTTTCATATGTCTCGCACTGAGGAGAGGCTTCTGTCGGGCCTCTCTGCCATAAAGGCCCTACTGGTGGAGGGCTGCAGTGATAGTTGACTTTGTGGAACTTTCTCCCATTTCCCTACTGCATCTGTGGAGCTCAGCCACAGTGATCTTGGAGTTCTTCTTTACCTCTCTCACCAAAGCTCTTCCCCCACGATTGCTCAGTTTGGCTGTACGGCCAGGTCAAGGAAGACTTCTGGTGGTCCAAAACTTCTTCCATTTAAGGATTATGGAGGCCACTGTGCTCTTAGGAACCTTGAGTTCTTGAGAAATTATTTTGTAACTTTGGCCAGATATGTACCTTGCCACAATTCTGTCTGTGAGCTCCTTGGCCAGTTCCTTTGACCTCATGATTCTCATTTGGTCTGACATGCACTGTAAGCTGTGAGGGCTTATAAAGACAGGTGTGTGCCTTCACAAATCAAGTCCTATCAGTTTAATTAAATACAGCTGGACTCCAATGAAGGAGTAGAACCATCTCAAGGAGGATTACAAGGAAATGGACAGCATGTGCCTTAAATAGGAGTGTCTGAGCAAAGGGTGTGAATACTTATGACCATGTGATATTTTTTTTTCAGTCAAGATGGGGTGCAGAGTGTACATTAATGAGAAAAAAATGAACATTTTTGAATTTAACAAATGGCTGCAATGAAACAAAGAGTGAAAACATTAAAGGGGTCTGAATACTTTCTGTACTCACTGTAGGATGATATATACAAAGGGGGAGAAGTGGAGAAGAGAGGACCTGAATGACATTATTGGAATACCTCTTGTGGCTCTATGACCAACCTGACACTTGGACAACCACTCCATTCCAGACACAAAAGCATCTAACTGAGTCATCAATCTCTCAGATTATAAAGCTAGCAGCAGCAGCAGACTACATAAATTTTTTGGGGCCATACCCGGTATTTCGTGTCTGTGACACAAACACACAAGTATAGACTAATATCAGTAGGTGGAAATTATAGAATGTGATTTTTTTTTTTTTTTTAGTAAGGTGTGCGATTTAATAGAATTACAAAAAGAGGGTTTCAGTGAGCCAAGTGATTGTAATAATAAAAAATGAAGTTGGGGCTGCCTCTAGGCGCTATACTAGCCTACAATCTTCTGGGAAGACTTTCCACAAAATTGTTCAGTGCATCTGGCAGATGGTGCTATTTCAGCAAATGACCATTTGTCAGGTTAGGCACTATTGTTGGATGAGAGTCTGTCTTGTAATCAGCCTTTACGTTTTTCCCATAGGTGTTTGATGTGGTTGAGGTCAGGGTTTTGTGCGGACCATTGAAGCTCTTCAATACCAAATTCTCCAAAATATGCTTTTATCGACCTTGCTTCGTGAACTGGGGCACATTCGTACATTAAACAGAAAAACTTCTTCCTGAACATTACCTTAGCTGGTAGGTGGGTCTGGCCCAAACCCTAAAATAGACCCATACCGCTATTCTTAGTACACCAAATTTTACAGCAAGTATTTTTCTTGCATTATCCGCTAAAACCACGTACATCCATGATACTGTCAGAGTGAAATTTGTTTTTGTTTTTTTTTGGTCTGAAAAACACTTTTTTCTGCTCCACTACATATGCTCTTTACTCCTCTCCTGTCTTGCACATTTGGGAACCCATTTCAGCACACTCTATTCCTGTATGCGCCTGTGAACACTTCCAATTATTGGGTGGTGTGCGCACATTCTGTAATCAGATGGGACTATCCTCAGTAAGGAATGTAGCACCTCTATTGAAGTGTGTGTTAGAAAGAGAGGGAGAATTTGGAAAATAATCAAATATGGTGGCTATGATCTTATTTGTTCTTTGTTTTCCTTTTTTCATTTCAAGAACCAGCCCAAAAAAATGAGTGACCCATTTGACTGTGATAGCTGTAAGGAGTCTCTCTACGGAAGGAAGTATATCCAAATGGAAGAAGGTCCGTACTGTATACCGTGCTATGACAGCCTGTTTGCGAACACCTGTGATGAGTGTAAAGAGCTTATTGGCCACGATTCAAGGGTAGGTCAACCATGTTTTTTTACTTATCCAAACTTTCATGTTTTTATAAGGAATTTGTGCAGAAAAGCTTTCACTGCTAGATACCGCTATCAAAATAATATAACCCTGGGAGCGTCACTCTGTCCGAAGCCTTTATAGACTGCACAAGCGCGACGCGCCTGCGCAGTCTGGCTCCAGACAGATTGAGGCATCCAGCGGTTACAGGTAGAGGAGTTTGTATGGTGCCGGAGATCGCGGTACGCGTAGACACTGAATGCATACCGCGATCTCCTGCGCCATACTTATATACTTACCTGACCGGGAGGAGCGTTACCGCGGCGCTTCTCCGGGGCAGAAGTGCAGTCGGAATCGCGCATGCCCAGTCTGCGCTTTCCGGTGCCATTTTGTGGAAGACACACTGCAGTGTGCCTTCAAGAAAATGGTGCTGGAAAGCGATGACTGTGCAGGCGCCGATTTCGTCGGCACAATCCTACCCTCCTGACATCACGGCACAACAACTTACGGGTCTCGCCGTGATGTCAGGAGAGGGCAGGTTGTGGCGCCGGAATGGAGCGCCGATTTCAGCAGCACAATCCCGCCCTTTCCTGACCTCATGGCAAGACCCCCACGGCAATACCAGTGTCTTCACAAAAATGGCGCCGGACAACGCGGTTTGCGCAGGCGCACAGTTAATTTACATATGTAACTGACGCCTACACTTCGCTGCCATTTTAAAATCACTGCCCCCTCTGCTCACATCACTACCTTATTTACATATGTAACTGACGCCCACAAATCGCCCCCATTTAAAAACATCTCTGCACCACACAGTGCCTGTCAGAGAAAAAAAATTGGTACTATATATACACATATATTCTGCGCCACACAGTGCCTCCACCGTCTATCAGAAAAAAAAATTGGTACTATATATACACATATATTCTGACCCACACAGTGCCTCCAGTGTTTGTCAGGGAAAAAAAATGGTACTATAGACATATATTCTGCGCCACACAGTGCCTCTGGTGGTCAGAAAAAAAATGACTAGATAGACATATTGCGCCAAAGCCTCGTGTCATCAGAAAAAAAAATTGGTACTAAGATAGACATATATTCTGCGCCACACAGTGCCTCCACTGTAGCCGTGTTTGCATGGGGTGTCCATCAACCAGCCATCCTCCACTCCATCCATCTGGACCATCGAGCGTTGCACGGCACTCATTGGTGAACAAAACAGTTTTGAAGTCAGTCTTCATGTATTGTTTGGCCCACTGGAGCCATTTCTGCTTGTGTGCAGTGGATAGAGGAGGTTGACATGATGACTTACGCACAGCTGCAAACCTCTGAAGGACGGGGGACGTTGGAGGCACCAGCAGCTTCAAAAACTTATCTGCTGCTATAACAAGGCTTTTTTGCCGCTGCTCTTTTAACCTGACATAATTGCCTGTAGGAAAGAGTCCTCAATTTTCCTTAATCAGCACGCACACGTGTGTACTGTGAATCAGCTACATACTTCTTGATTGTGCGATGATCACGATGAAGTGTCTTGGCAATGTTGATTGTAGTCATGCCTTGACCTAAACACTCCACAATTTGTTTGTTTCTCAGCAGCCGACACATCCTTTTTCTTTCCCATTTTGGCAGAAAATGTAGGCTGCTTAATAATGTGGGAGAGCCTTCTTAAGTAGTCTTGCCTTTCATTGGACACACCTGCCAAACTAATTAGCACAGGTGTCTCAATGAGTTTAACTGACAAACAAAAAAAATTCTTACCTTATCACTCATAAACAATTTTTGCATAATAATTTGGAACACAGTGTATATGTACATATATTATGACCCACACAGTGCCTCCAGTGTTTGTCAGGAAAAAAAAATTGGTATTATATATACACATATATTCTGTGCCACACAGTGCCTCCGGTGTCTGTCAGAAAAAAAAATTGGTACTATATATACACATATATTCTGCGCCGAACAGTGCCTCCGGTGTCTGTCAGAAAAAAAAATTGGTACTATATATACACATATATTCTGTGCCACACAGTGGCTCCACTGTCGGTCAGAAAAAAAAAAAAATTGGTAAACT
The DNA here is from genome assembly GCA_033576555.1 of Oophaga sylvatica. Taxonomy (NCBI): domain Eukaryota; kingdom Metazoa; phylum Chordata; class Amphibia; order Anura; family Dendrobatidae; genus Oophaga; species Oophaga sylvatica. Next base: position 377,713,061 of record JARQOD010000002.1, read on the forward strand.
TTAAAACCTTATTAGTTCCGTAAATTCATAATAATGCCCCCCAAAAGCCAGCAAGAGTTCTTTCTCAGGAGGAAACTGAGGCAAAAAAAAAAAGGGCAGAAGTTCAAAAGGTTCGTAGAAGTAGGGTTAAAAAACAGCACCTTAAATTGCAGCGTGAAGACAATACTGTCAGAAGAAGGGCTGCCCATCATAATCTCACACAACAAAAGCGTCAACACATTCACAAAGCTGATGCTGAAAGGCATAGGTCTGCCCAAGAGAGTATGACAGACTGTGAGCTTCAGCAGCATCGCAAAGCAATGCTGAGACAAAAAGAGTAGCCCGTGCTAAACAACCTGCCCGCTGGTGTAAGAACGTAAGATGTCGCAACACTGCTTTGCTTGCTGTAAACGTCAATGAAGTCGACATTGGAGCATGCTATCTTGGCCCAATGAACAACAAATGTTCATTTTGTAATGCTAACCATTTCCAAAATGAAATTACAACAAACTGTTGTCATAATGGAACCATCATACTGCAAGAAGTACGAATGAATCCCTACATTACTAATTGCATGAAGAGATTGGAACCAAACTCCAAGAAATTTTATGGAAAACATAAGATCATACAATAGTGCAAACGCTTTTGCATCAATGGGTGCACAAATTGACCAATCAATTAACAGGCGATCAGGTCCTTTCTGTTACAGAATCCATGGGCAAATTTACCATGCAACATCTGCGCTGCACCCTAACCAAGGTGAATCACCAACATTCGCCCAGTTATATACTCTGGATTCGGCTCGAGCCTTGAATGAAAGAATGCAAAATCCAGCCAACAGTGGATGCATTCGTAATGTTATGGAAAATCTACAAAAAATTCTCGAAGACATCAGTCCTTTCTCCAGACAATACAAAATATGTTGCAATTTGAACACGAAGAAATGCTGAAAGCAAATCTAGAAAACCGAATGCCTATTGAATATAGCATGACTTTCATGAGAGAAAAAGTAAATACTATGCACCCCGGCAGAATCAATGCTCCAACTGCCAGAGGGGAAATTGTTGCCATTTTCCACAGCGCCAATGGTGCACCCCCAGAAAACCGTGACATTACCATTCATCCCAAAAGTGGGACTTTACAAAATATATCTATCCTGAGTAGACTCTGTGACCCAATGTGCTTCCCTTTGCTTTTCCCTTATGGTGACTTTGGGTGGACCACAGAACTAAAAAAAAACAATTGGTCGAGGAAATGTGACTCAACTTCAATGGTATTCATACCACTTTGCCATTCGTGATGGTACTTTTAACCAGGTCCTTAATGCAGGAAAGCTGACACACCAATTTATGGTTGATGCCTATTGCAAACTGAGGCAAACCGTTTAAATTGGGTACGCAAAAATCAAAGTACTGAAAGAGCTGCAGAATATGACGTACTGCACAATTCGTAACCAACCACCATTTCATGGACAAGGATATCCTGCCTTTAAAAAAAGTCATACTGCCACCAACTTTCCAAGGAAGTCCAAGAAATATGGCACAAAATTACCAAGATGCCATGGCAATGGTCAGGAAATATGGCAAACCAGATCTATTTGTAACAGTAACGTGCAATCAAAAATGGACGGAAATAAGAGAAAATTTACTTCCCAGTCAGCAACCATGCGACAGGCCGGATTTAGTAGCACGAGTATTTAACATTAAACTAAAATTGCTACTTGGAGACTTAACCACATACCACAGATTTGGACGTGTTAATGGTATGGTGTATGTAATTGAGTTCCAAAAAAGAGGGCTCCCTCACGGACACATTGATATTTATGGCCCCGGAATACAAAGCCTGGGATACAGAAAGAACTGACAAAATTGTTTGTGCAGAGCTCCCGCACAAAGACACTCATCCGAAGCTTTATGAAACTATAAAATCTTGCATGATACACGGTCCATGTAACATAGTAACATAGTTATTAAGGCTAAGGAAGACTTTAAGTCCATCTAGTTCAACCCATATCCTATCCTAACCTGCCCTAACATGTTGATCCAGACGAAGGCAAAAAAAACCCCAAGTGGCAAACAGTACGCTTCACATTGTGGCCAACTTAATCCAAATGCACCATGTATGGACAATGGGAACTGTACCAAAGGCTTTCCCAAAGATTTCTGTTCTGAAACTAACAGCAATGTAAATGGATACCCTAAATACCAACGTCGGGATGATAACAACTTTGTTGCACTTGGTGGAAACAAGATTGATAATAGATGGGTTGTGCCTTACAATTCTCTTTCCTTAAAATACAATGCCCACATAAACATTGAGATTTGCAGTTCTATACAAAGTGTAAAATATTTGTTCAAATACGTTTATAAAGGGCATGATTGTGCAAATATCCAATTTGTTACTTCTGCCACAGAACAAGAAGCTACAGTTGAATGGGATGAAGTAAAAAATTACTTAGAAACTCGATATGTAAGTGCACCTGAAGCATGCTGGAGACTCAGGGAATATAAAATGCACCATCAAACTGATCATGTGGAAAGATTAAATGTCCACCTTGAGGACAAGCATACAATATGTTTCATACCAGGTAAAGAAGCTGAAGCTGTGCAGCAGAAAAACACCAAGTCTAAACTTCTTGTTTGGTTAAACTGAATCGGGAAGATCCTAATGCCCAACAATATTTATACATTGAAATCCCTGAACATTACACATGGGATGATAAAAATGTTACATGGAAACCACGTAGCAAAGGTCATAAAACCACAATTGGCAGAATGTTTAACGTTAGTCCATTAGACAGAGAAAAATACTTTCTCCAAATTCTCAATGTTAGAGGCGCAACATCTTTTGAGGATCTCAGAACAACTGAAGGAAACTGTTTTGCTACTTTCCAAAAAGCATGTATTGCAAGAGGGTTAACTGATGATGACTCTGAATGGGATACTTGCTGTGACGTCCGCCCACTGCAGGTCTGAACTGCAGGTAAGACAGCACCCCGAGAAACCCTGAGGCCCTTTACCCCTATACAGGGATCTGGAATTACAGCGAAGCCCAGGGAGTAGCTGCCTATGAGAGCAGTGGTCCGGAGTAGGAAGGATGCTAGAAAGGGAATAAAAAGCGAGACCAAATGCGTAGTCAGAAGTCCAAGGGTCAAAACCGGGAGGGAAGCAAAGGTACAAAATCGGCAGGCAGTAGAAGGGTCAGAAATTCAGGCAAAGGTCAGAAATACAATAGAAAAACACACTGGGGAAACCAAGACTGTATCTGGCGGCCTGAAAGCCAGGCTCCAAGGCATTTGAAGGACATGGCTACCTCTCACAGGCTCACAGTCTGATGACCTCATCTGGACCGCCCCCAAAACCAGGCCAGATGGCGATGCATGACCGACTTCAACCACTTCACCTCTGACAGAAGAGCGAAGCCTACGCCCACCAGACGCCTGCGCAGGGACCCATTCTCTGTCGCCAACATTACCCACAGGTGAAACATGGCGATACGCAGCGACAGAGGATGGCGTCAAAGGAGCGGAACCATATGAGGATACCGCTCTCCTATCACCGGCACCACCAGCCGAAGGAGTCCGGCACCTCCCAGCGGCCGAGGCAGGAACACCAGCCACTGAATCCAACGGCGACGTGACACTTGCCTAACAGAAGCTGCCACTTACCAAATACCAATACAACTTAGACAATTGTTTGCATTTATTTGCATCATGTTGAGCCGTCTAATGCCGCAGCATTGTTTCAAAGGCACAATAAAAATCTCATGGAAGACTATATCAGACGTTCCCTCATGTAGAAAAGGCCCCTATATGACATTACATGAAATTGAGTCTGTGTTACGGACACATGGAAGTCATTACAAGATTTTGGCCTACAACTTCCTGTTGGCAAGTACAATGATCCACTCCATTCTAGCAATATTACGGCCCTGTTGCAGAAAAGGATTTGTTTGAGAAATTCAAAATGTTAAACCCAAGACAACTAAAGGCTTCGAAAAAAACACAGAAGCTATTGAGAATCCCAACTTGGAAAAACGCTTATTTTTTATTGATGGACCTGGTGGAAGTGGTAAAATATTCCTGTATAATATACAATCATGCATTACTTCGGAGCAAAAATGAGTTAGTCTTGCCATGTACATTTACAGGCATTGCTGCCACTTTGTTGGAGGGAGGCCGAACTTCCATAATCTGTTCAAACTGCCTATACCAATTAATGAAACGTCGACGTGCAATATTCGTCATGGCAGCAATACTGCCAATGAGTTGAAAGTGCCAAACTCATAATCTGGGACGAAGCTTCTATGGCTCCAGCTCATGCTGTAAATGCAGTTGACACATTCTACAAAGAACTCATGGCTGAAGATCCCAAAGTTCCATCCAAAAAACCTTTGGAGGTGCAGTGTTCCTTTTTGGTGGAGATTTTCGACAAATCCTTCCTGTTGTACCACATGGCAGCAGAACCAAATAATTTCAGCATGCATGAAAAACAGCTATTGTTGGAGGAATATTGAAGTCCTCAAATTGGACCAAAACATGCTTACCAATGAGGACAATGTCCCGAACAACATCAAGGCTTTTCCCAATGGCTTTTAAACCTTGGAGATGAAAACTTCAAGAACCAGACTAGAGGAAGGCATCTTTGAAATTCCTTCTGTCTGCATTGAAAATGGATGTATTGTTGATGCTGTCTTTCCTCAAGTCATACAACCAAAAGATAAAAGCATTGCAAACCGTGCAATCCTAACTCCAACAAACAAACATTCACATGAACTGAATGAAAATGTTCTTAAACGAATTCAGTCTGAATTGAAATGCTACACAGTTTGATTCCATTCAGCAAGATACTGCAAATGCTGAGAAGCAGCAAACTATCCAATGGAGTTCTTAAACAGCTTAACGCTGGTGGTATGCCTCCTCATAGATTAAATTTGAAAGTTGGAGCAGTAGTCATGCTATAAGAAACCTTAACTCAACAAGAGGTCTTTGCAATGGCACCAGAATGGTTGTGAAGCAAATGATGTCAAAAGTCATTGACTGAAATCCTCACCGGATCATTTAAAGGTACAAGGGTATTCATCCCAGAGTTATTCTGGCACAAGCGATCCTGATCTTCCTTTTACTTTAAAACGAAAACAGTTTCCCTAAACTTGTTATGCTGTGACCATCAACAAAAGTCAAGGGCAAACACTAGATTCAGTTGGCATATATTTTCCATCTCCAGCCTTCAGCCATGGCCAACTTGTCACCTTTTCAGGACAAAATCCTTCCAGCAAGTTAAAGTAAAAGTTTTCGCTACTGATCAACAAGGCAACTTAAAGAAAGACCACAGAGTTTACACCAAAAATGTTGTTTACCGAGAAGTTTTGAACAATAACTTTTTCTTTAGCTAATAGTTTAATAAAATTAAAAATGTCATATAAACAGTGAATGTGTCCTTCTGTTCAAAGCCAAAAGGGTGACGCCTATGCAGTGTGGTGCCTGAGTCAGACGCGTGCATACTGCACTACGATGCATTTTAGGGGAAGACACTGTGTGTGCAAAATTCCTAGACGCAGTGTCTTCAAGAAAATGGCGCCAGATATTGTGAGAAGCACACGCTGACTCAGGTTCTATTTAGGAAGCAGCACATCACAAGATGACGCAGCAGCACATACCAGAATGGGGCGCAGCATGGAGCAGCACATGACAGAATGGGGCACAGGATGGGAGCAGCACATGACAGAATGGGTGCGCAGGATTTGAGCAGCACATGAGAGAATAGGGCGCAGGATGGGAGCACACATTACAGAATGGGGGAGCAGGATGGAGCAGCACATGACACAATAGGGGCGCAGATGGAAGCACACATTACAGAATAAGGGCACAGGATGGCAGCAGCACATACCAGGATGGGGCAGGATGAGACCAGCACATTACAGAATGGGGCGCAGGATGGGAGCAGCACATAACAAAATAAGGCGCAGGATGGAAGCAGCTCATACCAGATTGGAGACCATATCACAATATAAATACTCGCCACCCGGGCGTAGAACAGTTCATAGCGACTCCCTGCGCATCTGGCCCAAAAAGAAGACTACATCCAACGGTTACAGGTAAGAGGAGTGTGTATGGCGCCGGAAAACGCGGTACGCGTAGACACTGAATGCATACCGCAATCTCCGGCGCCATACTTACATACTTACCTGACTGGGAGGAGCGTTGCCACGGCGCTTCTCTTCTCGCCGGAGACCGGGGCAGGAGTGCGCATCGGAATCGCGCATGCGCATAGCTCTATCCGGTGCCATTTTACTGAAGACACATTTGCAGTGTGTCTTAAGCAATATGGCGCCGGACAGCGCGGTATGGGCATGCGCGTACTCTGGCGCCACACTCCTCCCCTGGCCTCCAGCAGAACGGGAGAGCGCTGGAGCACAGTGAAGAAAGGTGAGTATAAACCGTTTTTGTTTTTTTTTAGCATGTGTGCAGTTTAATAGGGCTGAGGGGACCATACATATCAGGATAGGGGGGAGAGAGGTAGCATGAATACCAGGATAGGGGGTGAGGGTACCATGCATATCAGGATTGGGGGTGAGGGTACCATGCATATCAGGATTGGGGGTGAGGTGACCATGCATATCAGGATAGGGGGGTGAGAGGACTATGCATACCAGGATTGGGGGTTGAGGGGCCATGCATACCAGGATAGGGGGGTGAGGGGTAGCATGCATACCAGGAAAGGGGGGTGAGAGGACCATGCGTACCAGGATAGGGGAGTGAGAGGACCATGCGTACCAGGATAGGGGGGTGAGGGGACCATGCGTACCAGGAAAGGGGGTGAGGGACCATGCATACCAGGATGGGGGAGAGAGGACCATGCATACCAGGATGTGGGGCCAAAGATGGGGGGGAGGTACCATGCATACCAGGATTGAGGCATGAGGGGTACCATACATACCAGGATTGGGAGGGGATGGGGGGGAGGGACCATGCATAGCAGGATTCGGGGGTGAGGGGACCATGCATAGTAGGATTGGGGGGTGAGGGGACCATGTATTCCAGGATTGGTGGGTGAGGGGACCATGCATACCAGTATTGGGGGTGAAGGGACCATGCATACCAGTATTGGGGGGTGAAGGGACCATGCATACCAGGATTGGGGGGTGAGGGAACCATGCATTCCAAGACTGGGGGTGAGGGGACCATGCATACCAGGATAGGAGGTGAGAAGGCCATGCATACCAGGATAAGGGGGTGAGGGAACCATGCATACAGGATAGGGGGGTGAGGGGACCATGCATACCAGGATAGGGGGATGAGGGGACCATGCATACCAGAATAGGGGGGTGAGGGGACCATGCATACCAGGATAGGGGGGTGAGGGGACCATGCATACCAGGATAGGGGGATGAGGGTACCATGCATACCAGGATTGGGGATGAGGGGACCATGCATACCAGAATTGGGAGGAAAGGGGTGCCTTGTACACCAGGATTTGGGATGAGGTGACCATACATACCAGGATTGTGGGGTGAGGGGGTACCATACATCCTACGATAGGGATGAGGGGGACCATGCATACCAGGATTGGGGGATGAGGGGACCATGCATACCAGGATTGGGGGGTGAGGAGACCATGCCTACCAGGATTGGGGGGTGAGGGACCATGCATTCCAAGATTGGGGGTGAGGGGATCATGCATTCCAAGATTGAGTGGGGTGAGGGGACCATGCATACCAGGATAGGGGGGTGAGAGGACCATGCATAGCAGGATAGGGGGTGAGAGGACCATGCATACCAGGATACGGGGTGAGAGGACCATGCATAGCAGGATAGAGGGTGAGGGGACCATGCGTACCAGTATAGGGGGGTGAGCGGACCATGCATATCAGGATTGGGAGTGAGGGGTACTATGCATACCAGGATTGAGGATGAGGGGACCATGCATACCAGAATTGGGAGGTAAGGGGTGCCATGTAAAACAGGATTGGGGATGAGGGGACCATGCATACCAGGATTGGGGGTTGAGGAGACCATGCTTACCAGTATTGGGGGTGAAGGGACCATGCATACCAGGATTGGGGGGTGAGGGGACCATGCATTCCAAGACTGGGGGGTGAGGGAACCATGCATATCAGGATAGGGGGGTGAGGGAACCATGCATATCAGGATAGGGGGGTGAGGGGACCATGTATACCAGGATAGGGGGGTGAGGGGACCATGCATACCAGAATAGGCGGGTGAGGGGACCATGCATACCAGGATAGGGGGGTGAGGGGACCATGCATACCAGGATAGGGTGATGAGGGGACCATGCATACCAGGATTGGGGGGTGAGGGGACCATGCATTCCAAGATTGAGTGGGGTGAGGGGACCATGCATACCAGGATAGGGGGGTGAGAGGACCATGCATAGCAGGATAGGGGGTGAGAGGACCATGCATACCAGGATAGGGGGTGAGAGGACCATGCATAGCAGGATCGGGGGTGAGGGGACCATGCATACCAGGATTGGGGGGTGAGCGGACCATGCATATCAGGATTGGGGGTGAGGGTACCATGCATATCAGGATTGGGAGTGAGGGGTACCATTCATACCAGGATTGGGGATGAGGGGACCATGCATACCAGAATTGGGAGGTAAGGGGTGCCATGTAAAACAGGATTGGGGATGAGGGGACCATGCATACCAGGATTGGCGGGTGAGGGGGTACCATACATCCTACGATAGGGATGAGGGGGCACCATGCATGCCAGGATTGGGGGTTGAGGGGACCATTCATTCCAGGATTGGGGGTTGAGAGGACCATGCATACCAGAATTGGGGGGTGAGGGGGCCATGCATACCAGGATGAGGAATGGGGTGCCATGCATACCAGCATTGGGTGGGAGTGAGGGGACCATACATACCAGGATAGGGATGAGGGGTACCATGCATATCAGGATAGGGATGAGGGGTGCCATGCATACCAGTATATGAGGGGGCAGCACATACCAGGATGGGAGACCTTATACCAATAAAAATGCTTGCCACCCGGGCGTTAGAACGGGTTCATAGCTAGTAAGTTTATAATAATGATGATCCAGTTTGGCAATGTAAAAAAAACAAACATTCCTCCATGCTTGAAAATAGAGCGAATTTGTAATAATTAAATTGCAAAGCTACTTGTTTTTACAAGCTCTTTGCAAATTTCGCCTTCTTTCATGATGAGAATCACACTTTGTCGCTGGACTGGGGAGGCTTAATACTATCTGACTTTATTTACTACGTTAGAAAAGTGATGCCCAAACGTTTGCTAAAAGTGAAGAACCTTTTTAAGACTGACAACCGTGAAAATAGAAATGTGTATAGTCAGAATGGAGGCAGCCGAAATACCACCTGAGTAAAAGAAACATTTTGTCCATTATTGCTACATGCAAGTAGTGATCTGGATGAAAAGTCTACTATATTGAAACAGTGAAACTTAACATTTTCCTCTAGAAGTAATAATATTTAAGAATTATAAATGTTTTTCTCAGCTATTCAATAAAAAAGGTTTTATGAAAATGTTCCTTAAATCACCGGCTTGGTTAGTGACCTTTTAATTAGTGACCTTTAGTTAGTGTCCAGGCACCAGTTAGATGCCAGGTTCTTTGATTATTTAGACAATTGAAAACTCAGTTCAGTAAAACTGCAGTGAGGTCTTGCAGTCATAATATGGATTCTAAGATTCAGCCATTTTTTGACTGCAGCCTTAGGCCAGCTTTACACATCCGGACTGACCACGGGTCTCCTGACCTGAACTCGACAACCTCAAAGAATCCCAAGACCAATTTTGGGCAATGTTATAAAAAAACCTTTCGGGTCCAATAACTCTATTGACCTGCAGCTATGGGGTTAATCTGCAGTTTCAGTGTGCCCTGCAGCAGTACTGAAATGAACTTTATTTTTCCTGGGAGCTGCTGACTTTATCATGCAGGCATGCCTAGAGCAATTCATCACCGCTGACAGGACGAAGAGCGGCAGCTGTGATGTCCAGGCACTGACTGAGAGCCGGCTCAGTAGTGCATCAGGGTAGAGCCCTCTGTCAAAGTGCCGGGGCGTGCTACAGCTGCCATTCTGTCCTGTGAATGCCTCTATAATTTAAAAGCTGGCGGCTCCCAGGAGAAATAAAATTAATTTTCCCCACACTTTCTGTACGGCTGTCTGTCACCTTCATAACACTATCCACCTTCATATTAACCCTATATCTGCAGGTTAATAGTTATCAGACATGACAGGTGCCATTTAATTAAAAAAAAGTGTAGCTCCTGCCAAAAACTTTGTAATGATTTTTCAAACAATTCTTAAAATAAAGCCTTCAATCCAACGCAATGTGAAAGTAAATTAAATAAGTTGCCTTTTTCCTGCTCTTTTTTTTTCCTGTGATGCTATATAACAGAGAGACAGAATATATCTTTAAAGGGAACCTGTCAGCAGGATTGTCCTCAGTAACCTACAGACAGTGTTAGGTCGGCGCCGTTATACTGATTAAAATGTTACCTTGGTTGCAGAAATCTGTCTTGTGGTTGTTTAATCTTTGTTTTCAAATAATGAGATTCTCGTGCTTCAGGTTGGGCCTGTAGGGGGGCTTTATGTGGTGCTCTCTGGCCTCCTCTTTATTATTGTGGCTTAAATGACAAGTCACTGATACAGTGACCTGCCTCCTACTTTAAATATTGCAGTTAATATTGTGAGCGTTGGGGAAAAAAAAATTAAAAATTTACCTCCAGCAAAATGGCGCATGCGCAGTAGCATCTATTGGAAAGAGAAGCTCTTAATCTGCCCAAGTACCACCACCAGTTGATGGGGCTTGCAGAAATTACAAGCATTGCTTGCTGATAGACGCCACTGATCATGTGCCACCGGTGGCGCCATTTTGTTGGAGCAAAAATGAATTTGGCTCCAGCAAAATGGCAGCACATGCACTGTAGCATCTATCAGCAAGTGATAGATGCTACTGTGCAGGTGCCGGCGCCATTTTGCTGGAGGTAAAAAAAAAATTTCAAAGCCCACAAGATTAACTACAATATTTAAAAATATGAAGCAGGTCACTGAAGGATAAGTGACCTGTCATGTAAGCCACAATAATGAAGATGAAGCCAGAGAGCACCACGTAAAGAGAGGCCCATCACAGCGCACCAGAATCTCGTTATCTGAAAACTTAAAACAGAGATTAAACAGATTATATAACCACAAGACTGATTTCTGCAACTCAGGTATTATTTTAATCAGTGTAACAGCGCCAACCTGACAATGCCTATAGTTTACGGCGCACAATCCTGCTGACAGGTTCTCTTTAAGTGTCCTTAAATGTTTTCTAGTTACATGCTGCATTATAACCATGCGACATATCTATGAATTACAGGAACTCTATTATGAAGATCGTCATTACCATGAAAACTGTTTTCGGTGCTTCCGATGTGAGCGCTCACTGGCTGATGAGCCCTTTACGTGCCAAAATGAAGAACTGCTGTGTAATGATTGTTACTGCAGTGAATTCTCCTCCAAGTGCGTCAGCTGTGATAAGACTGTCATGCCAGGTACTCAGCAATGAGAAACATGTCATTTAACTTTCGCACCCAATATAAAATACAAGGTGTACAAATAGGTTTGACTAATAAAGCCGCACTAAACACCAATACTGTAATCATAATTGTGTCAGAATATGCGATTGTGAAAGTCTGTTTAGTCTACATAGCATATTCTCAGGTCTTAAAATGCATTCCATTGCTTTATTGGCACCTTGATCTCTACATTTACTTTTAAAGGAGTATTTCTATCCCAGACGTTAATGGTATACCACACGAGAGGTAGACATTTTTTAACAATAGTGAAATTTGGAATACCTCATTAAAGGGAATAGAACACCAGGTTTTTGCCACCTAATTTGAGAGCATACAGAGACCCTGATTCCAGCGATGTGTCACTTACCAGTTTCCTTGCTGTAGTTTTCATAAAATCACTGTTTTATCAGCAGGAGATTATCACTAGCAGGCTAATAAACCTACTGCCATGTAGTATTCATATTTATGAGCTCTGTATAAAACCGCCCCCAACCGCTGATTGGCAGCTTTCTAACCAAGCAGAGTGTACACAGAAAGCTGATGAGTTAGCAAGTATTCAAAAATGGAGTGGCGTCAGTCATGCATGCCCATACTACTCCGTTCAGTACAGACTAAAATGAGACCGAACTATGATTATTCTATTAATGGGTTCTAGTTTATCCACTCAGGTTCTGTCCTGGGCAAATCACAGGCTATCAGATTAATGTAATGTTGCTTTATGGATTACAGTGTCTTTTTTGATAGTATAGAAGAGTCTGTTACTATATTCTTTAATAGTACTTTTCAAAAGAAACCCGGTAAACTACTTGGCATCTGATTTTAAATACAAACCATAAAAATCTCAGGGGAATTTCACTAGAAAAAGGAAATAAATTAATGTTCAGAATTCCTTGGCATGGAATCATTTGTAGTGTGTGAGCCAAATTGTTGGCAAGTATTTGACAGTATTGGGACATTTTGCTTGTGACGTGCCTGGAACTTCTTTCCTATCCAATATTACTATTAATGACTTGGAGATGCTGTTAAAAGTGGCAAGTTTCTTTTATTTCCGAAGATCCCTTGAGTACCGTATTTTTCAGATTAGAAGATGCACTTTTTAGTAAGAAATACTCTTGTATTTGAATCTCATAATCTGGAGAACACAGACATCGTGTCCTTCCCAATCACAGAATGAACTGCTTTCCCTCTTCGTGCCCTACTCTGACTTGCGTTATCGGTGCAGAGCGGGAGAGGTACCCATGCATGTCCTGAGCAGTTGAAGAACTTTCCACCCAACTAGCACCAGGTCCTCTCAGGTTATGAGATCAGTCACATGTAAATGTGGCTGTAGCAGAGCTCTGTGTATGTATTGAAATGTGGCTGTAGCAGAGCTCTGTGTATGTATTGAAATGTGGCTGTAGCAGAGCTCTGTGTATGTATTGAAATATGGCTGTAGCAGAGATCTGTGTGTGTATGGAAATGTGGCTGTAGCAGAACTGTGTGTATGGAAATGTTACTGTAGCAGAGCGCTGTGTGTGCATGGAAATGTGGCTGTAACAGCTCTGGAAATGTGGCTGTAGCAGAGCTGTGTGCGTATGGAAATGTGGCTGTAGCAGAGCTGTGTCTATGGAAATGTGGCTGTAGCAAAGCTCTGTGTGTGTGTATGGAAATGTGGCTGAGCTGTGTGCGTATGGAAATGTGGCTGAGCTGTGTGTGGAAATGTGGCTCTAGCAGAGCTCTGTGTGTGTGTGGAAATGTGGCTGTAGCAGAACTCTGTGTGTGTGGAAATGTGGCTAGCAGAGCTGTGTGTGTGTGGAAATGCGGCTGTAGAAGAGCTCTGTGTGTGTGAATGGAAATGCGGCTGTAGAAGAGCTCTGTATGGTGTGTGTGTGTGGGGTGTGTGTGAATGGAAATGTGGCTGTAGCAGAGCTCTGTATGTGTGTGTATGAAAATGTGGCTGTAGAAGAGCTCTGCATGTGTGGAAATGCGGCTGTAGCAGAGCTGTGTGTGTGTGGAAATGTGGCCGTAGCAGAGCTCTGTGTGTGGAAATGTGGCTGTAGCAGAGCTCTGTATATGTGTGTATGGAAATGTGGCTGTAGCAGAGCTCTGTGTGTATGGAAATGTGGCTGTAGTAGAGCCCTGTGTGTGTGTGTATGGAAATGTGGCTGTAGTAGAGCCCTGTGTGTGTGGTGTATGGAAATGTGGCTGTAGCAGAGCCCTGTGTGTGTGTATGGAAATGTGGCTCTAGCAGATCCCTGTGTGTATGGAAATGTGGCTGTAGCAGAGCCCTGTGTGTGTATGGAAATGTGGCTGTAGCAGAGCCCTGTGTGTGTATGGAATTGTGGCTGTAGCAGAGCCCTGTGTGTATGGCATTGTGGCTGTAGCAGAGCTCTGTGTATATGAAAATGTGGCTGTAGTAGAGCCCTGTGTGTGTATGGAAATGTGGCTGTAGTAGAGCCCTGTGTGTGTATGGAATTGTGGCTGTAGCAGAGCCCTGTGTGTATGGCATTGTGGCTGTAGCAGAGCCCTGTGTGTATATGAAAATGTGGCTGTAGTAGAGCCCGATGTGTGTATGGAAATGTGGCTGTAGTAGAGCCCTGTGTGTGTATGGAAATGTGGCTGTAGCAGAGCTCTGTGTGTGTATGGAAATGTGGCTGTAGCAGAGCCCTGTGTGTGTGTATGGAAATGTGGCTGTAGCAGAGCCCTGTGTGTATATGAAAATGTGGCTGTAGCAGAGCCCTGTGTGTATATGAAAATGTGGCTGTAGCAGAGCCCTGTGTGTATATGAAAATGTGGCTGTAGCAGAGCCCTGTGTGTATATGAAAATGTGGCTGTAGTAGAGCCCGATGTGTGTATGGAAATGTGGCTGTAGTAGAGCCCTGTGTGTGTATGGAAATGTGGCTGTAGCAGAGCTCTGTGTGTGTGTGTGGAAATGTGGCTGTAGCAGAGCTCTGTATGTGTGGAAATGCGGCTGTAGAAGAGCTCTGTATGATGTTGTGTGTGTGTGTGTGTGTGTGTGTGAATGGAAATGTGGCTGTAGCAGAGCTCTGTATGTGTGTGTATGAAAATGTGGCTGTAGAAGAGCTCTGCATGTGTGGAAATGTGGCCGTAGCAGAGCTGTGTGTGTGTGGAAATGTGGCTGTAGCAGAGCTCTGTGTGTGTGGAAATGTGGCTGTAGCAGAGCTCTGTATGTGTGTGTGTGTGTGTGGAAATGTGGCTGTAGCAGAGCTCTGTATATGTGTGTATGGAAATGTGGCTGTAGCAGAGCTCTGTGCGTATGGAAATGTGGCTGTAGCAGAGCTCTGTGTGTATGTATGGAAATGTGGCTGTAGCAGAGCTCTGTGTGTGTGGAAATGTGGCTGTAGCAGAGCTCTGTGTGTGTATAGAAATGTGGCTGTAGCAGAGCTCTGTGTGTATAGAAATGTGGCTGTAGCAGATCCCTGTGTGTATGAAAATGTGGCTGTAGCAGATCCCTGTGTGTATGGAAATGTGGCTGTAGCAGATCCCTGTGTGTATGAAAATGTGGCTGTAGCAGATCCCTATGTGTATGGAAATGTGGCTGTAGTAGATCCCTGTGTGTATGGAAATGTGGCTGTAGCAGAGCCCTGTGTGTGTGTATGGAAATGTGGCTGTAGCAGATCCCTGTGTGTATGGAAATGTGGCTGTAGCAGATCCCTGTGTGTATGGAAATGTGGCTGTAGCAGAGCCCTGTCTGTGTGTATGGAAATGTGGCTGTAGCAGAGCCCTGTGTGTGTGTATGGAAATGTGGCTGTAGCAGAGCCCTGTGTGTGTATGGAAATGTAGCTGTAGCAGATCCCTGTGTGTGTATGGAAATGTGGCTGTAGCACAGCCCTGTGTGTGTATGGAAATGTGGCTGTAGCAGATCCCTGTGTGTATATGGAAATGTGGCTGTAGCAGAGCCCTCTGTGTGTATGAAAATGTGGCTGTAGCAGATCCCTGTGTGTGTATGAAAATGTGGCTGTAGCAGATCCCTGTGTGTGTATGGAAATGTGGCTGTAGCAGATCCCTGTGTGTGTATGGAAATGTGGCTGTAGCAGATCCCTGTGTGTGTATGGAAATGTGGCTGTAGCAGAGCCCTGTGTGTGTATGGAAATGTGACTGTAGCAGAGCCCTGTGTGTGTATGGAAATGTGGCTGTAGCAGAGCCCTGTGTGTGTATGGAAATGTAGCTGTAGCAGATCCCTGTGTGTGTATGGAAATGTGGCTGTAGCAGATCCCTGTGTGTGTATGGAAATGTGGCTGTAGCAGAGCCCTGTGTGTGTATGGAAATGTGACTGTAGCAGAGACCCTGTGTGTGTATGGAAATGTGGACTGTAGCAGAGCCCTGTGTGTGTATGGAAATGTGGCTGTAGCAGAACCCTGTGTGTGTATGGAAATGTGGCTTAGCAAGCCCTGTGTGTGTATGGAAATGTGGCTCTAGCAGAGCCCTGTGTGTGTGTATGGAAATGTGGCTGTAGCAGAGAAGTGAGTGTTTCTCTGCCGTGTGGATTATACACAAACAATAGATCTATTACCTCCCTATGCTACCCTAGTGCATTAAAACTAGTGATAATGACCCTTACAATTTACACAACCAGAGAAGTTTTAATTAATAGGAAAAAATGGTTTGGTTTTTGTATTTTTAAATTTGCCATACGATTCCAGAGCTATGAGACATTTTATTAAGTGCTAATGTCTATGGTCTTTACTAGGTAGTATGACTCACAAGAATCCCCATTAAAGGGAATCTGTCACCCCATTTTAGCCATATCAACTAAAGATATAACTGAATAGTGCGTCCCATAAGCAAGCTATCGTACGTATCATATATCCTATACCCCCGTTTTGATAGCGAAATACCTTAGTAAAGTTGGGATTCTTTTCTGTAAATCAGGGCGGTCAGGTCCGTAGGGCGGCGTTTTCACTCCCCCCCCTCCCCCCCCCCCCCCCCCCCCTCCTCGGCATGTCTTGCGTATGGCCGTCTGTGAATAGCACAGACGGCGTTCTGCTTCCCGCCATTGCGCTTTTCAAATTCCCCCCGCGTCTGCGCAGTGTACTTTGCCCAAAAGTGGGCAAAGCATAAAATCATTACAGCGCATGCGCAACTCTTTCCTTGCCCCGGAAATGACTGCTTGCCTTGGACGACTTCCGGGGCAGGGAAAGTAAATGACAATAGTTGCGCATGCGCTGTAATAATTTTATGCTTAGCCCACTGCTGGGCAAAGCACACTGCGCTGGCGCAGGGGGGAAATTTGAAAAGCGCAGTGGCGGGAAGCAGAACGCCGTCTGTGCTATTCACAGACGGCGATACGCAAGTGATGCCGAGGAGCGGGGGGGGGGTAGGACAGAGAAAACGCCGCCCTACAGGCCGGACCGCCCTGATTTACAGTAAAGAATCCCGACTTTACTAAGGTATTTTGCTATCAAAACGGGGGTATCTGGATATAAGCTACATACTGATAGCTTGCTTATGGGATGCACTATTCAGTCATATCTTTAGTTGATATGGCTAAAATGGGGTGACAGATTCCCTTTAAAGGGATTTCTCTGCAATACTACCCTGTGGCTGCCTCACCCCTTGATAAAAAAAAAACAAACATTCCAATTAGCCCTGAATAAAAAGAACCACTCTAAAGTAACTAAAGGAAAGTCAGCAGTACTGGCAATTTGAAAAATGGGATGCATGGACTTGATCCAACATCCACTAGCAATCGATAAATATGGAAAGTGAGGCAGCACATCCAATGAAATTAACCTTTTATTAACCCATGCCATGCGTTAATAAAAGGTTCATTTCATTGGATTCGCTGCCTCCTTTTTTATATTTATTGAATAAATAGTTCCAAATCTTTTAAAATAAAAAATAAGTCATACTTTGAGGAGCATGGGGAATGAAATGGAGCAAAATTGTCCACTTTTTATCTGGTGACCAGATATATTCATATAGCATTCTGCCGAAATCCAAATAAATAATTCTAGAAACTAAAGACTCAATACGGCTTCCTGCACCTCTAAATTAAATCATAACAGTAAGTACATTCTATGTGACCCCACAGGTTTTAAAGCAGGGATGGGGATTCCCGGGGGCTGGAGTGTTTGGGCTGGCACCTTGTTTTTTTTTGCCGGTCCCTTATACTCCGTGCGGATGCACACAGTGTTCACTACTGAATGGTGATGCACATGCAATGAAAGATTGCGTCCTGACACCAGTGCCAGCGTCAAGATATATTTTGTGGGCAGAGTTGGTGCGCAAATTTGTACGGCCCCCGAAGCATGGTATAAATATCCAAAAGGCCCATGGCAGAAAAAAGGTTCCTTACCCCAGTTGTAGAGCAACATTTGCTAAATGAAATGAGCAAGGAATGTTGGGGGAGAGCATAGTGTCCTAAAATTACGCAAATGTTATATTTGAAACCATGTTATAACTTCTGTAACCACAGAAACTATTAGGCTGTGTGCACACAGTGCATTTTTGCCACGTTCTCTCTGCGCAGAAATGGGCCAAAAACGCTCTGGAATCCTTATGCAAGCTAATTCAATGACAATCCTGAAGTGCTGTGCACGTGATCAGTAAATTTCCTTGAGTATTTGCAGTGCATTTTTTTTTTTTTCTGCAGCATGTCAATTCTTTGTGCGTTTCTGCAGCGTTTTTCACCCTTTGACTTCAAATCCTTCGACAGTCAAATCCGCAGCAAAAATGCAGGTATAAAAATGTTTGCGGATTTGCTGAGTTTTTGTTTGCGGTTTTACCAGCTTCCTATGGTGTTTACCATCCTGTCATCTGTGTGACAGCCTGGGAGACACCAGCGCAGTAGTTCTTATCAGCGGTAGCACTGCGTGGTCATGCTGTCAAATGTCAGCATGACCCGCAACTGTGACCTGCTGTAAAAAGGTTACCACAGGTCAGCAGGCATGGGCTGATGAGACTACTGCTCCCTTCAAGCTACATCTGCTGTCACTGAAAACAGTGACAGCAGGTGCTGTTGATGGGAGACGTAGTCTTGTCAGCCGGCACCTGTGCTCACAGTTTAAACAAAAGTAAAATAATTACATATTCAAATAAAAAAACCATTATACTCACCTAAAAACAAATCCCCGATGTACTCGTCTCCTAGAAATAATAAAAAATAATAAACCAACACTCACCTGTCCGCCATAGTCAACGTAATCCCGAGTGTCCCACGGCAATCTTGTGTATAGAACAATCACATCGGGAGATGTGAGTACTCTACCCGGTCGCCGGCGATACACTGACAGAAGGTAATCACTTCCGCAGTGTATCACTGAGCTTCGGTGCTCTCACGGCACCGCTAAGTGAGAACTGTCTTATGGCAGCTCGGTGATGCACTGCGAGAGCAATTACCTCCTGTCAGTGTATCAACCGGCTGTCTTTGAGTGCAGTCATGTCAGTGACTGCTTTCAAAGTCATCAGGATCGTCGTGGGACATTATGGATTGTCTTTGGACAGGTGAGGAATATTGTGGTTTATTTTATTTTTGTTGCTGGAGACGTTGGCTGCTGTGGATTAGGCGTTCGGTAAGTATGGGTTAATTAAGATTCATTACAGGAGTCTGTGTCATTATTACGAATGAAGGACTTTATTCTGGGTGTAATGGATAGGTGTCTTATAGATGCCTCTCTATTACTAACCTGTGGGCTTGATGTCACCTGACCAATACAAAGGGGACATCAACCCCACAAATATGTACCCCACTTGCCACTGCTACAGGGCAAGTGGGAAGAGTGAGGCTAAAGGTACTGCCACACTAAACAATCCCGCTAGCGATCACGATAACGACGCATACTAATGCGATCGCTAGCGGGATTGTTTCTATATCGCTAAATGCTGCCACATTTAGCGATATAGTTAACGACGCTATCGCCGTTAGCGATCTTCTTAACGACTTTAGCGGTACAAAAGTACCGCTAAATCGCTAAGAAAAGGTGCCACACAGCGATTAGATACTTACCCAGCGGGAGCGCCAGCGATGAAATAGGGTCCGGAGCGATTCCAGCGACGAGCGAGATCACAGCAGGAAGCTCGTCGCTGAAAGCTGCCGCACTGAACAATATCGCTAACGGGATCGCTAAATAGTGACGTTTTTTAGCGATCCCGTTAGCGATATTGTTTAGTGTGGCATACCCTTTAGTGTCAGATTTGGTGCATCTTATAGATGTGCCTTTTCTGGGGTGGCTGAGAGCTGATGTTTTTAGTCTGGGAGTGGGCCAATATCCATGGCCACTTCCTAGGCTATTAATACAGCCTGCAGCTGTCTGCCTAGCCTCTGTTGGTTAGATTTTATAGAGACCGTTTATCAATTTTTTTCAGGGGCCCCCCCGGTAAACTAGCCAGTAAAGACTAAGCAAACAGCTGTGAGCTGATATTAGCCTGGGAACCTTTATGGCTATTGGCTCCTTCCCAGAAATATAACATCAGCCCTGAGCCGTCGGCTTTCCCTCTGCTGTTTGGTTACAGCCTATGTTCGTTCGTTCTGTGTATTCTCCTGCATAGGCTGGAGACAACGTGTGTGTGTGTGTGTGTGTGTGTGTGTGTGTGTGTGTGTTTGTGTTTGTGTTAATTATCGGCTTAGTAATGAGGGTGTCAGGCTGACACCTTTTCATTACTAAGCAATGACAGCTGCTGACCCGAGCCCTAATCCCATTACTCTGATGGGCGCTACTTCAGAATGAAAAAGGTGGTGTTGAACCAAGAAATTACATCAGAAAACTTTTTTTTTTAAATATCTTTAATTAGCTCAAAAAAAGCCTTCATTGCTGTACAAAAATGCATACAATAATGCGCGTTTTTGCCGCAGTGTTTTTCCTGCCAAGACATGCAGAAATTTTTGCAAGCAAATACTCAACGTGCGCACATAGTCTTATACTGATTTCAGAGTATGATGAAGAATAGAGTGATATATGCACACAGTCTCATGATGACTTCTATGGACCTTACAATTCTGCAAGAGTTCCATCTTTTCCCCCAGGATTTCCTAACACTTGAATGTCTGTATGAGCTGCCTGACCATGCCCCCCCAACATCTCCTGATAGACGAAAACATCAGACTGTTAAGGTACTGCCACACTAAACAATCCCGCTAGCGATAGCGGTAAAGACGCATACTAATGCGATCGCTAGCGGGATTGTTTCTATATCGCTAAGTGCGGCCACATTTAGCGATATAGTTAACGACGCTATCGCCGTTAGCGATCTTCTTAACGACTTTAGCGGTACAAAAGTACCGCTAAATCGCTAAGAAAAGGTGCCACACTAGCGATATATACTTACCCAGCGGGAGCGCCGACGAGAAAATAGGGTCCGGAACAATTCCAGCGACGAGCGAGATCACAGCAGGAAGCTCGTCGCTGGAAGCTGCCGCACACAACAACATCGCTAACGGGATCGCTAAATAGTGACGTTTTTTAGCGATCCCGTTAGCGATATTGTTTAGTGTGGCATACCCTTTAGATTTTTCTTTTTTACTTATTTACACCCAAAGGGCTCATACCCATCAGCATGAATACAATCTGTCCGATGTTTTTCTTGAAAACTCAAATGTGTGTCATGCAAATACAATGCAGTTTTTCTCACCTAGCATCGGTCTGGAATTTTAATAACCAGCAGACAGCAAGGGGCAGATGTTTATAGTCTTTGAAGTGGGTAATACGCATGGAGCTTCCCAGGCTATTAACATCATCTCACAGCTGTATACTTAGTCTTTACTGGTTATTAAAATGACACGGAGGGGCTATAATTAACCAGCCAATGCTAGACTGACAGCTTTGGGCTGATCATAATAGTTTAGAAAGGGGCCATGGATATTAGCCCCCTCTCAGACTGAAAATATCAGCTCTCAGCTGCCCCAGAAATGGCACATCCATAAGATGCGCCAATTCTGGCACTTAGGCCAGGATCACACATGTGAGAAATATGGCCGAATCTCATATGTTAATACCCGTCACTGCCGCCGGCCTCTGGAGTGGAGCGTGTGACCGCATAGCAATACATGGAGCCGCACGCTCCACATCCGAGTCTGGCAGCAGTGCCGGGTATTAACATGCAAGACTCGGACGTATTCCTCGCATGTGTGATCCCGGCCTTAGCCTCCACTCTTCCCAGTTGGCCTGGGGCAGTGGCAAGTGGGGTAATAGTATTGGGGTTGATGTCAGCTTTGTATTGGCAGCTGACATACAGTCCAGGGGTTAGTAATGCGGAGGCGTCTATAAGGCTAGTTTAACACTAGTGTTCGTCAGGGCTGCGTACTTCCTCCGTCAAGCCCCACCCACTGCCGCACCTCTTCCTTTCAGCGCCGCCTACATCTGCATGCGTCCTGTGTAACCTATCTTTAACATTGGGTACACAGGCCATATGGATGCCTCCGCATGTGTCGTTTTGACGCTGCGCCAACCGCAACATGTTGTATTTTGTTGCGGTCGGCCCAGCGTCAAAACGATGCATGCGGAGGCGTCCGCATACATCCGCATGGCCTGCTTACCTAATGTTAAAGATGGGGTACACAGGACGCATGCAGAGGTAGGCGGCGCTGAAAGGAAGAGGTGCAGCAGTGGGCGGGGCTTGACGGAGGAACCACCATAATCCTCACCTGTCCAACGAAATGATAATCCAGTTGTCCCGCTCTGCTACATCTAGATGGCATGCTGAATGTTGGCATGATGCAAGTTTTTAACCTGTCATCCAGCAGAGACAGTGAGCTGTGCTCAGTGATGATTGGGCAGCATCAGTGTCTCGCGGAATAAAGTGAGCGGATTTCTTAGCCGATGAAACTCCGTTCACCTCACTTACGTCACCACTAGGGTGTGAGAATGTTCTTTAATTATTAGCTAAATCCATGAACATTAAAACACACACCACTGCACTTAAGTATGTGACTGACATCTTTAAAACTGTCTAATCTTTTCTGACTGGTCACACAGTGAATGCACTGAACTCTGATGAAGGCTGATGAAAGCTGATGAAATGTTGGGTTTTCTTGATTTTTTTTTTTTTTTCTTGTACCCATTGACTTAAATTGGAGAGTCTCGTCCGATATACGCAACAAATCAAAGGATGCTACAATTTTTTATTTTTTTTCCTCAGTCTGAGCTGAGAAAAAAAATTGCAGATGCGCAGGGAATCGTAGAATAACATTAGTCAGATTGCAATCAGTTTCTTTTTTTTTTTCCTCTTCTCGCAAATGAGTATGAACCCTAAAGGGTATGCCACACTAAACGAGATCGCAAACGAGATCGCAAACGGGATCACTAAAACGTCACTATTTTGCGATCTCGTTAGCGACCTCGTTGTGTGTGGCATGTAGCAACTATGTGGCCCCTGCTGTGATCTCGTTGATCGTTCACTAGAGTTCTGGACCGTTTTTTGATCGTTGGCGTCCCGCTGGTGAGCCTATATCGCTGTGTTTGGCACCTTTTGCGAACGACTTCGTTTATGACGCATATGGGTTTAGCGTCACGGAATGGATCGCAATATCTGTAAGTTCTCTTTTGCGTCACAGAGAGGATCGCAGCAGTTGCAAAGCAGGCTAGCAGGACGCAGAGAGCAGGAGCGATGCTGGAAATTCCTATGAATCAGAAGCGCTCGGTACATGCTAATGACATCCTAAGGACCGCCAAAGTCGTTAAAGAGATCGCTGACCGCTGATGAGTCGTTTATGAGATCTCCTGTTTGGCAGCTACTAGCGACCTAAAAGAGATCTCACAAACGATCTCATTAGCTTGCGTCGTTATTGAGATCGCTAACCAGATTGCTAAGTGTGGCAGTACCTTAACTCTTATTTCACCCTAAACCAGTAATTTAGAAGTTTAACAACTCTACACATTTATGATCATTGTGCTATAGGAGAGTATGATTGTCCAGTGTCTATCTAGCTATAGCCGGAGTAAATCCTGTTATGATATTATTTATTATTAGGATTGGATTACGTTTGCTTTGTCACTTAATTAGGTTGTGATCCCTTATCTATTTTTGTCTTTCTGTGCTGCTTTCCTTGTTCTGTGTTCTTCGGGATTAGATGCAGCACTTGTCAGTGTGTGCCTTGGCTCTGCACTGAAGTCTTCTTAGGACAGCAGTAATAGGATTAAAGGCTTCTTCAGGCTATAAATATTTAAAATACTTTAAGCCCATGTGGACTTTTCCTAGAAAACATAATTATACTTCCCTGACTGGTGTTTACAGAAGAGCAAAGAACGAAAAAAAATGGGGCTGAAATGAAAAATTTACGTACATAATTCATGATGACTGAAACTACTCTTAAAGATACTTGTGAGCATGAATGTTCATCTTGCTTTTTCTTGCAGGATCACGCAAATTGGAATACAATGGACAGACTTGGCATGAGCACTGTTTCATATGTAATAGCTGTAAGCAACCCATCGGCTCTCGCTCATTTATTCCTGATAGCCAGGCCCATTATTGCATCCCATGTTATGAGAACAAGTTTGCCCCACGCTGTACACATTGTAAGAAGGTAAGAGAAGGTGACACAAACACAGACTTGCTACTAGTCCTTTACTATATATCAAATGCCAAGGATTATCTGGATTGATTTTGTGACTCACTTGGATAACTTCCTTCAATTTCACTAATAATTAACGCAGTCCTTTTACTTTGCAGTCGTTGACCAAAGGAGGCGTAACCTACCGGGATGAGCCATGGCACAAAGAATGTTTTGTCTGTACTGGGTGTAAAACCCAGTTGGCTGGTCAACAGTTTACTTCACAGGATGAGAAGCCTTATTGTATCAAGTGTTTTGGAAATTTATATGCCAAGAAATGCTTTGGATGCACTAAACCTATCACAGGTATATTATTTTGCTTTGATTTGTAATATGTAAAAGATAAATTAATAAGTTGTGTATTGTTAAATGGGTGTTTTACCCATATCCTTTCATGTCCAATAAAGGGAATATGTCAGCAGGTTCTTGCTATTTAAGCTGAGAGCAGTATAATATAGGGGCAGAGAGCCTCATTCCAAGGATGTCACTTACTCAGCTATAGTTTCAATACAGTACTGTTGTATCAGCAAAAGATTATCTATGCAGGACTAGGTGTCTCGTGCCAGGTATTCCAGCTAAGGCCCCTTTCACACATCAGTTTTTTGCAATCAGTCGCAATCCGTCGAATTTCGAAAAAACCTGATCCGGCGACTGATGCCGACGGATCCGTTTTTTTCTCTTTGACTTGTATTAGCGACAGATGGCCTCATGTTTCATCCGTCGTTCTTCGGATCCGTTGAAAATTGTTTGTCCGGCGGCCGGAGACAACGGACAAAGGAACGCTTTTTGTGTACGTCAAAAAACGGACAGCGACGTCTGTCCGTCTTTTGCTAGAATGGAAGTCTATGGGCGCCGATCCGTCAAATAACGGAATCTGGCGACGGATTCAGTTTTTTTTAACTGAGCATGCTCTGATCCAATTACCCCCAAGTAGGAAAGGTACCTGCCTCGAATATTCGTGAAAATATATATACAGTCTATATATAAAAAGACTCGCAAATGAGATGTCACCTATTGAATAACATTGGTCCGAGTGCAATCAGATTTTTTTATCGGATTGCACTCGTCCATATTTCTCGCAAGTGGGTGTGAGCCCTAAGCCATACACTCCTTAGAGGTAGCCTTTATGGAAAGAGTGGGCAGAAAAAAGACATTGCTTACACCCACAAATTGTAAGGCTCGTTTTGAGTTTGCCAAAAGACAAGTGGGAGACTCCCCAAATGAATGGAGGAAGGTGCTGTGGTTAGATGAGACCTAAATTTTGCTTTTTGACCAACAATGTCAAAGCTATATCTGGCGCCAAAGTAACACTGCCCGAAAATACTATCCCCAAAGTGAAACATGGTGGTTGCAGCATCATGCTGTGAGGATGTTTTTCTGGAGCAGGTACAGGGAAAATGGTCTGAGTCGAGGCGAAGACAGATGGTGCAAAATACAGGGATATTCTTTAGCAAAACCTATTTGTCTGTCAGTGATTTGAGGCTGGGATGCACGTTCACCTTCCAACAAGACAATGACCAAAAGCATTCTGCTAAAGCAACATTCGAGTGGTTTAAAGGGAAACGTGTAAATGTTTTGGAGTAGCCTAGTCAAAGCCAAGACCTTAATCCAATTGAGAATCTGTGGTCAGACTTGAAGATTGCGGTTCATCAGGGGAAACCATCTAACTTGAAGGATCTGGAGCAGTTTTGCCTTGGAATGGGCCAAAATCCCAGTGGAAAGCTCATATAGACTTATCCAAAGCAACTTGCAGCCGTAATTGCCACAAAAGGAGGCTGCACAAAGTACTGAGTTTATGGGGGTGAATAGTTATATTTAATAGTTATATTTGTCCTAGTTGTAGTTTGGTTCACATTAAAAAGAAAAATAAATTTTCACTGTTGTAGGCATGTTGTTTATATGAACTGATGGAAACCTTCACGAAAAACAGTTACATTCCTGGTTGTGAGGTAGTAAAACATGCAAAATGCTTAGTGGGGGTGGGGAGGCTCTAGCCACTGTAAACATGCTTTCTGCCCCTACATCATGCTGCTGTCAGATTTCATACAGATAGCTGCTGACTGATTCCTTTAAATACATGCTGAGCTTGATATTTTGGCCCATGTGTGCTTGAGAAGTTTGGCATTGTTTGCATAGCTTGATACTAAGGTGGTAAGAACAGAGTGATTTAATATGCAAATTGCCTCTTCTAAAAAAGAGGACTTGTACTCTAAAGCGCCACCTATTGGAAGTAGCGATCCTACAAGTCACAATCAACCCTTTAACGAGTCTTGTAATATGACTTAGGATAAAAGCCAAATCAGAATCTCCATTTGCAGAAGGTGTTCGACTATGGTCCCTTAGTGAAATAGAGAGCTGATTGACTGATGAAGGCTCTACTAGGTCTAGGTAAGTTTCTTTGTGAGTGACACACCCGTACTGGTGTCGAGGTAAGGAGCTATTCGCGTGCATGCTCCTCTGAATTTAATATGCAAATTGCCTCTTCAAAAAAGAGGACTTGTACTCTAATAGCGCCACCTATTGGAAGTAGCGATCCTACAAGTCACAATCAACCCTTTAACGAGTCTTGTAATATGACTTAGGATAAAAGCCAAATCAGTATCTCCATTTGCAGACACGTTGTTTCAGACTATTGGTCCTCGCCAGAGTGTGTCACTCTACACAAGGAGAAACCTTACCCCTAGACCCAGTCCAGAGCCTCTCATCCAGCCAAATCAGATCTCTCCTACTTTGCACTGACGAGGACCAATAGTCCGAAACATTGCGTCTGCAAATGGAGATACTGATTTGGCTTTTATCCTAAGTCATATTACAAGACTCGTTAAAGGGTTGATTGTGACTTGTAGGATCGCTACTTCCAAAAGGTGGGCTATGGAGTACAAGTCCTCTTTTTTTGAAGAGGCAATTTGCATATTAAATTTCCTAGAGGAGCATTGCACGGCGAATAACCCTACCTTACCTCGACACGCCAGAGCTGGTATGTCACTCTCCACAAGGAGAAACCTTACCCCTTAGACCCAAGAACAGAGTGAGTGAGAAGAAAGTAGTCAGAGGAATATTTGCTATCTGTGAGGAGATTGAGTTCTACACTTATCATCCAGAACTTATATCTGAATATGATTGATTGTATTTTTGCTTCATTAATTACCTTACTCTCACCAATGTGCAACAAATCAAGTGGGTAGACTCATCGGATATCACATTCCTCTAGCTGCCTTTGTCCATTCATAGTCTGCATTAATGTATATGTTCTTAACTCAAGTTTCCTCTATTTTGTATACAATATATGGACAGGTTGTTGGCTAATAATATACAGCTGGTCCCAACTTCGCAGGTAAACCAGCTTCCATCTCTTCTGGGAAAACATTCTACAAGATTTTGAATTGTCTGTGGGAAATTTTGTCCATTCATCCAGTAAAGCATTTGTGAGGTCAGACACTGATGTTGGACTAGAGAGCCTGACTCTTTCCTTTTTAGTCTATGCCAAAGGCATTTGATGGGGTTGAGGTCAAGGCTCTGTGTGGGCCCATTAAATTCTTCCACATCAAACTCGCTTAACTGTGCTTTTATAAACCTTTCTTATTTTGCGCTGTGGAATAGTCATGTGGACACCGAAAAGTGCTTCCCCAAAACTGTTCCCACAGAGTTGGAAGCTTACAATTGTCCAAAATGTCCTGATATGCTGAATCATTCAGATTTCCCTTTACTATAACTAAAGGCCTAGTCCAACCCCTGAAAAATAACTCCACACACAACATCATATCTCTAGGTCACATCATTCTATGCATTTGTAAACCTAGACTCCTCTATTAGATTTCCAGATAGCGAAGGGTGATTTGACACTACACAGAACAAGTTTCCTCTGCTCCAGAGACCTTCGCAGCACTTCATCCAACACTTAGCATTGTGCTTGGTGGTGTAAGGCTTGCATGCAGCTGGAAATCTGCAATTATGGAGTCAGCATAATTTAGAAGGTCTCCACTTTGTGGCCAAGTTGCTGTAGTTGCTAAACCCGTCCACTTTTTAATAATACCACTAAGAGTTAATGGAATATTTAGAAGGGAAGACATTTTATGAGCTGACTTGTTACAATGGTGGTATTACAGTAATATTACAGTAGCACATCTGATTTCAGTGAGCTCTTTTAGTAAAAGCCATTCTCTCATAAACATTTGTGCAGGCTGCATGGCTGGATTCTGGATTTTGTACACCCGTGGGAACGGGTCTGAATGAAAAATACTTATTAAATGGTTGACATGTTTCACAATATTTTTGTTCTTATAGTTCAAGTCATACCACTAAATGACCTCTTACACATTAAACCCTTAACAACCGCCAGTACGCAGTGAAACGGCAGTCTTTAAGAGGCCTTATTCCCTCATCGCCGGTTTAAAACAGCGATCAGAAATAAGAGTATAACCGTGGTCGCAGTTCCCGCGAGTGTCAGCTGACACCCTGCGGTATCGGCCCCATCCAGTTTTGAAGCCGATCGGGACCTTGATAACCCCTTATCGGCTTCAAAACTGTGGTATTCAATTTGTTACAAAGAGGTTACAAGACCACCTGAACCATGGACCCCTGTGATGAGAATCGGGGGTGCCAATGGTTACCATGGTACCCTAAGGTCATGTGATGACCCCAGCATACGGTGGCCTGTGCGATCCAGCTATAAGCTGGGTATCGCAGGCTGTGTCAGTAAGACATTTGACAGTCTCATGCACTGCTTGAATTTTCATCTATGTATATGCATCGTTTTTCATAGTGTCCCCCCTTACCCATGTTTTTGTGCCGCTCTGCTATACCATATATATTTCTCATATAGATGTATTTTAACATGTTCAATAAATTTTGTATTTTGAGACTTGGCGCTGCATTCCATGTTTGTATTTGTTCAAGCTGTGCCTTAAAAAAATATGAATAAAAAGTGATAAAAAAAAGTTATACCCCAAATGGTACCAAGAAAATCTGCAACTCGTCCTTCAAAAATAAGTCCTCCTACAGCTCTGTTCGCCAAAAACTAAAAAAAAGTTACAGCTCTCAGAATATATGGTGATGAAAAACTACTTTTTCTAAAAAAGCACCTTTTACTGGCAGCAAAACCTTATCATTCGGGCATCGCTGTAATCGCACCAACCAAGGAATAAATCCACCAGATCACTTATACCGCATGGTGAACTGTGCAAAAATAAAAGTAACTATTCTTGTACTGCTGTCTGTTCATTCATTTTATCTCCCAAAAATTGGAACAAGGCTCGGCTCACATTTATCCTGCGCTCTGCACCGAGCGCTTACATCGGGCTTTCCGTGCAAATTCCCCAAAACTGTGATTCAGACAAAATCCTCAGTGGAACCCCTCACTGATGAGATAGATGGAGTCACTTCGGACTGATCTCTGTTCCGGCGGTGTCTCATAATTTTAGTTGTTTTTTTGCACACAAGTGTGGGCAACCACAGATCTCTACACGCCTAAAAAGATGGGCAACATCGGAGCAGGTGCCAAATGGACTCTAAAGTGCATTTGCCTCATTATGGTGGGTGGTTCTGTTGCGGGTTTCATCTGAATAACATTTAGACATGTCACTTTTGAGTATTTTCTGTCATATAGGCTCTTCAAAGTCACTTCAAATGTGATGTGGTCCCACCAAAAAAATATATGGTTTGTACATTTTGTTGGAAAAATGAGAAATTGCTGATCAACCTTTTAACCTTGCTAACTTAATAACAAAAAAAAACAAAAACAAATTAGACATATGGTAAATGTTATTTATTAATTATTTTATGACCTAATTTTTAGGTCTTTCAATCAGAAAGTTAAGTTTTAAATTTTCAAAATTTCTGATATTTTCACAAAAAATGTAAGTCATATTGAACAAATTTTTACCACGATCATGAAGTACAATATGTCACCAAAGACAATTTCAGAATCACCGGGATCCATAGAAGCGTTCCAGAGTTATTACCACATAAGGTGAAAATTTGGCCTGGTCATTAAGGTTAAAATTTACTTTGTCACTAATGGATTAAAGTCACCTAAAACATCTGATTTTGGTAGGACCAGGTGATTATTCAATGTCTGAAGGGTATGCCACACTAAACAATATCGCTAACGGGATCGCTAAAAAACGTCACTATTTAGCGATCCCGTTAGCGATATTGTTCAGTGCGGCAGCTTCCAGCGACGAGCTTCCTGCTGTGATCTCGCTCGTCGCTGGAATCGTTCCGGACCCTATTTTCTCGTCGGCGCTCCCGCTGGGTAAGTATCTAATCGCTGTGTGGCACCTTTTCTTAGCGATTTAGCGGTACTTTTGTACCGCTAAAGTCGTTAAGAAGATCGCTAACGGTGATAGCGTCGTTAACTATATCGCTAAATGTGGCCGCATTTAGCGATATAGAAACGATCCCGCTAGCGATCTCATTAGTATGCAACGCTAACGAGATCGCTAGCGGGATTGTTTAGTGTGGCAGTACCTTGAGTTCTTGCCGACTACCCCTGAAAGATGTCAGCATGGAGATGGATCTTTTTGTTCTCCCTGGAGATAAGCTGAAGTCAGAGTTGTAGGCAACCGCTTGCTTCCTTGGCCTCTTTAAGAAAACAAGCAAGCTCAGCCAAGCGTTCATGTGTATGTGGGAGTACGGAGAAAAAACTGTCCACTGATAACAGGCCCCTTCAGGCAATTCAGTGAGCTCTTTAGACATGCACCAAATAAAATCACAACACATGTTCCCTATATGAAAAGTTCAAGATACTTTTTTATATTTGTACAAGTTTATTTTCTATTTATTTATAACTTTTTTTGTTTGATTCTGTTTAGGTTTTGGAGGTGGCAAGTATGTCTCCTTTGAAGACAAGCACTGGCATCACAGCTGCTTTAACTGCTCCCGTTGCTCATGTTCCCTAGTAGGAAAAGGATTTATTCCCGATAACGAGGACATTCTGTGCCGTGACTGCAACAGTGACCTATAAATTTTCCCAAGTGGGCACCAATATGTACCCCTTTGTTT
>JARQOD010000002.1:377744197-377811135 GCA_033576555.1 Oophaga sylvatica
GGGACCTTGATAACCCCTTATCGGCTTCAAAACTGTGGTATTCAATTTGTTACAAAGAGGTTACAAGACCACCTGAACCATGGACCCCTGTGATGAGAATCGGGGGTGCCAATGGTTACCATGGTACCCTAAGGTCATGTGATGACCCCAGCATACGGTGGCCTGTGCGATCCAGCTATAAGCTGGGTATCGCAGGCTGTGTCAGTAAGACATTTGACAGTCTCATGCACTGCTTGAATTTTCATCTATGTATATGCATCGTTTTTCATAGTGTCCCCCCTTACCCATGTTTTTGTGCCGCTCTGCTATACCATATATATTTCTCATATAGATGTATTTTAACATGTTCAATAAATTTTGTATTTTGAGACTTGGCGCTGCATTCCATGTTTGTATTTGTTCAAGCTGTGCCTTAAAAAATATGAATAAAAAGTGATAAAAAAAAAGTTATACCCCAAATGGTACCAAGAAAATCTGCAACTCGTCCTTCAAAAATAAGTCCTCCTACAGCTCTGTTCGCCAAAAACTAAAAAAAAGTTACAGCTCTCAGAATATATGGTGATGAAAAACTACTTTTTCTAAAAAAGCACCTTTTACTGGCAGCAAAACCTTATCATTCGGGCATCGCTGTAATCGCACCAACCCAAGGAATAAATCCACCAGATCACTTATACCGCATGGTGAACTGTGCAAAAATAAAAGTAACTATTCTTGTACTGCTGTCTGTTCATTCATTTTATCTCCCAAAAATTGGAACAAGGCTCGGCTCACATTTATCCTGCGCTCTGCACCGAGCGCTTACATCGGCTTTCCGTGCAAATTCCCCAAAACTGTGATTCAGACAAAATCCTCAGTGGAACCCCTCACTGATGAGATAGATGGAGTCACTTCGGACTGATCTCTGTTCCGGCGGTGTCTCATAATTTTAGTTGTCTTTTTGCACACAAGTGTGGGCAACCACAGATCTCTACACGCCTAAAAAGATGGGCAACATCGGAGCAGGTGCCAAATGGACTCTAAAGTGCATTTGCCTCATTATGGTGGGTGGTTCTGTTGCGGGTTTCATCTGAATAACATTTAGACATGTCACTTTTGAGTATTTTCTGTCATATAGGCTCTTCAAAGTCACTTCAAATGTGATGTGGTCCCACCCAAAAAAATATATGGTTTGTACATTTTGTTGGAAAAATGAGAAATTGCTGATCAACCTTTTAACCTTGCTAACTTAATAACAAAAAAAAACAAAAACAAATTAGACATATGGTAAATGTTATTTATTAATTATTTTATGACCTAATTTTTAGGTCTTTCAATCAGAAAGTTAAGTTTTAAATTTTCAAAATTTCTGATATTTTCACAAAAAATGTAAGTCATATTGAACAAATTTTTACCACGATCATGAAGTACAATATGTCACCAAAGACAATTTCAGAATCACCGGGATCCATAGAAGCGTTCCAGAGTTATTACCACATAAGGTGAAAATTTGGCCTGGTCATTAAGGTTAAAATTTACTTTGTCACTAATGGATTAAAGTCACCTAAAACATCTGATTTTGGTAGGACCAGGTGATTATTCAATGTCTGAAGGGTATGCCACACTAAACAATATCGCTAACGGGATCGCTAAAAAACGTCACTATTTAGCGATCCCGTTAGCGATATTGTTCAGTGCGGCAGCTTCCAGCGACGAGCTTCCTGCTGTGATCTCGCTCGTCGCTGAATCGTTCCGGACCCTATTTTCTCGTCGGCGCTCCCGCTGGGTAAGTATCTAATCGCTGTGTGGCACCTTTTCTTAGCGATTTAGCGGTACTTTTGTACCGCTAAAGTCGTTAAGAAGATCGCTAACGGTGATAGCGTCGTTAACTATATCGCTAAATGTGGCCGCATTTAGCGATATAGAAACGATCCCGCTAGCGATCTCATTAGTATGCAACGCTAACGAGATCGCTAGCGGGATTGTTTAGTGTGGCAGTACCTTGAGTTCTTGCCGACTACCCCCTGAAAGATGTCAGCATGGAGATGGATCTTTTTGTTCTCCCTGGAGATAAGCTGAAGTCAGAGTTGTAGGCAACCGCTTGCTTCCTTGGCCTCTTTAAGAAAACAAGCAAGCTCAGCCAAGCGTTCATGTGTATGTGGGAGTACGGAGAAAAAACTGTCCACTGATAACAGGCCCCTTCAGGCAATTCAGTGAGCTCTTTAGACATGCACCAAATAAAATCACAACACATGTTCCCTATATGAAAGTTCAAGATACTTTTTATATTTGTACAAGTTTATTTTCTATTTATTTATAACTTTTTTTTGTTTGATTCTGTTTAGGTTTTGGAGGTGGCAAGTATGTCTCCTTTGAAGACAAGCACTGGCATCACAGCTGCTTTAACTGCTCCCGTTGCTCATGTTCCCTAGTAGGAAAAGGATTTATTCCCGATAACGAGGACATTCTGTGCCGTGACTGCAACAGTGACCTATAAATTTTCCCAAGTGGGCACCAATATGTACCCCTTTGTTTGTCATGAATCAACTAGCCTATGGAGCAATAGACTACTCCCTAATATCACTCTTGTGGACTGCACAGTAACTTTGTGTCCTTACGACAGCTTTTGACACTCCATTACTTGTCTACATTGCTTACTTTTTCCGTTGCTGGAGTACATCTGTTTGTTCAGTTTGGATTTTGCAGGAAAAAGTGGATATTGCTCAGTAGTTAACGAACCTTCAGCTTTGTAATTTATATATTCGGAAATATTGTATAAAAAAAAAAAATAAAGCAAAATGATTGTATAATTAAAAAAAAAAATCAAGTCTTCAGGCTGACGTTTTGGTATAGCTTTTTGGTAATGCACATTTTCTATTATATATAAAGTTTACTATTAAAATAAACTTGATTTGTAGTGTGATGAATCTGCTTTAACAAATGTTGTATTCATGACTATTAGTATCCTTTTAAATAACACATCCCTTTATTTTATGTAAGCCACAGATGCACATTTAGAGAGGTAGTCCACCTTGGATAACTCCTCGAGGGCAGTAACAGTCTTTTGTCATGTCTCTTTTGCACCACAAGCATTTATAAGACAAAAGTCCTTTTGTATTGCTTGCAAGTTTCCTAAAATGGGGATGCCCAGTAACTGGTCTCATAATTTATTCAATATTACCCTTTTGGACTGTAATATAATGTACCTTTGTAATTCTTTCCAAGCAATAGTGACCACAGTAGTAGTGATTGTGACACTTTATGGCCTATTGTGCTGTATATAAGGGGATTTGTCATGGGAGAATAATTTCAATGTAAATTGTTCTCTTGTGATAAGGAAAATCAAGTGTCCTCTTTGAAACTTATTAGCAAATCTATTGCTAATATGATTCAAACTGACTTTTTTATTTTTGTGTACGGGGCAAAAAACTAATAAACAGTTGCTAACTTCCTGCCTGTTCTGCACAGGAACGATCTCTGCCAGCTCACCCAGCAATTTCCCCTGCTTAATTTCACCTCTCGTCAACAGAGATGCTTCTTCTTCTGGTCTGCTCTGTCAATGACACGTCTTTGCAGACGTCATGTTGATTAACACCTGGCTCCCTGCAGTTAAGCACCGGAGAGCCACCTGTGAATGATCATGACATTGGCAGAGACGCCACGTCAACAGAACGAAACAGAAGAGAAGATGCTGCTCTGTTGACGTGACATCAGCAGAATCTGGGAATCGCTGTAAGCAGCGGTCTGTGATCACTCTGAGCCAACGGAAATAGTCACCAGGCAAAACAAATGACTTACAGGCAGGTTGCTAGCTACCTGCCTGGAAGTTCTTTGCCCTATACACAAGTTTCAAGTCATGGACAACCTCTTCAAACACTAGTGTAAAACCAACACCTTGCATAACTGGCATATGGAATTGGTTACTTGCATTACTTGATAAAAAAATGTTTCTGCTTTCTTTTCTCTTTATTTTTTCCCCTGCCACCAAGCAGAGGTCAGTGACAAAGAATGACGAATCCAGATTATCTGCAACTAAACATCAGGAAGCTGCTCACTTTTGGCCAGTCATTGTGTTTGGTTCTTCTAAACCAACCTTGTATTCCAACATACATATGCTTATTTTTTTTTTTATGAAACATTGATTTATAATATAAATTGTATTATGTTATATAGTAGTTTAATTTCAAAACTACATTCTTTGTGTGTATTCTTCAGGTTATGTACTGAATTGTTTAAAGTGGTGTCCAGGATTAATATAATCATGACCTATTCTTTTGGTTAGGTCCTCAGTATTGCTGCCAATATTCCTATCACTGCCAACAGAACTAATAATGGCTGATCGATGAAGGTGCAAGATGTGGCAGCCCCACGGATCTGATATTGACAACCTATCTTATGGCTAGGTCATTAACATGTTCGTCTTGGACATCTCTTTAGTATCCCCATGTATAGATTATTACAAAGCATGGTTGAAATTCATTTGGATGTGTCTCTCATAGAGTTGAGCGAATTTGTTCGGGTTCCCTCTTATTCGGCAAGCTATAGTGCTTACCAAATAAGCTGCAGAGGGAACCCGACTTCCTGGATCGCTCCGGCTAATCAGCGCCGCAGCTGCATGTGTCACGGCTGTGTCACAGCACATGCATGGAGAGCTCCCCTAAAATCTCCTTCTCTAATTAATTTAGACATTTGTGACTGGTGAAAAGGAAACTTTACTTTATTTGTCAATGGTTTATTCAAAATAAGTGTGCTGGTTAACCCTAGAACGCATGACCATAAAAATCTACACTTTCACGTACCTGGGGTCTTTTAGGCCCGTGTGCAAATAACATGGAATAACTCAAACAAAAATAATTTTCAAAGTTTATTTGAAAATTGAAAAGTAAGGGTACATTCCTACTACATTATAATTATGTGCAAAAACAACAAAAAAGTACACGGGCTTAAAACGCCCAATGTATGCATGCTATATAATAGTTTTTTTTTTGTCTAAACATTTTTTATATAAAAGTTGTAGTAAACATGGTGCAGGAATATCTCTTTTCAAACTTTCCTTTTCAACTTTACTGATGACCCCAACAATTTTCACATGTTGTCTGTTCGGAAGAATGTTTCTTGCAGACATTTTGTTCTCAAGTAGTACAGATATGCACATGTACAGGCCTAAAAGGCCCCAGTTATGTAAATATGGGGTATTCCCAAAAGAGTTGTTATACCGAAATGCCTGTAACATAAAAATAAATGAACAACTGGAAATGACAAAACTATATACCTGAGGAATACCTAGAGTTTCAAAATTCTAACTGAAGTAATCTTGCAGAAAATAGAAAACCATTAACAGGGCGGGCCTCCGAGGCCCCAGGTATGCATTCTAGTGTTAAGGAAATGGGAGATTTGTTACCAAATTCACTCCCGATGGTGAGCAATTCTAAAACTATAGGAACTGCTGTTCCAATGAACTGAAACTGATCCCTATTCCTTCTAGTTACTTTGTGTTAACACCGTTTCAAGTAAGTCACCTGATCACACTTAACTTAAATGAGCATTGTAAACCAGTTTTCATAAGTGTCCTACTCTTGTGTTTACTGCTAGAAACAATGCAGTATTTCAGAGAAATATTTTTAGTACCTACAGGTCAAATTTACACAGATCAGACTTGAAGTATTTGATGGTTCTAAAATTTGGCTAAAATCAGCAGTGGACCCTTAAAAGAGGAGAAGTTGCAAGGAAATGCCATAAAAAAAACAAACAAACACTTTAAAAACTGCACAGTGAATCTGGCCAAGTGGATGTGTTTTGATATATTTGTAATTTTGTAATTCAAACTTTGATGCTGGCAAATCAGAGTTTTTAAGATGAGCAATTATCAAATGTTTTTATGTTTTCTTTTAACAATGTTCACATAATCATGTAATCGTATAAATGTTTTTTTTTTTAATTCTTATGCAATAAACCTTTTTGGTAAAGTTTGTGAAACTGCCTAGAAAGCATTTATTTGACTCCACTAATGTGACCTCTCCCAATTCTTATATACACGTATGATCGGATTAGTAAGGAAATATATGGGAAACTGGGAGATACATTTGACTCCTTCATACGTCCATGAAAAAATTGTGCCGGTGTCATCAGTGTTTTGGATCAGTGTGACATTCGAGTGTCCGTTTACCATCAGTCATCAGAGTTTTTTCGGTATGGATAAAGAGAATTACATTACAAAGCTTCTCCTATAGTTCGCAATGTTAAACACTGACAACACACGAATTGCGCATGGATGTCACGGACCTATAGACTTGTATTGACTAGGGATGAGCGAATAGCTTTGGATATGTCCTTATCCGAATAGCTGCCTTTGTAACCTGGATACCTGGAGCGCTCCCGATGATCATCTGTTCGGCACCGCAGCTGCATGTGTTACGGCTGTGTGACAGTCACAACACATGCATGGAGAGCCTGTTTGTTGTGCTATCGATGCATATGTTATGACTGTCGCACAACCGCGACACATGCAGCTGCGGCGCCGAACAGATGATCATCGGGAGTGCTCCAGGTATCCGGGTTACTGAGGTAGCTATTCGGGAAGCGCTATAACTATTCGGATAAGCACTTATCCAAAGCTATTCGCTCATCCCTAGTATTGACCATTGACATCCCTTCCGTGCTGTCTGAAAAAAAACGGACATGTTTCAATGTGTTTTGCATGGACTCGCAGTCGGCGTGAAAACATTGACGTGTATAGCAGCCCATTGGTTATAATGGGTACGTGTGGTATCCGTGAAAAAAAGATCCCACGTACTGGAGACATGGATATGTGTAGGTGGGCTAAGATGGTGGACAGTCCCAGCTTAATAAAGTCAGGACCCCAATTAAAATTGAAAATAATCTATATGTCCTCAACATTGCCGTTCCAACTACAGTATGTCAACACCACTGTTCCCGGAGAATTATGTGATTTCGTCAGTGGATACGTCCGCCCTGACGGAATATTCATGAGCCACAGTCAAACAGCAACTGCTCATTGGCTGCAGAATGCACGTGACATTGTCACTCTCCGCGAACAGTGGCACCGACATTGCTGGAATGGTATGACTCTGGAAGGGGCAGTACCTTTTTTTTTTTTTTTTATTGGGGTCTTGAATTGATTCGGAATGTTTGTTCCAATAGTGTACAACTAATGTAAGTAAAAAAAAAAATCCTATGTTTTGATAAATGGGTTTTCCAGACTGAGAAGAAATTTCTTCAGTCACTTTGTGACTACCAACTGGCAACAATGTGCAATAAGTCAGGGTTCCCCTCTTTATCTAGCATGAGTGGGCAGTCATGTGACTACCAGTATGTAATTTGCATAGAAATGGCCATGTGCAGATTAGATTTTCAATCACTTCTATCAATATCGCTATTGAGAGAAGCTGATGAGAATTGAGTCAGCAGGTGGCTGCAACTTTGCAATGTGAATATTTGTAATCACATGACTGCACACTATCACTGGAGATTCAGAAGTCTGCACTCTCAAAATGACTGCAAAAATTAATTCTGAGGCCATAAAACCCCTCAATGATATCTCTAGAGTGTGTAACAAAGTCATTCATTAGACCACATTCACATATTCTGTATTTGGACAGTATTTTACATCTGTATTCGTAAGCCAAAATCAGAAGTGGGTGAAAATTGATACATTTAATGATCAGATAGTAGTAAAGGCCTCTTGGGGGCGATTCATCAAAGCTTTTTTGCTGGCAAAACAAAAGCTGTGAAGGGTTGCAATTTCTTTGCACAATGTGAGGTTGCACAAAAAAATACAACTACTTGCCTCAACTTCAACAAAGTGGACAGTGCTGGAGTGGGACTAGGTTGTGGCAACTCCTGATTGTCAAATTTATGAGTGGTGGTATTCGCTATGCCACAAATCGAACTCCAGCAGTAGCGAGACGCACTCCACTACCCGCCTCTCCTGATTCATTAAGGCTATGGTTCCACGGTCCGGAACCATAGCGCTTTTGACGGAGCGGAAATTCCGCTCCGTCTAAGCCCGCCCCCTTTCTGACGCGCGCTCTTTCCGGAGGTGTTCAGGACACCTCCGGAACACCTCCGGAAAGAACGCAGGGCTACATAGCCCTGTGTTAATTCTGTCGCCGCAATACGCGAGGACATGCTGCGGTCTGAAAAGACGCGCCGCATGTCCGTTTACGCAGGTTTGCCACCTGCGTATTGTTACGCATAGTGGAGACGGGATTTCTTGAAATCCCCTCCACTATGCTGTAACATCTGGACGCTGCGTGTTTGGCGCTGCGCCAGCGCACAGCGCCAAACACGCAGCGTTTCCTGACCGTGGAAACTCACCTAAGAAGTGTGTTGCCTGTTACTGAATCAGGAGCGTCCACTCCAACACACCCCTCATCAAGACCAGCGAGAGAATTTCAGGTCTTCAGGAATAAGGGTCCTTGTAGTATTTAATGTTGTTAGAGATGACTTCTGGAAGATTAAAGGGTTGTCTGGTCCAAATCTATATAGGCCCCATCACACATAGCGAGATCGCTAGCGCGTCACCGATTTTGTGACGCAACAGCGACATCGCCAGCGATCTCGCTATGTGTAACATGCAACGTCAACGGGGCCCCCGCTGCGATGTCGCTGATCGTGCTCGAACGTCCTGGGTCATTTTTTGATCGCTGGCTTCCCGCTGGCCAGCATGTATCGCTGTGCTTGACGCCCTTTATCAGCGACGAGGTAACGCTGAAGCACGCCTATTCGAGGTCAGAGTCGTCACAATAGCTGCTGTGTGACAAGGTCCCAATGACCACCGAGATCGTTATACAGATCGCTGATTGGTGCTGCGTCGTTGAGATCAGCAGCTCACTAATGACCATTTAGCGACCCACCAGCGATCCTTGCCAGGTCGTATCATTGTCGGAATCGCTGGTGCGTCACTATGTGTGACGGGGCCTTTAGTCTGCAGTCACTCTGTGTTAGTACTGACTCATAAATCCCTGATGGGCATGCACTGTGCATTACAAGATTTTGCCGGTTTCTGAGCCGGGACCGTAGGGTATGTTATACATACTGCCAGACAGAGCCCATGCAGTGGGCGCTGTTTCGCTACATACAATTGTATGGAGCGAGGCTATGCCCTCTAGTTGGCCATGCCAACTGGACCGCTGTGTCACTAGTCGTTGTGCGGCCTTGCTTAATCCAAGTGTATGGAGTGATGCCGTGTCCAATAGTCGGGCTCTCACCAAGATTATGTTTAACTCGTACCCTCCGGTCCCGGCTCTGAAACCAGCGAATCCTCACAGTGCATGCGCTGTGGGGATTCATAAATCTGCGGTCACACAAAATGACTGCAAACTTATAGATTTGGACTGAAGAACCCCTTTAAGGCCAAAAACCAGGAATGGATGAAAAATGTAGAAGTGGTGCATGTGTTTCTATTCTACTTTTCCTCTGATTGTAAACCAAAATCAGGAGTGGACCAAATACTGATGCAAAATACTGACCAAAAACTAAAGTTTTGCACGTGGCCTAAGAAAGATATGCGATACATTGTATGAGCATATTGTTATAACACTATAGATCATGGATGTGGAACCACCAGCCCTCGATACCCTTTTGTACGGCCCTCAACCATCTGCATATTGTCTAGCCACAGATATTTTCTAGTTCTTGGAGAAGACCATTAATGTGTAGCACTGTAGGGAGGGATTATTATGAATTGGGTATTGTGTGATCATTTATGGGCCAGCCATATTTTGGCAGAATGGGCGAGTACTGTGGACCCCGCACCCATGAGAAGGGTACTTCTTCTTTCCTGATAGGGGCAGTCCTATGAATGGAACCAGCACCTATTAGATATTTATGGCACATACTTTTAATATGCAGTAAATATCTTGGAGGGCAATACTTTGATAGTGTTGTGACCGTGGCCCATTGGGTTGGTTCAATCTGACAATGTGACCCTCTGACCCAAAAGTTTGTACAGCCTTAGGCTGGATTCACATATATAGTTTGGATAAAAAAACACCGATATTATGTAACAAATGATAATCATACATCGATCAGCCATAATCTACTGACAAGTGAAGTGAATACTATTTTATCTCATTTGCAAATTACAACACAAAGCAGTGGGATATTGGCACTAAGTGAAGTTCGTTTTCTGGCGAAAGTATCTAAACTATTTTGGTAGCGGCACATTGTGATGTTTAAAAGTTTAGTTTGGGCCAAGTGGATGTATCGCATGTACGTGGGGAATGGATGGTGCCAACGTGCACTGTGAAGAAAAAGGCAAGTCAACAATCACTGTGATGATCTGGACAATATTCTGCTTGGAAATGTTGGGTCCTGGCATACATGAACATGTCATTTGTCATTTTGACACATATCCAAACGTTACAGAACCAGAACATCTCTTCATAGCAGGGATATTTCCTAATGGCAATGGCCTCTTTCAGCAGTGCGGTTGCTCTTCAAAAATTGTTCAGTAATAATTTGTGGAACATTTCAAGGAGTTCATGGTACTGACTTGATTTCCAAATTTCCCAGATCCCCAAATCGAGCATCTGTGGGAAGGCATTAATTCCAAACTCCAGTCCTCATGGCCCCCAACAGGTTGCATTTTCTGAATTTCCTTAGTATTCCACGGGTGAGAGAACTTGTGGCAATTTCTGATGCTTTAATAAGAATTCCATCACCTATGCAATACTAAGGAAATCCTGAAAACATGACTAGTTGGGAGCCATGAGGACTGGAGTTTGGGAAACACTGAGGTAGATAGTAGCCAACCCTTTAGGTTTTTATTAACGTCTTGGTGGCAAATAATGCGTTACTTCTCAGCATAGATATTGGCATTCCTCTAGTATTTGAAGAATACTAGAATATCCAATCGATAGAGGCCTCCCCACTAATTTTTTTTCTCTTCCAAAACAGCCACAAGGCCATTCATTCAGCATCCTGGAGAAGTTTGAGCAGAGCTGACAGAAAATTAATGGTCACAGCGCTTTTCTAGTACAGCACCAGTTTGTTTGTTTTTTCTATTGATCCGCAAAGATCAGTTTTCATACCCAAAGAACGCACATTTGTGGCATATCTTAGCAACATCGAAAAATATATGGACAAGGCAGCACTCCTATTATATTGAATTAATATGCTGGAGCACGTTTGCAATGGCCAGTATATACATACAGTGGGTACTTCATACCCTTTTAAAATTTTCACTCTTTGTTTCATTGCAGCCATTTGGTAAATTCAAAAAAGTAAATTTTTTTTCTCATTAATGTACACTCTGCACTCCATCTTGACTGAAAAAAACTGAAATGTAGAAATTTCGGTGCCTCAGGGTGATCCTCAACTCTTTCAACCTCTTTCAAGTCACATATCCAAGCCCTTGACTCCTTCTGCCGATTCCAAACATTTCCCGGATCCGTGCATTCTTTGACCATGAAATCATAAAAACTCTAGTGCACGCCCTTATTCCCGCCTCGACTACTGCAACCTCCTACTCTCTGGCGTCCCCTCTGGCACCACGCCAATCCATCCTAAACTCTTCTGCCCAACTAATCCACCTGTCTCCCCGTTATTTCCCAGTCTCTCTCTTCCAGGACCTTCATTGGCTTCCTATTGCCCAGAGGCTGCAGTTCAAAACCCTAAGGGTATGTGCACACGTTGCGGATTTAGATGCGTTTTCGGACGTGCAGAAATGCATCAGATCCGCAGTCTAGTGCACAGCCAATGTAAGTCTATGGGAAACGCAGGTTTGTTGTGCACATGCTGCGGAAAAAAATGCGCGGAATAGCCGTGTTTTATTTTCCGCAGCATGTCAATTCTTTGTGTGGAACTACAGCGTTTCTGCACCCATAGACTTGCATTGAGTCAGGCACTTCCACAGCAAAACCGCAGGTCTAGAAAAGATCTGCGGTTTTGCTGCGGATGAAACGCAGATCGGGAGGAGGGAAGAGTGTGGGCGGTGACTGTGTGTGTGTATATTGTGTGAGCCTATGTGTGTGTGTTCGGGGGTTTTCTGGGGCTATCCAGGGGGTCTGCGAGGATTTCCGGGGCTGTGTGTGTATGCAGGCATCGTCCGATGGGACTACAAGTCCCAACTGGCTATGCCTGCGACACTGACTGTGACTGACACATTAACCAATGATGGTACAGTAGTAGCCCCATCATCTGGCTAATGTGTTGAGTGTTAAAAAAAAACATACATATAACACACAGAATATACACATAATATTCAACACATAACATAGAGTACATACTTACCAATCACGTAGTCCCCGACGCCCTCGTCTCCTAATAAAAATAAAATAATAAAACAACCTATTCTTACCTTTTCGCCATAGTCCAGTTATTAACGAGTGTCTCACGACGATCTCCGGTGTAGAACACTAACATCGGGTGGTCAGTAGTGTTGAGCATTCCGATACTGCAAATATCGGGTATCGGCCGATATTAGCTGTATCGGAATTCCGATTCCGAGTTCCGATATTTTCGTCTTATCGGATACCGGAATCGGGATTGTCACTGTCACTGTCAGTGTCCGTCGGTCGGGTCTGTCAGGAGTCAGCGGCACTTACCCGGCAGAAGATCTCCGGCGGTCACGTCCTGCACTGCTTCATGGCCGCCATCTTCTTTCCCCGGCGGTCACATGCAGTTTCTCGCGATAACTGCAGTGACTGCTGGGTAATCGCGGCCGTTAAAGCAGTCAGTCCGATGACGTCACCGCCGGGGAAGCAGGTAATCAGCTGTGCTGCGTTGCAATGACAGGCTCTGCCTGTCATTGCGATGTAGCAGAGCTGGATCGTCGTGGGACTGTTGTTATGGACTGCGTCGGACAGGTGGTATACTGTTGGTTTGTTTTTTTTCTTTTTTTACAGGAGATCGATGGCATCGCAGGAATGAGAGAGTAATAAAAGAAATGAAAACTGTGTTGTCTCTTTTATTTCATTAAAAGACTTTTTTCTTGCTGTGTCTTTTTTTTATACATTTAATAACTTTGGGATTAATAATGGATCGGTGTCTTATTGACGCCTCTCCATTATTAACCGGGCTTATTGTCACCGTGCAATCAACGGTGACAATAACCCCTTATTACCCCGCTTGCCACCGCTACAGGGCAAGTGGGAAGAGCCGGGTAAAGTGCCACAATTGGCACATCTTTTGATGCGCCAAATGTGGGGCTGCTGTAGCCTGGTATTATCAGGCTGTTGAGGGCCAAAATCCATGGGCCTTGACAGTCTTTTAATACCAGGCCGCAGCAGTCT
The DNA here is from genome assembly GCA_033576555.1 of Oophaga sylvatica. Taxonomy (NCBI): domain Eukaryota; kingdom Metazoa; phylum Chordata; class Amphibia; order Anura; family Dendrobatidae; genus Oophaga; species Oophaga sylvatica. Next base: position 377,757,430 of record JARQOD010000002.1, read on the forward strand.
GCATTTTACTTGGCTGGTTAACAAAAATAGGGGGACCCCACGCCGTTTTTTTTTCGAGGGGATCCCCTATTTTTGTTAACCAGCCAAGCTAAGCAGACTGCTGTGGCCTGGTATTATCAGGCTTGCAAGGTCCATGGATATTGGATCCTTACCAGCCTGAAAAACCAGGCCTCAGCGGTCTGCTTCATCTGGCTGGTTAACAAAAATAGGGGGGACCCCATGCCAATTTTTTTCGAGGGGATCCCCTATTTTTGTTAATCAGCCAAGATATGCAGACTGCTGTGGCCTGGTATTATCAGGCTGGCAAGGTCCATGGATCTTGGCTCCTTAACAGCCTGAAAATCCAGGCCTCAGCGGTCTGCTTCATCTGGCTGGTTAACAAAAATAGGGGGGACCCCACGCCAATTTTTTTCGAGGGGATCCCCTATTTTTGTTAATCAGCCAAGATATGCAGACTGCTGTGGCCTGGTATTATCAGGCTGGCAAGGTCCATGGATCTTGACTCCTTAACAGCCTGAAAATCCAGGCCTCAGCGGTTTTCTTCATCTGGCTGGTTAACAAAAATAGGGGGGACCCCACGCCAATTTTTTTCGAGGGGATCCCCTATTTTTGTTAATCAGCCAAGATATACAGACTGCTGTGGCCTGGTATTATCAGGCTGGCAAGGTCCATGGATCTTGGCTCCTTAACAGCCTGAAAATCCAGGCCTCAGCGGTTTTCTTCATCTGGCTGGTTAACAAAAATAGGGGGGACCCCACGCCAATTTTTTTCGAGGGGATCCCTATTTTTGTTAATCAGCCAAGATATACAGACTGCTGTGGCCTGGTATTATCAGGCTGGCAAGGTCCATGGATCTTGGCTCCTTAACAGCCTGAAAATCCAGGCCTCAGCGGTCTGCTTCATCTGGCTGGTTAACAAAAATAGGGGGGACCCCACGCCATTTTTTTTTCGAAGGGAACCCCTATTTTTGTTAATCAGTTCCCTCTGACGTCACTGATTGTGTCCCTGGCTGACCTGAAGTGAAAGTGGAAAGCAATCAATTAAGCTTTCCACTTAAGGGCCCGTCTCACATAGCGATATCGCTACCGAGATCGCTGCTGAGTCACTAGTTTTGTGACGCAGCAGCAAGCTCACCAGCGATATCGCTGTGTGTGACATTCAGCGACGATCAGCCCCCCTGCCGGGTATCGCTGATCGTCGCTGAAATGTCAGGACCTTTGATCGCTGGTTTCCCGCTGACAGGCACACATCGCTGCGTGTGACAGGCGGGAGACCAGCGATCCGCTGGTAACCAAGGTACACAGCGGGTTTCCAGGTGCGGGGCTGTGCCTAGAAACCCGCTGTGTACCTTGGATACCAGCGCCCTGATGCAGGGAGCTGGTATCCAAGGTACACAGCGGGTTTCCAAGCGCTGCGCGGTGCCTGGAAACCCGCTGTGTACCTTGGTTACCAGCGGATCGCTGGTCTCCCGCCTGTCACACGCAGCGATGCGTGCCTGTCAGAGGGAAACCAGCGATCAAAAAAAGGTCCTGACATTTCTGCGACGATCAGCGATACCCGGCAGGGGGCTGATCGTCGCTGAATGTCACACACAGCGATATCGCTGGTGAGCTCGCTGCTGTGTCACAAAACTAGTGACTCAGCAGCGATCTCGGTAGCGATATCGCTATGTGAGACGGGCCCTTAAGCGATGTTACCCGCAGTGTCGCTGTCCCAGATCGCTGCCTGAGCTGCCTGTTTGGCAGCTCAGCAGCGATCATGTAGCGATACACCAGCGATCCTGACAAGTGCATATCGTTGTCGGGATCGCTGGTGTATCGTTATGTGACACCCAGCCTTTACTCTCCTGTCAGGCAGGAGAGGAACTCATTCATTTGGGGTTTACTGTGAGGCTGCAGCATTAGCTGCGGTCCCTGCAGTAAACATTAACCCTTTCTGAAGGATTACACCGTGGGACCTGACTGTGCATGGGATAGGTAAGAATAATTTTGCTTTTTTATTTTATTTTTATTACAGGAAATGGTTTTTGCAGTAAAATAAAAGATGGTCAAAAACATGTGTCTTTATTTCATTAAAATGATTTTTAATTAAAGTGTGTGTGTTTTATTTTTATTTCATGCAATAGGATTAATAATTGATAGTTGTCTAATTGACAGCTCTCAATTATTAACCTGGCTTAAGGTCACCTTTCAATAGCAAGGTGGCTTTAACCCCATATTAACCCATTCGCCACCGCTACAGGGCAATGGGAATAGACGGGCAAAGTGCCAGAAAGGGCGAATCTAATTATAGATTTGTCTTTCCTGGGGTGTCTGGGGGCAGATGTTAGTAGCCGGGGGGGGCAAAAATAATGGTCCCTCTCTGGGCTATTATTATCTGCCCCCACTCACTGGCTTTGTCTGTCTGGTTGCGAAAATAGGGCGGGAGCCCACGCATTTTTTTTCAGCAATTTTACACCTCATATATATATATACATGTCATTGAATTTGTGACACATATATATATATATTTATATTTGTAGTTCATACACTTCTACATAGTATAATAGCCGCTAATTCAATTGCCGGCTTTTGTGAAAATGCAGAACCCGACATGAAATGACACTTGGTGTACATAGGGTTAACCATGTCTTTTCATGTCCTTTGCTATCTAATTTGCACAAACAATTAAATCAGACTATGTGTGCAAAATTTCACACCTGTAGGGGTTAATTAAAGGTGTAAATTCGTAGCAAAAAAGTCCGTTTTTTTTTACAACGAATTTACACCTTTAATTAACCCCTACAGGTGTGAAATTTTGCACACATAGTCTGATTTAATTGTTTGTGCAAATTAGATAGCAAAGGACATGAAAAGACATGGTTAACCCTATGTACACCAAGTGTCATTTCATGTCGGGTGACATGAAATGACACTTGGTGTACATAGGGTTAACCATGTCTTTTCATGTCCTTTGCTATCTAAGGCCGGAGTCACACTGGCGACAAAATCGGACGACTGCAATGCGATGAAATATCGCATTGCAGTCGGACCTATGTTAATCTATGGAGCAGCTCCCAGTATCAGATTTTTTGTGGTCCGTTTTAAACGTCCGTGTACAATCGCAGCATGCTGCGATTGTCACCGATTGTCGGTCGACAATCGCCAATGCAAGTCTATGGGAGCGATGAAAAATCTGATTACAAACGGACCACACTGTGTGAATGTCACGCGGTCTTATGATATGTGTACGATGTCAGTAAACTATTCTTAAAAGAACCACACTCTATACAACATATAGATTAGCAACATCAGCATGTAAATATAGAATAGATTTACCTGACACGATATCCGTAGAACTCAGGGTTAATCTTGAGGACTTGATACACTGTCACAGGAAAGAGGAGGACCAGGGGTCTAACCTGACCCTAAACTGGGGTCCTAACTAATCCCTCACCTTGGAGGTACTGATAATGGTTCAGAGGTCCAAGTCTCCAGCCTAACCCTGTCTCCTATCAGTCCCTGAACCCTGTAATCAGTCCTAAGAAGGATTCTGATTAACACCAGAGGGATATGGCCTGATCTCTGCTAAATACACAGATTAGACATAAAAGACAGACTGGAGAAAACACAGACTTGCATACACACTCAAACACAGAAAGAACATAAATGATCTGGGATATTAAACTCTAAGCAAGGTGAGCTTAAATACAACTAAGGAGCTCTTTAACTTAAGTCTATACAGATACAATCCTATCTGTGGTCTGCATGAAGAATTTCACTGGCAACTCCCAACACAGACAACCAGAGATTTAAAGGAAACCAATCAACAAATAATTAATTGCAGCCGGGAGAAAACTGCACCCAGTCCCAGAACTGAGCACAGACAGAATTAACTCCCTAACTGCCAAACACAAAGAAACAGCGACTCAGCTGTGAGAAGTCAGACTGTGCAACCGCGACGATCTTCGTGGCGATGCACACATGACAGTACCCCCCCTTCTACGAGGGCCTCCGGACCTCAGGGCCAGGTTTGCCCGGGTGAGTTCTGTGGAAGGTCCGCACCAAACGATCTGCGTTAATGTCAGACGCAGGAACCCACGTCCTCTCCTCTGGACCATACCCCTTCCAATGCACCAAGTACTGAAGTTCCTGTACGGCGAATACACACTTTTCCAGTTTGGCGTATAGTTTATTGTCTCGCAAGATCTGCAACACCTGTCTCACATGCTCCTGGTGAGACACAAGATCTGGTGAGTAAATTAAAATGTCATCCAAATATACGACCACAAACAGCCCCACCAGATGACGAAAAATGTCATTAACAAAATGTTGGAATACTGCTGGTGCAGTAGTCAGACCAAAAGGCATGACAAGGTTCTCATAATGTCCCTCCGGCGTGTTAAACGCCGTTTTCCACTCATCCCCCTCTTTTATCCTAATCAGATTATACGCCCCCCTGAGATCCAATTTAGAGAACCATTTGGCGCCAACAATTTGATTGAAGAGATCAGGAATCAGAGGGAGTGGATACGGATCTCGAACAGTAATCCGATTAAGTTCGCGGAAATCCAAGCAAGGGCGTAGGCCTCCATCTTTTTTCTTCACAAAGAAGAACCCCGCGGCCACTGGGGAAGATGAAGGTCTAATATGCCCTTTGGCCAGACTTTCCGAAATATAATCTTTCATAGCCTGCCTCTCAGGACCAGAAAGGTTATATAACCTAGCTTTAGGTAACTTAGCATCAGGAAGTAAATTAATAGAGCAGTCATATACGCGATGAGGAGGCAACTCCTGACACCCCTCCTCAGAGAACACATCCCCAAAGTCCTCCAAAAAAGGAGGCAAAGTACTAGGCACGACCGCACTGATGACTGTGTTCATGCAGTTACTTTTGCAAAACTCCCCCCATTGGCTTATATCTCTGGACTGCCAATTAATCACAGGGTTATGTTTAACCAACCAAGGAAGTCCCAACACAATAGGAGTAGGTAGACCCTCCAACACATAACAAGATAATAGTTCCCTATGTATTGCCCCTACCCGAAGGTCAATGTTATGAACCTCATGAACAAAGCTACCTTGGCCGAGAGGCCTGGCGTCAATGGAGAATATAGGGATCGGTTTGACCAATACACTCAGATGCATACCTTGAGCCTGAGCAAACTGAGCGTCAACCAGATTAGCCCCGGACCCACTATCAAGAAGAACAGAAAATCTCTCCACTCTCGTACCAACCACCACCTCCACTGGTACAAGGAACTGAGAAGAACTAGCGGACGAAATACATACTCCCAGGTTGTCGTCCACCACACAACCTGGGATTAACAGTTTTCCGGCGACTTTTTGCTCAACAAGGCACGGGATGGACATCCCCCAACAAAATGTCCCTCTTTCCCGCAGAAGAAACACCTTCTAGTCCTGCGGCGTACAGCCAATCCCCTCCTACGAAATGATGTCCCTCCCAACTGCATAGGCTCCTCCGAACAGACAAGGGGAACCTCAACATAAGGGACTTTAGTAGTAGGTGGAGTAACAACAGGGGGCGGAGTTACCTCGCACCTCTCCCGGAGCCGTCTATCAGTACGGATAGCTAGGGCCATAGCAGCCTCCAGTGATGGAGGAGAATCATACTGAGCCAAAACGTCCTTTAATTTGTCAGAAAGCCCATGACAAAACTGGCTCCTAAGAGCTGGGTCATTCCACTGAGTATCTGTGGCCCATCTACGGAACTCAGAAGCAAATTCCTCCGCCGGACGATCTCCCTGCTGTATCTTACGTAATTTTGTCTCAGCAAGAGAGACCCGATCTGGGTCATCATATACCAAACCCAGGGCAGTAAAAAAATCGATCTACTGACTGTAGAGCCGGTGATCCCGGAGGAAGGGAGAAGGCCCAGGATTGAGGGTCCCCTTGTAGGAGCGAGATAACAATTCCCACTCTCTGCTCTTCACTCCCTGATGATCGAGGCCGAAGCCGAAAATACAATTTACATGCTTCCCTGAAGGTAAAAAATTTGTCTCGCCCACCAGTGAACCTGTCCGGGAGAGCAACTTTAGGTTCAAATCTGGTTTGCTCCGAGGGAGACAAAACTTTGGACTTAATGTCCGTCAGCTCCATGGATAATCCCTGCAACTGCAGAGCCAGCTGGGCTACTGGATCCATGGCAACTGGGAAAAATTTTATAGGCCAGTGAAAATGTCACGCGGTCTTATGATATGTGTACGATGTCAGTAAACTATTCTTAAAAGAACCACACTCTATACAACATATAGATTAGCAACATCAGCATGTAAATATAGAATAGATTTACCTGACACGATATCCGTAGAACTCAGGGTTAATCTTGAGGACTTGATACACTGTCACAGGAAAGAGGAGGACCAGGGGTCTAACCTGACCCTAAACTGGGGTCCTAACTAATCCCTCACCTTGGAGGTACTGATAATGGTTCAGAGGTCCAAGTCTCCAGCCTAACCCTGTCTCCTATCAGTCCCTGAACCCTGTAATCAGTCCTAAGAAGGATTCTGATTAACACCAGAGGGATATGGCCTGATCTCTGCTAAATACACAGATTAGACATAAAAGACAGACTGGAGAAAACACAGACTTGCATACACACTCAAACACAGAAAGAACATAAATGATCTGGGATATTAAACTCTAAGCAAGGTGAGCTTAAATACAACTAAGGAGCTCTTTAACTTAAGTCTATACAGATACAATCCTATCTGTGGTCTGCATGAAGAATTTCACTGGCAACTCCCAACACAGACAACCAGAGATTTAAAGGAAACCAATCAACAAATAATTAATTGCAGCCGGGAGAAAACTGCACCCAGTCCCAGAACTGAGCACAGACAGAATTAACTCCCTAACTGCCAAACACAAAGAAACAGCGACTCAGCTGTGAGAAGTCAGACTGTGCAACCGCGACGATCTTCGTGGCGATGCACACATGACAGTGACTTGCGATGAAATCGCATCGGTGTCCTTTAGAAAAGCCGGCAATTCATCCCCGGCTATACTGTAAAATCACACTGACAGCTTTAATAAAGACTAGAAAGAATAGATATATACACATAGAACACATACATATATATATACATGTCATTGTGACATGTACATATACATATATTTATAGTTCCTAGACTTCTACATACTGTAATAGCCGCTAATTCAATTGCCGGGTTTTGTGAAATCACAGAAGCCGACATGAAATGATACATTGTTTCCACACATTTAACCATGTAATTTCATGTATTTTTATATATGTTTGAAACATACAATTACATGAGTGTATTTGTGCAAAATTTCAGACATGTAGGGGTTAATTAAAGGTGTAATTTCGTTGAAAAAAAATGCATGGGCTCCCGCTGTATTTTCTCCACCAGACAGACAAAGCAAAGCGAGTGGGGGCAGATAATAATAGCCCAGGGAGGGTGCATTTTTTTGTGCCCCCCTGGCTACTAACATCTGCCCCAGACACCCAGAAAGGGCAAATCTATAATTAGATTCGCCCTTTCTGGCACTTTGCCCGTCTATTCCCATTGCCCTGTAGCGGTGGCGAATGGGTTAATCTCACCTTACTGTCACCTTGCAATTGAAAGGTGACCTTAAGGCAGGTTAATGATTGATAGCTGTCAATTAGACAACTATCAATTATTAATCCTATTGAAGTAAATAAAAAAAACACACACACTTTAAGAATAAATAATTTTAATGAAATAAAAACACATTTTTTTGACCATATTTTATTTTACACTAAATCCGTGCGAAGCCATTGATCTCCTAAAATAAAGAAAAAGAAATAAAACAACATTATTCTTACCTATTCCGCCGATCTGTCACGTCCCACGCTGTAATCCTTCACAAAGGGTTAACTAGCTTTGAGCCAAGCAGTGCAAGTAATCCTGCATGCTCAGCTCAAAGCTCATGAATGAATAAGTTCCTCTCCTGGCGACAGGAGAGGATGTGTTTCATGAATGAAGCTTAATTGATTGTGTCCACTTTCCCTTTAGGTCAGGTCACTACAGTTAAATTGGCAAGAAATCAATTAAGCTCCATTCATGAATCTATTCCTCTACTTTCGCTGGGAGAGGAACTTATTCATTCAGGGGAATACAGGTCTGAGACAGCATTATTAGCTCTCTGCGACCTTTAACCTGTTAACCCTTTCTGATGGATTACACCGTGGGACCTGACTGTACATCGGATTGGTAAGTATAATTTTGCTTTTTTATTTTATTTTTATTACAGGAAATGGTTTTAGCAGGAAAATAAAATATGGTCAAAAACTGTGTGATTATTTAATTAAACTTATTTTTTATTAAAGTGTGTGTGTTTGATTTTTCTTTCATACAATAGGATTAATAATTGATAGTTGCCTAATTGACAGCTATCAATTATTAACCTGGCTTAAAGTGACCTTTCAATTGCAAGGTCATTTTAACCCCTTTTTAACCCATTCGCCACCGCTACAGGGCAATGGGAATAGACGGGCAAAGTGCCAGAAAGGGCGAATCTAATTATAGATTTGCCCTTTCTGGGGTGTCTGGGGGCAGATGTTAGTAGCCGGGGGGGCACAAAAAAAATGTACCCTCCCTAGGCTATTATTATCTGCCCCACTCGCTTGCTTTGTCTGTCTGGTGGAGAAAATACAGCGGGAGCCCACGCATTTTTTTTTAACGAATTTACACCTTTAATTAACCCCTACATGTCTGAAATTTAGCACACATATACTCATGTAATTGTATGTTTCAAACATATATAAAAATACATGAAATTACATGGTTAAATGTGTGGAAACAATGTATCATTTCATGTCGGCTTCTGTGATTTCACTGAAGCCGGCAATTGAATTAGCGGCTATAACAGTATGTAGAAGTGTAAGAACTATAAATATATGTATATATATATATGTCACAATGACATATATATATATATATATATATATATATATATATATATATATATGTGTGTATATATCTATTCTTTCTTTTGGCATTTAAATACTATTCTTTTGGATCCATTATATGTCAGTTTTGCAAGCCTGCGAGAAAATCTCGCAAGTCGGATGAAAATCGGATGTTACAAGGTACACACACATGCGATTAAATCGCATCTTTGAAGGAAAATCGGATGCCAGAAGGATGTGTGATGTTTTTATTTTGATCCGATTGTCGACCGTCTAAAACGGACCGATTTTTTGTGGTTGTGTGTGACTCCAGCCTAATTTGCACAAACAATTAAATCAGACTATGTGTGCAAAATTTCACACCTGTAGGGGTTAATTAAAGGTGTAAATTCGTAGCAAAAAAGTCCGTTTTTTTTTACAACGAATTTACACCTTTAATTAACCCCTACAGGTGTGAAATTTTGCACACATAGTCTGATTTAATTGTTTGTGCAAATCAGATAGCAAACGACATGAAAAGACATGGTTAACCCTATGTACACCAAGTGTCATTTCATGTCGGGTGCTTCTGTCTTTTCACTGAAGCCGGCTTTACCCGGCAATTGAATGAGAGGATATTTTACTATGTAGAAGTGTATAAACTATACATATATGTATATATATATGTCACAATGACATGTATATATATATATATGTATTCTATGTGTGTATATTTAGTGTTTACAAGGAAAGAATGGGTTTTTTTTTAGTTGCGATATTTTGTTCCCATAGACTTACATGGGACTTCCGGTATCGGTATCGGGTATCGCCGATTTTTTAGTGATATCGGCGATACCATTCCGATTCCGATACTTTAGGATATCGGAAAGTATCGCTCAACTCTAGTGGTCAGTGCTCTACACGGCCTCCACGATGCACTGACAGCGGAGGTAATTCTTAGCGGTGTATATCCCTCCACCGTCAGGAGAGAGTGAGGTCACTTAAGTTCATTCTCTCACCGGCAATGCTGGGTGAGAAAATTCCCATGCAGCATTGTCATAAAGTGAGAGTCTGCACTCTGGTAACCTCAGTGATGCACTGCAGGAGCCATTGTCTCCTGTCAGTGCATTACTGGGAGGCCCTATAGAGCAGTGACATCAACTGATGTCACTGTTCTATAGGGAAAATCGTCGTGGGACATTCGTTATTAATTGGACTGCGTCAGACAGGAAGTATATGGTTGGTTTATTTTTTTACTTTTTATTATAGGAGACCGAAGGCATCGCTCGGATCTGGGCGTGCAATAAAAATATGAAAACCGTGTTGTTTTATTTCATTAAAAATACTTTATTCTTATGTGTGTGTTTTTTAACCCTTTCAAATTATAAGATTAATGATGGGTAGGTGTCTTATTGATGCCTCTCCATTATTAACCAGGCTTAATGTCACCTTACAATATCAAGGTGACATTAACCCCTTATTACCCATATGCCACCGCTACACAACAGTGGGAAGAGAGGGGCTAAGTGCCGGAATTGGCGCATCGTACAGATAAGCCAATTCTGGGGCAGATGGGTGCTGGTATTTTTAGCCAGGGGGGTGCGCCAATATCCATGGCCCCTTGCTAGGCTATGATTATCAGCCCGCAGCTGTCTGCGTAGCCTTTCTGGCTATAAATTATAGAGGGACCCCACATTTTTGGGGGGTTCCCCCTATTTTAATAGCCAGTAAAGGCTAGCTGTGGGCTGATCTTCATAGCCTGGGAAGCTCCATAGGTATTAACCCCTTCCCAGGCTAGAAATATGGTCCCTGGCCGTCGGCTTTCCCCCCCTGTCGCAGAAAATTGTGCAAGAGCCCACGCAATTTTTTTCCCATTTTTTTATTTAAAGATATTACGTGAAGATTTTGTGTGTGTCTTTAACTATTTATTTACCATTTTATCTATTATCTATCTATCATCTATGTATCTATTATCTATCTATCTATTACACAGTGAAAGAAAAAAGGAAGGCACTCACCGTTACCAAAAGTAGAAGTCTTTATTTCATGGATAAAAATGCATAGGCTCGGGAGCAATGCAGAGAGTGCGGACAACGGCCATTTCGCGCTCCTGCGCTTCAAACGGCCGTTGTCCGCACTCTGCATTGCTCCAGAGCCTATGCATTTTCATCCATGAAATAAAGACTTCCACTTTTGGTAACGGTGAGTGCCTTCCTTTTTTCTTTCACTGTGCAATTGGACTCTATATTTACATAGGATTGAGCACCCGTTCCCTGGGGTGTGTGGCGTTAATATAGTGTGTAAATGGTCTCTTCAGATTTGTTTAAGAGACTACGGTGGTGCAGCAGTGCCGAATCTGTTTTTCTCTGTTTTTAGACTATTATATATATGTTTATTATCTAACTATTTATTATCTATCTATCTATCTATCTATCTATCTATCTATCTATCTATCTATCTATCTATCTATCTATCTATCTATGTGTGTAATGGAGTTTGGGTTGGACAAATGTAAAAGAGGAGGTTGGGCAAGAAATGACATCACAAACCTTTTTTTTTTGTTAAATTACATATCTTTATTTAGCTTACAAAAACGCATACAAATCCGCATGAAAAAACGCATCAAAAATGCACCTGCGTTTTCTGCCAAGAGGTGCGGATTCTGTGCAGAAAATTCCACAGGCAAATCTGCAACATGTGCACATACCCTAACAATGACATACAAAGCCATTCACAAACTGTCTCTAACATACAGTACATCTGTGACTTGGTCTCCCCGTACCTACCTACACGCAACCTTCGATCCTCTCAAGATCTCCTTCTCTGATCCCCTCTCATCTCTTCCTCCCACAGCCGCATACAAGACTTCTCCTATAGTGCCAACATATTCCGCAGCGCTTTACAGTTTAACAGTTTCAAAACACAAGTCATAGGTAACAACGTTAACAATACAATAATTAAAGCAAAATAAGACGAAATAAGACGACCCTGCTCGTGAGAGCTTACAATCTACATGGGTGGGGGAGATACAAAGAACAGGTGTTTATATACAATTTCATATAATAGAATCCAATCCAGCTCCATGTTGCAATTGCAACATGCACCGCAGCACCTACTATGCAAGCAAGCATTTTTAGCTGACAAGCGATTCAATAAAGGATTTTTGACTTCACATGGAGCTGGATTGGATTCTATTATATGAACTTTCAACACGAAGCGGGGACGTTTCTACATAATCCTTTGCTCCTGAGAAGGACTCCATCAACAGGGAGGTGAGCTGTGCATTTCTTTGGGGCGCAAGCCTCATTTTTTGTATCGTTTATATACAATGTGTATTTACAATGATGGTCCAGCCATCTTGAGGGAGTGAGGGATGGATGGAGATAGTGAATGGGCTACACACACACACTTACACATAGAATGACTTTGATTAGTGAATGTGATAGGCCGCTCTGAACAAATGTGTTTTGAGGGAGAGCCTGACCACATGGTCATAAGTATTCAGACCCTTTGCTCAGTATTGAGTAGAAGCACCCTTTTGAGCTAGTAAAGCCATGAGTCTTCTTGGGAATGATGCAAAAACATACACAATGCGATACAAAATAATAAAATATAATAATATAATATTGATCAAAAAAATTAATAAATATAAAAATAATAAATATATCTATATATTATGGTATCGCTACCAAAATAGTGGATAACCACCTAAAAATGAAAAAAACTAATTGGGAAATGGCGGGATGACAACTAAATGGTGGAATACAAGTAGATGAAATTAATTAAAAATTATATATAAAATATAATATAAAATACACATAAACTTGGAATAAAAAATAGGCCTTTATTAACACATGGCTTAATGCATACCACAAATATTAAATAACAACAATAATTGTAATAGTTAATACATAAAAAGACAATGGCACATATACAGATATATAGTCCTGTAGACTGAATTTATGAAGGCTAATGGGTAAGACTAGATGTATTCAGGTATTTTCATATGGGTTTTTTTTTACTGTGAAAGTGAAAATAAACAAAAACCCAAAATAGTGTGCATAAAACCTGAAAATATATGTGCACAAAAAATAATAATAATAAAAATAATGTGCACCAAAAAATTAATAATATATATAATCATGTGAGAAACCAGGATTGTATATTATGTGCTAAATAGCTGATCGCTAAATAAAAATTGATGTGCACAAAAAAATATATAATATATATAATCGTGTGAGAAACCAGGACTGTGTGTAATGTGCTAAATAATTAGCTGATCGCTAGACACCCAGTATACAAAAACACTGCTGCATATAAAAAATGTCCAAAATAAATTAAATCAAGACATTTCCACAAAAAGTGCAAAGTGCATAGCGTTTAGAATGTACCTGGTAAAAGAAAAGGAAAACCCACAATATCTTATGCACCCATAATATACCTTAAAGCCTGTAAATAGATGAAATGTGCCAAGGATTCGTGCCCCAACGCACGTTTCGGAACTTATTTCCTTCGTCAGGGGGATACAAATAACTAGGAGCCGTGGGATATTTATACCCGATTTTAATGAGAAAGCGCCGATCCGGCTGTGATAGTGGCGCATGCGCAAATGAGGATGAAGGAGGCGGCATTGCAGCCCGCGTCACGTGTTATGACGTATAGACGCCGCTACCATGCCAACCATCCGACCCCCGTTCAGGCATGCGCACCAAGTCGGATCTAGGCACTGATGGAGAAAAACGCTGACCAGCTAACAGGAACTGAAAAGGCATAGCTGTACGGTAATAAATTCAGCCATACCATCCATAAGGCCAGCATAGCAGTAATATATTAGATCACATGATCCTTAAAGACATTAAACCTTTCCCATCTAAGCGGTTAAATTGTACAAAAAATATATATAATAATCAGATAAAAAAAAAAACGGTATATATATATATCAATACTGCTATATCCATACATATACCACATATATAATCAATCACATAAATTGAATAGAATATGCGTCACAGCTAGTGCATAAACAATACCTTTTACATAGTGACAAACAAACTAATATATTACATGAATCTTAATATATATATATATATAATAAATGTGCATATAAATATTTAACTAATATTACCATAACAACAATTAATAATCAATAAATGAAGAAGGATACAGATACAAATACATAATAATAAACAATTATACATATTCATAAAAAGGTGCATTTGAATAAGTAAGTATAATATACAACTGTTGACGCAGGTACATGATATATATGGTATTCTCCATCAATCGGTCATGATATAAATCGAATTCATTAATGAAATTTCCCATTAATTTCATCTACTTGTATTCCACCATTTAGTTGTCATCCCGCCATTTCCCAATTAGTTTTTTTGGGAATGATGCAACAAGTTTTTCACACCTGCATTTGGGGATCCTCTGCCATTCTTCCTTGCAGATCCTCTCCAGCTCTGTCAGGTTGGATGGTGAATGTTGGTGGACAGCCATTTTCAAGTCTCTCCAGAGAGCTCAATTAGGTTTAGGTCAGGGCTCTGGCTTGGCCAGTCAGGAATGGTCACAGAGTTGTTCTGAAGCCACTGCTTTGTTCCATTGTTACAAAAAATGTTAAGTACCTCACTTTTTAACATGTGTATGAACTGTGTAATTCATAAATTGAAGTGTGCTGATGCAGCGCTTTATGCCACGTTCACACGCTCAGTATTTGGTCAGTATTTTGGCCTCAGTATCTGTAAGCCAAAACCAGGAGTGGGTGATAAATACAGAAGTGGTGATGACGTGTTTCTATTGGCTGTAAGTCATAATCTTCAACAGTAACAGAAATAAATACTTCAAATAGATCACTCTGTTTGTAATGACTATATATAATATGAGTTTCGCTTTTTTATTGAAGAACTGAAATGAATTAACTTTTTGATGATATTCTAATTTAGTGAGAAGCACTTGTATATGTGAAATGTATCTCTTTCATAGACAAGCCCAGCAATACTTCTACTTGGCCAATCATTTTCTCTATTCCTGAGTATTAAGTATTTGAACTGATATGCAAATGAGGCAGAATATCTGAAGCTTCTGTCACTCCAGCTCTATTCCATGCCCAACGCCGCCACCTCCTGCTTGACTGACAGCCTTTATGCTGGGTGACTTTAGGCCATCAGTCAAGCAATAAGAGGCGATGTTTGCATATCAATTCAAACTCGAATTTCTCCGCAATAGAGGAACAGACCGGCCATGTACAGGTATTGTTGGACTTGTCTTTGAATGATCTACGTACACATATAAGTAATTAGGGTTGTGACATACAATTGATGGATTCTCTTTAAATCTAATAGGTGTTTGAACCATATTGAATAATTTGTTATGTGAAGAAAAACATAATTGCTGGTGAACTTTATAAGGAAGGAAATGCATATTTTTCTTGTTTTTTTTGCATGATGTAGCTATACACTGAAGTACACAATTCCTATACTGTTCTGCACAATTTTACTTCCCAAATACTAAATCTTTTAATATAAAGATTGCATTCATATTGCCTATTAAAGGACTTCTGAATTGGAAGAAAGATGAAATTGTATACATCTTGCTGCTGCAATGAATGTTGCCTGCTATTTCTTCTATACAGTATCGGTCTTTACGATGTAGAAATACCGTTCTGCTTACAGTACGGATGTAAAGACGTTAAGAATGGGTTAAAACAATGTGGGGAACTGTGCAAAGTTTATTACTAACAGGCTTCAGGGTGCTCCTGAAATGGACTGGGAGCTCTGTAATTTTAGCCAAAAAAGGAAATGAAAAAGGATTTGCGAAGGCTGAGCTTTGGGGCGGAGGGAGCATGGGACACATCTGGATTTTATCCTTGTCATGGGTATTCACGGCACCATGTCTCCTATGTAGGCGACTCCCAGCAGCTCTCCTGGACACATGCAATGAGGAGGAAAATATTAACCCTTTGCTATTGTTTCGTTCTTACTAAACGTGCAATACATTTTGGCTTCTCCAGGAACTTTTATATGAGACCTACCCCATTTTAGATTACATCAGCTTTCTGACCAGATTCACACCTCATCTGGGTTTTGTACCCACAGCTGGCTTTTACTTACAATAATACTGCCATGTGAAAGTAGCTTAAGGACATGTTATCAATAGGGGGGTGCGGAGTCTGTGATGAAACAACCCCTTTACGTTACATACCTTGCTTTGCAGTGTTTGCTTTTTAATGATTGGCTTTATTAAGTATTTTTGTTGTTTCTTAAATTTAGAAAAAGAAAAAAAATTGCAAAAGTATAACATTCTGATAGGGGTGTGAATGACTTATTAACACCTTCATAACCTCTCAGTGCAATGCTCATTTACACATGCATACAACTATCAGATAGTCCAATTTTCGAGGGAACTTGTCAGATCCTCTAACACAGGGTTCCTCAACTCCAGTCCTCAAGGCCCACCAACAGGTCATGTTTTCAGGATTTCCTTTGTATTGCACAGGTGATGCAATTATCACCTGGGCAATACTAAGGAAATCCTGAAAACATGACCTGTTGGTGGGCCTTGAGGACTGGAGTGGGGGAACCCTGCTCTAACAGACAGGGTAGTCTAGGACTTGTAATCATCTTTGCTAGTGATGAGCGAACGTGCTCAGTAATGCTCGTTACTCGCCCAAGCATCGTGGTACTCGGCGAGCACCGAGCATTTCTGTGTTTGCTCGACAGGCGTTCTGGTGCACGCCCTGCATTTTTGGCGCTCTATAGAGCGCCAATCAACATGCAGGGATTGTCTGCCACGCAATGTAATGCCGCAGCCATCTTTGTTGTGGTATTACAGTGAGTGGCTGGCCGCACAGCGTCATCAGATATA
Source organism: Oophaga sylvatica (assembly GCA_033576555.1). Taxonomy (NCBI): domain Eukaryota; kingdom Metazoa; phylum Chordata; class Amphibia; order Anura; family Dendrobatidae; genus Oophaga; species Oophaga sylvatica. Next base: position 377,774,170 of record JARQOD010000002.1, read on the forward strand.
TAAGAGACCTGGCGCCGCCATGCTCGGCTCAGTCTGCTCCGGAATTAGAATCATAGAATCATAGAATGGTAGAGTTGGAAGGGACCTCCTGGGCCATCTGGTCCAACCCCCTGCTCAAAGCAGGATTCTCTAAATCATTCCAGACAGATGTCTGTCCAGCCTCTGTTTGAAGACTTCCATTGAAGGAGAATTTACCACCTCTCGTGGCAGCCTGTTCCACTCCTTGATCACCCTAACTGTCAAAAAGTTTTTTCTAATATCTAATCTGTGTCTCCTCCCATTCAGTTTCATCCCATTGCTTCTAGTCTTTCCTTGTGCAAATGAGAATAAAGATAATCCTTCTACAATGTGACAGCCCTTGAGATATTTGTAGACAGCTATTAAGTCTCCTCTCAGTCTTCATTTTTGCAAGCTAAACATTCCCAAATCCTGCAACCGTTCCTCATAGGACATGGTTTGCAGACCGGTCACCATTCTGGTGGCTCTTCTTTGAACTTGCTCCAGTTTGTTGATGTCTTTTTTAAAATGTGGTGTCCAAAACTGGACACAGTATTCCAGATGAGGTCTGACCAAAGAGGAGTAGAGGGCAATAATGACCTCACGTGATCTAGACTGTATGCTTCTGTTGATACATCCTAGAATTGTATTTGCCTTTTTTGCTGCTGCATCACACTGTTGACTCATGTTCAGTCTGTGATCAATTAGTATACCCAAGTCTTTTTCACATGTGCTGTTATTTAGCCCAATTCCTCCCATTTTGTATATGTTTTTTTCATTTTTATTGCCCAGATGTAGTACTTTGCATTTTTCCCTGTTAAAAACCATTCTGTTAGTTGCTGCCCACTGCTCCAATTTATTTATATCTTTTTGAATCCTCTCTCTCTCTTCTCTAGTATTAGCTACCCCTCCTAGCTTTGTGTCATCAGCAAATTTGATCAGTTTACCCTCAATTCCTTCATCTAAATCATTGATAAAGATGTTGAACAATACAGGGCCCAAAACAGAGCCTTGTGGTACCCCACTTGAGACATTCTTCCAACTGGATGTGCAGCCATTTACGACCACTCTTTGAGTCCGATCATTAAGCCAGTTATGAATCCACCTAACAGTTGCCTTGTCCATTCCATACTTAGTCATTTTTTCAATAAGGATTGTGTGAGATACTTTGTCAAATGCTTTGCTGAAGTCAAGATATACTATATCTACAGCATTTCCCTGATCCACCCAGTCAGTGATTCTGTCATAGAAGGAAATTAAGTTAGTCTGACATGACTTATTAGTTACAAACCCATGCTGACTCTGTTTAATCACTTCATTCTTATGCAGGTACTTACATACATGTTCTTTAATAATTTGTTCAAAGATCTTTCCTGGTATAGAAGTCAGACTCACCGGCCTGTAGTTCCCTGGGTCCACCTTCTTCCCCTTTTTGAAGATAGGAACAACATTTGCTCTTCTCCAGTCTTCTGGGACTTCACCTGTTCTCCAAGAATTTTCAAAGATTATGGACAGTGGTTCAAGAATTTCTTCTGCTATCTCCTTCAGTATTCTGGGGTGTAATTCATCTGGACCTGGAGACTTGAATTCATTTAGTTTAGCTAAGTGTTTCCTCACTGTCTTTCTGTTTATAGATATCCTGGATTCTTCTATTCCTTTACTAGGACAGTAAAGATCAGTTGATGTTACATTTCCTTTCTGAGAGAAAACAGATGCAAAATAGGAATTTAAAAGTTCAGCCTTCTCAACATCCTGTCTTACCATTTCCTCATTTTCATCCTGTAAAAATCCTATAGCATCTTTGACTTTTCTTTTACTTTTGACGTATCCCCAAAATCCTTTTTTGTTGCTTTTGATTAGCGAGTGTAGTGAGAGCTGCTGCCGAGATAGGGTCAGATTTGGTGGTTTAGAAGGTAGTGTGGGTCTAACATCAAAGAACACACAAATCCAGCTTAATCAACAGTCCTTCTAAGAACTAATTAGGGGGTATATAGATTGCAGTGCTAGGTAAACAGGGAGTGTATGTGCTTATATACATATCTGTGCAAGGCATGCACGCACTGTATTTGGGTATATACACTGTGTGCAGAATTATTAGACAAATGAGTATTTAGATCACATCATCCTTTTTATACATGTTGTCCTACTCCAAGCTGTATAGGCTTGAAAGCCAACTGCCAATTATGTAAATCAGGTGATTTGCATCTCTGTCATGAGGAGAGGTTTGGTCTAATGACATCAACACCCTATATAAGGTGTGCTTAATTATTAGGCAACTTCCTTTCCTTTGGCAAAATGGGTCAGAAGAGAGATTTGATGGACTCTGAAAAGTCAAAAATTGTGAGATATCTTGCAGAGGGATGCAGCAGTCTTGAAATTACCAAACTTTTGAAGCGTGATCACCAAACAATCAAGCGTTTCATGGCAAATGGCCAACAGGGTCGCAAGAAGCGTGTTGATAAAAATAGATGCAAAATAACTGCCGATGAATTGAGGAAAATCAAGCGTGAAGCTGCCAAGATACTATTTGCCACCAGTTTTGCCATATTTCAGAGTTGCAATGTTCCTGGAGTATCAAAAAGCACAAGGTGTGCCATACTCAGGGACATGGCCAAGGTAAGGAAGGCTGAAAAACAACTACCTTTGAACAAGAAACATAAGATAAAACGTCAAGACTGGGCCAAGAAATATGTTAAGACTGATTTTTCTAAGGTTTTATGGACTGATGAAATGAGAGTGACTCTTGATGGGCCAGATGGATGGGCCCAAGGCTGGATCAGTAAAGGGCAGAGAGCTCCACTCCGACTCAGACGCCAGCAAGGTGGAGGTGGGGTACTGGTATGGGCTGGTATCATCAAAGATGAACTTGTGGGACCTTTTCGGGTTGAGGATGCAGTGAAGCTCAACTCCCAGACCTACTGCCAGTTTCTGGAAGACACCTTCTTCAAGTAGTGGTACAGGAAGAAATTGGTATCGTTCAAGAAAAACATGATTTTCATGCAGGACAATGCTCCATCATATGCATCCAAATACTCCACAGTGTGGCTGGCCAGTAAAGGTCTAAAAGAAGAAAAAATAATGACATGGCTCCCTTGTTCACCTGATCTGAACCCCATAGAGAACCTGTGGTCCCTCATAAAATGTGAGATCTACAGGGAGGGAAAACAGTCCACCTCTCGGAACAGTGCTGGGAGGCTGTGGTGGCTGCTGCACGCAATGTGTATCGGAAACATATCAAGCAACTGACAGAATCTATGGATGGAGGCGTCTGAGTGTCATCATAAAGAAACGAGGCTATATTGGTCACTGATTTTTTTTGTTTGTTTTTGAATGTCAGAAATGTTTATTTCTAAATTTTGTGTTGTTATATTGGTTTACCTGGTGAAAATAAACAAGTGAGATGGGTATATATTTGGTTTTTATTAAGTTGCCTAATAATTCTGCACAGTAATAGTTACCTGCACAAACAGATATCCTCCTAAGATAGCCAGATCTAAAAAAAAAAACACTCCAACTTCCAAAAATATTAAGCTTTGATATTTATGAGTCTTTTGGGTTGATTGAGAACATAGTTGTTGTTCAATAATAAAAAGAATCCTCTCAAATACAACTTGCCTAATAATTCTGTACACAGTGTAGATCTCAGTAGCAGACAGACATTCAACATGGCATACTTCATTGCATACATCAAGAGAGTCCATTCCATTACTGTCTGCTGCTGCTACTGCTGCCTATAAGCTATGTTGACCGTATCTACACAGCCCTAGGTCTCAAAAAAAAAAATTTTTACATCTTAATCCTGATTATTTTTTTCCAAAGCAATCAAGAACGGAACCCCTTTTTTATCTCTAATTGCTTGTTGACACTGCAGAATACAGCCAGATCCTTTTCATAGTACAGCGTGAAAATACAGCTATTTTAAACGGGTTTGCCTGTCCCAGGCATGATATCTGAGTGTGCATAAAAATCTGCCATTATTTGTTGTACTGTAGAATTTTTTTGGTGTCTTATACAATTTTTTGACACCATTTTGCTGCCCAAAAATTATTTAGCTACAGGGCAGATATTTTACACTGGGTTTTGTCCGCCACACGGATAGCATATCATTGCGTAAAAAATTTTGCCATTTCAGGCCTCCATAGAATTTTTTTTGTTCTGTCACAGCCTACTTATTGACACAATGTTGCTGGCCAAAAAAAAGAAAAAATACAGGGCAGATATTTGAAAGTGGGCTCTCTTCGTCAGGCGCCTGATCTATCAGTTTTCTAAAAATTGTGGCATTTCAGGGCTACATTCACCTTTTTTTTTGCTGTGTCTTACTCTATTTCTATACACTATTTTGGGGTAAAAAAATAAAATAAATCCAGGCCACATATTGAACAGTGTGGTATCTCTGTCAGACGTGTATCTATCTGTGTGCTAAAAATTGTGGCATTTCAGGGTTACATTACACTGTGTTCGCTGTCTGTTACCCTACTTGTATACACTATTTTGGGGTAAAAAAAAATTAAAATACAGACCACATATTGAACAGTGTGGTGTCTCTGTCAGACACCGATCTATCTGTTTTCTAATAATTGTGGCATTTCAGGGCTACATTACACTGTATTTGCTGTCTATTACCCTATTTGTATACACTATTTTGGGGTTAAAAATAAATCCAGGCCACATATTGAACAGTGTGGTATCTCCGTCAGATGCCTATGTATCTGTGTGCTAAAAATTGTTGCATTTCAGGGCTACATTACAGTTTTTTCTTGGTCTTACCACAGTTATTGACACCAGTTTGTTAAAAATAAAAGTACAGTCCAGATATTTGAAAGCGCGTTTTTCTCGCACACGGATCACATCTAAGTTTACTTCCAATTCAGAATTTTGTAGTGAACGTGGAAAATATTGTACTCCATTTAAAGTGGGAAAGGCGCATGGCAAGGGACGAGGAAGTGGACGTGATGGTGATGGTGCATGCAGATACAGAGGCCGTGGGCAAGCTGCAATTGTGTCACAACAAACACCCACATCTTCTCGCAACAGATTCCTTTCAGAATTCATAGGGGATGACAGAAAAGCACTCTTTGCACCAGAGCAGCGTGAAAAGGTAGTTGGTTGGGTGGCGGATAATGCTTCCAGTCACTTTACCACCAGCACCCTGTCTTCCATATGGTCAAGTCTGAGTAGCCGTGAGTCTGGACCGCATATTCCTCACCCTGATCCTCCTTTCTCCTCCCATGCCGAGTGCCCGGAGACAATTGATCCCACACTTGGACACTCCGAAGAGCTGTTCACTTTTCCATTTATAGATTCGGGCCTCTCGCCTTGTCCACTTGAAGCGGGACAAACTGAGATTGCATGTAGCGATGGCCAAATATTGGAGCAGCCACGTTCACACAAAGGTGACGGTGGGAAAGTTTCACAAGAGGTGGTCGATGATGAGACACAATTACCAGAAAGTCAGGAGGAGGACCAGGGTGCAGAAGTGGAAGAGGAGGTGGTGGATGATATAATAACTGACCCAACCTGGCAGGAGGACATGCAGAGCGAGGACAGCAGTACACAGAGGGAGGGAGGCGTAGCACCACAACAGGCAGGAAGAAGCACTGTGGTGGTCGCAGACAGAAGGCGGGCAACGGTTCCTCGTAACACCAAAATGACAAAAGTTGCCATTACAACTGTTAGGTCTTCCCGAGTCTGGTTGTTTCTTAAAGACTCTGCCGATAACCCCAAACAGGTAATTTGCACCACCGGCCATGCCCGCATCAGCAGAGGTAGCAAAACTACCAGCCTGACTATCACCAGCATGATCAGGCACATGGCAGCAAAGCACCCAAATTTGTGGGCCGAACCTCAGGGTCTAGGAACAGTGTCTGCGGGTGACACCACTGCTTCTTCTGCTGTTGTGCATGGAAGCCAATCCCTGTTCATGGTGCCTGCAAAGATGCCTCCTGCCCTGCACCTGTTGTTGCACACACTCAACTACCACCATCATCAAGCACCTCCACGTCCTTGTCCCAGCGCAGCCATCAGTTCTACAAACACCAGTCATTGGAACGCAAGCAGAAATACCCAGCCAACACCCCACAAGTCACAATACAAAATTCACACATTTATTCGAATGTCAATGACAGTACCACGGAGAGAGAGGGGATCCGCCCTTTTGGAACAGGAAACCTACAGATACAAAAGGACGGCACCTCTCCCACGCATCAATTGGTTTCCTGTTCCTGGAGGACGGGTTTCCTACAGATGAAGCTTTTCAGGAGGACCCAGGCCGGCCGGTCGACCCAGGTAGCGGGGGGGGGTCTCCTACCTCGACCGGTGCGGAGCCCCTGGAAGCGCCACGGTGGGTCCAGGTAGGACTCCACGACAGTGTGCGGAGCAGGTGGAGCGGTATCCAGAGGGATCCCCGTCTCACAGCCAGCGCCGGTTGGTAAGTATTCCCCCCCTCCCTGGTTCCCGGTACCTGCTTCCTGTGTTCTCTCCTGCGGTCCTGTCATGGTGGGGGCCGGCGAGGGTGGTGCAGCTGTGGTGTTTGGGGTATCCCCCTGTTTAAAAAGAAAAAAAAAAAAAATGGGGGATTTTGAATCTCCCGCTCACGGCGGCAGGGTTTGAATCTCTCGCTCACGGCGGCGGGAGATTGGAATCGGCCGCTCACGCGTCCCTGCTTCGAGCGGCGGGGGATGGATGTCTTCTGCCGCTGCGGCCGGGATGTGGGTGGCGCGGCGGGGTCTTTCTTGGTCTCCCGCTCAGTCGGCCAATCCCGGACGGCGCAGTGGAAGGGGTGCGGGGTCTCCACCGCCAGAACCGGAAGTCTTACACCGGCTGGGTTTTTTGAAAGTTTCAGCGCGGCTGCCTCGCGCGCCGGGCGGCGCCTGCTATGGGGACGTCGGGGGCAGAGGTGCTGTGGGGCCAGGAGCAGGAGGGGGTGGACCCCTGGTCGCACCTGCTGACCCGGATATCCAGGGGTGGGGACATATAAGGGCCTGTGAAGCTGATGAAAGCGCTTCTGCCCCATTTTTGCAATGGAGACTGCGGAAACTCCCTCGGTGCAGCAGGAAAGCCAGCAGCAGCAGACAGAGCGCTCCTATTCAACACCGCGATTGACTCAACAGCTGAAGGCCCGGGGTGGCCGGTCAAGTAATCAGTCCAGCCGCAAGAGTTCCTCAACCGTGAAAAAGACCCCTCACCGTGATCCGGTGCCTACTGCTGAAAGGACTGGGTAAGAGATCGTCAGACTTAGAATACCAAGTTTTTTCCCCCATTCTGTGTTCTGTCACTAGGGGAAGAAGTGTTCGGTGAAAAACAAGCACAGGGAATGTGCCTTTTGTGCTTGCCCTCTGCCAGACGCTTACCCCAAAAGGTTATGCCAGCCGTGAATGTGACAGACGGTAGGGCATTAGAGGGTGGAAGGGCGGAGGCCTGGGATGAGGTAGAAACCCCCCTCTTCCCTTTTAGATAGAGGAGGAGACTCCAGATTTCACCACAAGCCTGAAGGAGATAATAAGGGCAGAGGTGAAGGATTCCTTAAGACATGGAGAATCTTCCAGACATAGGACTGTACCAGTACTTTCTGATTCAGATTCACCCGCCGCCCATAAGAAGGGCGAAGATTTTTCAGGACCCTCCTCCCCTTCCTCTTCGGCTTCTTCCTCTTCTTCTGGAGAAGACGCTACCTGATTTTTTTTTCCCTTGGATCAGATGGACAAACTTGTTAAATCAGTGAGGTCCACCATGGGGATAGAGGAGGCGAGACCAGAACGCTCAGTACAGGATCTGATGTTTGGTTGTCTGGATCCAAGGAAACGCAGATCTTTTCCACTAAACAGCAGAATCCAAGGCCTAATAGACAGAGAGTGGAAGAAACCAGAAAAAAAGGGGCTCTTTACCCCAAGAATTTAAGCGGAGATACCCCTTTGAAGATCCCTTGACGGGTAGATCTGTTAAGGCCCCGAAGCTTGACGCAGCAGTAGCGAAGGCTTCCAAAAGATCCTCCATCCCCTTCGATGATATGGGGTCTTTGAAAGATTCACTAGACAAGAAGGCAGACTCCTTCTTGAAAGGGACATGGGAGATGTCGGCAGGCGCCCTGAGACCGGCGGTTGCGGCCACTTGTACAGCAAGATCAATGATGGTCTGGCTGGACCAATTAGGGACCCAATTAGCAGATGGAACCCCTAGAGGGTCGATTTGGAAAACCTTGCTGATAATTCAGAACGAGGCGGCTTTCCTGGCTGATTCCTCAGCGGACTCAGTAAGAATGGCTGCCAGAGCGGCAGGTCTGTCTAATGCAGCGAGAAGGGCACTGTGGCTGAAGTGTTGGCCGGGAGATATTCAAGCCAGATCTCGCCTCTGCTCCATTCCGTGTGACGGCGAATACCTTTTGGCCCGGTCCTGGACGAACTTTTGGAAAAGGCAGGGGACGACAAGAAAAAGTTTCTCAGTCTGTCGACTCCTTCATACAGGAGGCCTTTCAGCAGAAGGAGGTTTGGCCGCACAAGGTCGTCCAGCGAGCGAGCCAAATGGGATGAAAGGAGGAGAAAAGGTACAGGGTTTATGTTTAGGGGTCCGCCTCGGGAAACCAAAAAACCCTCGCAATGACTGGCGATACCGGTAGGAGGCAGGTTAATGGCCTTCTACCCAGCCTGGTCTGAAATCTCAAACAGTAGCTGGATCCTTAATCTCATAGCTACAGGGCTGCGTTTGGAATTCTCCTCTGTGCCTCGGTATAACTTTAGAATTACCCCCCTCAGGTCATCCCCATCAGAGCAGGCCGCTCTAGAGTTGGAGGTACAGGAGCTTCACACTAAAATGGTCCTAGTGGAGGTGCCGGAGGCAGAGATGGGTAAAGGTTTTTACTCCCCTCTGTTTTTGGTCCGTAAACCGGACGGTTCTTTTAGAACAATTATTAATTTAAGGGCCCTCAATAAATTCCTGGTTATTCACCCATTTAAAATGGAAACGGTCAGCTCAGCAATAAAGCTTCTGTTTGAAAATTGCTTTATGGTGGTGTTAGATCTGAAAGACACTTATTACCACGTACCGATCCATGTGGCCCATCAGCGTTTCCTCAGAGTGGCAGTCCAGTTGGGGGAGTCAGTACAACATTTTCAATATAGCACCCTTCCCTTCGGCTTGGCGGTTGCCCCACGAGTGTTCACTAAAGTTATTTCAGAAGTCATGGCCCACTTGCGTGAATCCAATATGCTTATAGTCCCCTACCTCGAGGACTTTCTTATCATTGGGAAAGCGGCAGATCATTTCCTAGAACAGCTGCAAAGGGTAATATCTACCCTAGAGCGGCTGGGATGGCTGATAAATATCAACAAGTCCCGTTTGAAACCGATAAGAGTTCAGCAGTTTTTAGGGTTAATTCTGGATTCGCGGAATCAGAACTGTAGTTTACCGTCAGAAAAATTGATTCGCTTGCGTTACCAGGTCCTGAACGCCTCCAATAACCCCTCCATGTCTCTTAGGAAAGCCATGTCTGTTTTGGGCTCCCTCTCTTCCTGCATCCCGCGGTTCAGTGGGCACAATTTCACGCAAGGACGTTACAAGCTGAGGTTTTGTCACATCAAAATTCTCTAGGTGGTTGCCTAGAAGGCCAGCTATCCTTGTCCTGGGCTACTATAAGGTCCCTGAAATGGTGGAGGGAGGAGACGAACCTGTCTAGGGGGTTCCCTCTGAATATGAAATATCCCGGATAGTCACGACAGATGCAAGCCCTTCGGGGTGGGGGGCTCATATGGGGGATGTTATGGTTCAGGGCTTATGGGAGCAGGATCAGATACAGATGTCTTCTAATATGAAGGCGTTAGCGGCGGTAGAGCAAGCGATTAAAAAGCTCCTTGTCTTTCTACAGGGTCACCACGTTCAAGTGCTCTCCGACAATCGGGTGACAGTCGCTTATATCAACCACCAGGGTGGTACTCGTTCCGGTCCTCTCATGGAAGTAGCAGGGCGCCTACTCCAGATAGCAGAACATTTTCTTTCTTTAACGGCGCTACATATAAGAGGAGAAGAAAATACCAAGGCGGACTTCTTAAGCCGCAATCTCCTGAGTCAGGGAGAATGGTCGTTAAAGACTTCCATCTTCGACCTGATTGTGCAGAAGTGGGGTCAACCGGAGGTAGATCTCTTCGCTACCAAAAGCAACAGAAAAGTGAGACGGTTCTGCTCTCTGAATCCCAAAGAAGACCCTCTAGCAGTTGACGCTCTTCTGATAAAGTGGAATTTCAATCTGGCCTACGCCTTCCCTCCCTTGTCTTTACTCCCCCTAGTACTGAGGAAGATCAGGAAGGACAGGGCGAGGGTAATAGTAGTCACTCCCTTCTGGCCCAGGAGGGCATGGTTTTCATGTCTCAGAAGCATGTCGGTAGCCGACCCTTGGGTCCTGCCGGACATCCCAGATTTGCTCTTCCAGGGTCCAGTCTACCATCCTCAGGTAGCGGACCTCCACCTGACGGCGTGGATTTTGAACGGTCGCTGCTGAGAGAAAATGGGTTTTCCCCTAATCTAATTAATACTCTCCTTAAGAGCAGAAAGGAAATTACAAACTAGAATCTACGCTAGAACTTGGCAGAAATTTCTTCAGAGTTCGGAGGTTGTAGCAGGGCACCAAACACCGATAGCCCAGATTCTAGAATTCCTACAAAAGGGTCTAGACTTAGGTCTCTCCACAAGCACCCTTAAGGTGCAGGTTTCAGCGTTGGGAGCGCTCTTCAGTTGCAGCATCGCCAATAATTACTGGGTCAGTAGAATCATTAAGGCTGCGGGTAGGTCGAGACCCATAGTGAAGGAGAGAATCATGCCATGGGATTTGAACCTTGTTCTCACTGCCTTAATAGAGCCCCCTTTTGAGCCTATCTCGGCAGCATCAATAAAAATTCTTTCTCTAAAAACAGCCTTCCTGGTGGCAATAACTTCAGCTAGGAGGGTAAGTGACATCCAGGCACTATCCAGGCTGTCTCCTTACACTCGGATCCTGGATGACAGGATAATACTTAGGCCTGATCCGGCATACCTGACTAAGGTGTCTTCCGCTTTTCACAGAACACAAGAAATTGTCCTTCCTTCCTTCATCCCTAATCCATCTAATCAAAAAGAGATAAAACTCCATACTCTAGATGTTAGAAGATGTCTTCTGCAATATTTAGCAGTCACTGACCCTTGGAAAAGGCATTGTTTGTCTCTTTTCAGGGAATTAACAAAGGCTGCAGAATAACAAAAAGTTCATTGGCCAGATGGATTAGGGAAGCAATTTCTCTGGCATACACCTCGAGGGGCAAGCCGGCACCTGAGAGGCTAAGGGCGCATTCCACCCGAGCTGTGGCGACTTCATGGGCAGAGAGGGCAGAAGTCTCCATTGACCAGATATGTAAGGTGGCTACGTGGTCCTCTTCACACACGTTTTACACTCATTATAGGTTAGATTTGGGTGCTTCCTCAGACCTTTCTTTCGAACTAAGGGTGCTGCAGGCTGTAGTCCCTCCCTAAGTAATTATTACTCTCTGTAATTCTCTCCGTGGTGCTGTCATGGACGTTCGAATAAAGTTTTAGTTACTTACCGTTAATGGTATTTTTCGAAGTCCATAACAGCACCCTTAGATTCCAGCCAGTTTTCTATGTGCACTTCTTCCTCTTATATAGTCCATATGTAATAAACAATTGACCAATATTACTGTGTGATGCATAATTTTTTGTTGTATACCATTTAACCTTGGTGGTCCTCTTATGCTCTGTAATCCAACTGATGCGTGGGAGAGGTGCCGTCCTTTTGTATCTGTAGGTTTCCTGTTCCTAAAGGGCGGATCCCCTCTCTCTCCGTGGTGCTGTCATGGACTTCGAAAAATACCGTTAACGGTAAGTAACTAAGACGTTCTTGTCTGCTTGCGCTCAAAATGTTGCCTTTTAGGCTTATTGAGACGGAAGCTTTCCGCAACCTGATGGCAGCAGGCCGTCCCAAGGTACTCTGTCCCCAGCCAACACTATTTCTCCCGGTGTGCTGTCCCAGCATTACACAAGCACGTGTACCACAACATTACCCGTGCCCTCAGCAATGCAGTTACTGGGAAAGTACACTTAACCACGGAAACGTGGACAAGTGCTTCTGGGCAGGGACGGTACATCTCGCTGACGGCACACTGGGTTAACATAGTGGAAGCCGGGACCCAGTCGGACCTTGGGATGGAACACAACCTACCAACACCGAGGATTGCGGGCCCTAGGTCAATCAGGGTTGCCCCCACAGTCTACAGCTCCTGCATGTCATCCTCCTCATCTTATTCAGCCTGCATCTCCGAAATGACCACATCAGGCGCAAGCTGGAAGCACTGCAGCACTGCCTCAGTCAAGCAGCCACAGGCTGTGCTGAAGCTAATATGTTTAGGTGACAAACCCACAATGCTGAAGAGTTGTGGACAGCTCTGAAAGAGCAGGCAGATATGTGGCTGACACCGTTGAACCTACAGCCAGGCATGGTCATGTGTGACAATAGCCAGAACCTGGTGGCGGCTCTGAGGCGAGGCGAGCTCACACACGTACCGTGCCTGGCCCATGTGCTTAGTTCAGCGGTTTCTCAAATCCTACCAGGAGCTGCCGGATCTGCTTGTCAAAGTACGCCGCCTGTGTGCCCATTTTAGAAAGTCAGCTACAGCTTCAGCCGCCCTTGCTGTGCTTCAGCAGCATTTGCAGCTTCCGGCTCACCGACTGGTGTGTGATGTCCCCACGCGTTGGAACTCTACACTGCGTATGCTGGAAAGAATTTGTGAGCAGAAGAGGGCAGTTGTTGACTACCAACATCAACAAGGCCGTCGGTATTCAGTTCAGACTCCACGCATAAGATCTCAGGAGTGGACACGGATGTCAGACATATGTACCATCCTAAAAACTTTGAGGAGTCCGCCAAGATGGTGAGCGGCGATAACGCCATAATTAGCGTCACCATCCCAATTCTCTGTATTCTGAAAAGCTCTCTGCTCACAATCAAAGAGGATGCATTGCAGGCGGAGCACGATAATATGGAGCAAGGAACCATACAGGGTGATTACACACAGCCCAGCCTCATGTCAGCCGAAAGTGGATTGATTGACAATGAAGAAGAGGAGGAGGAGGAAGAACAGGAGCTACTTTCATGCGCTATAGACTGTGCTACAAACACAACTGTCATACCATCTGTTCAGCGTGGATGGCCTGAGGACAAGGAGGAGAAGGAAGAGGACAGCATGGTCAGTCGTCCTGTTGGTGAGGACACGGAAGCCTTGCCAGTTAGCAGTCTGGCACGCATGGCAGACTTTATGTTGCTCTGCCTTTCCCGTGACCCTCGCATTATCAAAATTTGTGCTGACACTCAGTACTGGTTGGTGACACTTCTAGACCCACACTACAAGGAGAATTTTCAATCTCTTCTTCCAGAGTCAGATAGGTGTATTAAAATGATGCAGTACCAGAGGGCCATTTTTGCGTAATTACTGAAACAATTCCCGTCTGAAAACGCTGGCGGCAGAGGTCACAGTTCATTGGACAACCAAGGAGTAGAGGCGAGAGAGACACAACTGCAATCCAGCAGAGGCAGGGTAACACTGGCAAAGTTTTGGGACACTTTTCTCAGACCTTCCCATCGCCCTGGCCCAGAGTCGGGGGGTACTGTCACAAGGACAGGAAAGTTTGGGAAGATGTTGAGGGAGTACCTAGCTGACAGAACCAACGTCCTCCATGATTCCTCTGTGCATTTTAATTATAGGGTATCCAAGCTGGACACGTGGCATGAACTGGCTCTCTACTCCTTGGAGGTCCTGGCCTGCCCTGCCGCTAGCGTTTTATCAGAGCGGGTTTTTAGTGCCGCTGGTAGAATAATAACTGATAAGTGCATCTGCCTGTCAACTCAAAATGCTGACAGACTGACATTTATAAAAATGAACAAGGCCAGGATTGCGGCAGACTTCTGTACACCACCGAATGAGAACAGTGAAACATAACCTCACATACAGTGTATTTTTTGGGAGGTGTATTACCATGCACCTCTTCACACCCACACATGGGTATACGCTCCCTGACTTTGGCTATTTGGTGTGTTATCCTCCTCCTTCTCCTCATCCTCATCATCCACCACCTCTAGTTCACCTGGGTGACCGTGTTCCGTGATGAAACAGCCACTATATTGTTTTACAAGGGTGTTTATGATGTCCGTAGCAAAAATATGTACACAGTAGGTTGATGTGTACCCCCCTCAGGGGAAAATGTTTGTCAGCCCATACACTTAGTGTATGGGAATTTCAAGTATAGGAGACCCGCTCCTTTAAACTGGGAAGACCTTTTTCGGAGGCCATTCTCCACATCTCTTCCTACACCACCACTAGATCACCAAGGTGACCGTGTTCCGTGATGCAACAGCCACTATATTGTTTTGCAAGGGTGTTTATGATGTCTGTAACAAAAAAATTTACACAGTAGGTTGATGTGTATCCCCCTCAGGGGAAAATGTTTGTCAGCCCATACACTTAGTGTATGGGAATTTCAAGTATAGGAGACCCGCTCCTTTAAACTGGGAAGACCTTTTTCGGAGGCCATTCTCCACATCTCTTCCTACACCACCACTAGATCACCAGGGAGACCGTGTTCCGTGATGCAACAGCCACTATATTGTTTTGCAAGGGTGTTTATGATGTCCGTAACAAAAAATGTTTACACAGTAGGTTGATGTGTATCCCCCTCAGGGGAAAATGTTTGTCAGCCCATACACTTAGTGTATGGGAATTTCAAGTATAGGAGACCCGCTCCTTTAAACTGGGAAGAACTTTTTCGGAGGCCATTCTCCACATCTCTTCCTACACCACCACTAGATCACCAGGGTGACCGTGTTCCGTGATGCAACAGCCACTATATTGTTTTGCAAGGGTGTTTATGATGTCCGTAACAAAAAATATTTACACAGTAGGTTGATGTGTATCCCCCTCAAGGGAAAATGTTTTTAAGCCCATACACTTAGCGTATGAGCATTTTAAGTATAGGAGACCCGCTCCTTTAACCCCTTCATGACCCTGCCTATTTTGACCTTAAAGACCTTGCCATTTTTTGCAATTCTGACCAGTGTATCTTTATGAGGTAATAACTCTGGAATGCTTCAACGGATCCTAGCGATTCTGAGATTGTTTTTTCGTGACATATTGGGCTTCATGTTAGTGGTAAATTTAGGTCGATAATTTTTGCGTTTATTTGTGAAAAAAACGGAAAATTTGGCGAAAATTTCGCAATTTTCAAATTTTGAATTTTTACTCTGTTAAACCAGAGAGTTATGTGACACAAAATAGTTAATAAATAACATTTCCCACATGTCTACTTTACATCAGCACAATTTTGGAAACAAATTTTTTTCCTGTTAGGAAGTTATAAGGGTTAAAAGTTGACCAGCGATTTCTCATTTTTACTACAAAATTTACAAAGCCATTTTTTTTACGGACCACCTCACATTTGAAGTCACTTTGAGGGGTCTATATGGCAGAAAATTCCCAAAGGTGACAACATTATAAAAACTGCACCCCTCAAGCTACTCAAAACTACATACAAGAAGATTATTAACCCTTCAGGTGCTTCACCGGAACTAAAGCAACGTGGAAGGAAAAAATGGACATTTTAATTTTTCCAACAAAAATTTTCTTTTAGCATCAAGTTTTTCATTTTTACATGGGCAACAGGATAAAATGGATCCTAAAATTTGCTGGGCAATTTATCCTGAGTACACAGATACCTCATATGTGGTCATAAACCACTGTTTGGACGCACAGCAGGGCCCAGAAGGGAAGGAGCACCTTTTGACTTTTTGAATGAAAAATTAGCTCCAATCGTTAGCGGACACCATGACGCGTTTGGAGAGCCCCTGTGTGCCTAAACAGTGAAACCCCCCCACATGTGACACCATTTTGGAAACTAGACCCCATATGGAACTTATCTAGATGTGTTGTGAGCAGTCTGAACCCCCAAGTGCTTCACAGAAGTTTATAATGCAGAGCAGTGAAAATAAAAAAAATCATTTTTTTCCTCAAAAATGATTTTTTTAGCCCGCTATTTTCTATTTTCACAAGGGTAACAGGAGAAATTGGACCACAAAAGTTGTTGTGCAATTTTTCCTGAGTACACCAATACCCCATATGTGGGGGGAACCACTGTTTTGACGCATGGGAGAGCTCAGAAGGGAAGGAGCGCCATTTTGGAAAGCAGACTTGATGGAATGTTCTGAGGGCGTCATGTTGCATTTGCAGAGCCCCTGATGTGTCTAAACAGTAGAAACCCCCCACAAGTGACCCCATTTTGGAAAGTAGACCCCCCAAGGAGCTTATCTAGATGTGTAGTGAGCACTTTGAACCCCCAAGTGCTTCACAGAAGTTTATAAACGCAGAGCAGTGAAAATAAAAAAAATCATTTTTGTTCCTCAAAAATCATTTTTTAGCCCGCTATTTTTTATTTTCCCAAGGGTAACAGGATAAATTGGACTCCAAAAGTTGTTGTCCAAATTTTCCTGAGTACGCTGGTGCCCCATATGTGGGGGGAACCACTGATTGTGCGCATGGCAGGGCTCAGAAAGGAAGGAGCGCCATTTGACTTATTTAATGGAAAATTAGCTCCAATCATTAGTGGACACCATGTCGTGTTTGGAGAGCCCCTGTGTGCCTAAACTTTGGAGCTCCCCACAAATGATCTCATTTTGGAAACTAGACCCCCTAAGGAACTTATCTGTTATGTTTCGGCAGCTGAGGAGTGCAGGCAAAAAAGGCAATACACCAGAGCAGTTGGAACCTATGAGATTGCAGTACCCTGACTAACCACCACAACTAGAGGCAGCCGTGGAGCGTTCCTACGTTGGTCCTAGACGCCTCGTCACAGCCCGAGAAACTAACTACACCTAAAGATAGAAATAGGAAAGCTATCTGCCCCGGAGCAGAACCCCAAAGATTACAGAAAGCCCCCAAACATGTAATGGCGGTTAGACAAGATGAAATACTGACACAGAAAGAAAATAGTATGAGCAAACGCTGGGGCCCAAACTAACTAAATAGAAAAGGATAGGAAGGCACTTACTGCAATCCCAGAAAACCCTGAAAAGTACCAACTCTACTAATTTCAAAATCACCTGAGATCACACGACCTCTACCACCTAAATTAGTTCTCTGGTGTAACAAAATCAAAACAGCAGCCACTGAAAAAACTGGAAAAAGCAAAAGTACAAACATCAGTGGCTGAACTAAACTGAGAGGGCAAAAGCCCCCGGAGGGGACCCTGAAGGCCCCCACAGAAGTGCAGGACAAAATGCAAAAATATAGCACAAAAAAACAAAAAGAAGAAAATGTCTTATCTGTTAACAGGAGATGCAGACACGACACAGCAGGCTACAAGGGAAACAGGAATGAAGGATTCAGACCAGAACAATTGATCACCGGCAACCCTGATGGGAAGGTGACTCCCTTATATAACACCAGTCAGTAACACCTGATTCCCAGTCCTCACAATCTTCACTGGACAGACCAGCACCGCTAGTAACCACCAGAGGAAGCCTCTGCTCAGAACTCATCCCAAACCCATTCACAACAGTACCCCCCCCTTGAGGAGGGGTCACCGAACCCTCATTTGAGCAACCAGGTCGGTCAGGATGAGTTCTATGATACGCACGGATAAGTCTCCTAGCATGGATGTCCGAAGCAAACACCCAAGAATTGTCTTCCTGACCATAACCTCTCCATTTAACCAAATACTGGAGTTTCCGTCTAGAAAAACGAGAATCTAATATTTTCTCAACCACATACTCCAGATTGCCCTCAACCAAAACAGGGTCAGGAGGCACAGCAGCAGGAACCACTGGCTCAACAAACCTCTTCAACAAGGACTTGTGGAACACGTTATGGATCTTAAATGTCCCTGGAAGAAGCAAACGAAAAGAAACAGGATTAATAATCTCCATGATCTTATAAGGTCCAATGAACCTAGGCTTAAATTTAGGAGATGCTACTCTCATAGGAATATTCTTTGAGGACAACCAGACCAAGTCCCCCACTTTAAACCGAGGACCATCAGTCCTATGCCGGTTAGCAAACCGCTGGGCCCTCTCCTGAGAGAGGGACAACCTCTCCACTACCTGGTCCCAAATCTGTTGCATACGCTCCACAACAGAGTCAACACCTGGACAGACAGAAGCCTCCGTCTGTCCTGAAGAAAATCGAGGGTGAAACCCAGAATTACAGAAAAACGGAGACATCAAAGTGGCAGAGCTAGCCCTATTATTAAGAGCAAACTCAGCCAAAGGCAAAAAAGAGACCCAGTCATCCTGATCAGCAGACACAAAGCATCTTAGATAAGTCTCCAATGTCTGGTTTGTTCTCTCAGTTTGACCATTGGTCTGAGGATGAAATGCCGAGGAGAAAGACAATTGAACACCCAGTTTAGAACAAAAAGTCCTCCAAAATCTGGAAACAAACTGGACTCCTCTGTCAGACACAATGTTCTCAGGAATGCCGTGTAAACGAACCACGTGCTGAAGGAACAACGGCACCAATTCAGAGGAGGAAGGCAACTTAGGTAATGGCACAAGATGTATCATTTTGGAAAACCTATCACAAATTACCCAGATGGTGGTCATTCTCTGAGAAACAGGAAGGTCGGAAATGAAATCCATAGAGAAATGGGTCCATGGTCTCTTGGGCACAGGCAATGGCATCAACAAACCACTAGAGCGAGAGCAAGGCTTGGAGCGAGAGCAAGTCCCGCAGGACTGCACAAATTCCCTGACATCACGAGACAAGGTAGGCCACCAAAAGGACCGACTAACCAAGTCTCTGGTACCAAAAATTCCGGGATGCCCAGCCAATGCGGAACAATGAATCTCAGACATCACACTCTTCTTCCACTGGTCCGGGACAAACAATTTTCCAACAGGGCAGCACTCGGGCCTATCCTCCTGACACCCCTCCAGAGCAAGTCTCAAATTGGGCGAGATGGCGGAAAGAACTACACCCTCTTTCAAAATAACAGAAGGATCAGATAACTCAGGAGAGTCCGCAAGGAAACTCCTCGAGAGGGCATCCGCCTTAACATTCTTAGTGCCAGGAAGAAAGGAAACCACAAAATTAAAACGTGTGAAAAACAAGGCCCACCTGGCCTGTCTAGGATTGAGTCGCTTGGCAGATTCCAGATAGACCAGATTCTTATGGTCCGTAAGGACCACCACCTGATGTTTGGCTCCCTCCAGCCAATGTCTCCACTCTTCAAAAGCCCACTTCATGGCCAATAACTCCCGATTACCCACGTCATAATTACGTTCAGTAGGAGAACATTTTCGAGAGAAAAAGGCACAAGGGTTACTTTTAGAGGTCTCTGGATCTTTTTGGGACAAAACGGCACCTGCCCCAATTTCAGAGGCATCAACCTCCACCTGAAATGGCAGAGAAACATCAGGCTGCCGTAGAACATGAGCAGAAGTGAATCTCTGCTTAAGTTCCTGAAATGCAGAGACTGCCTCAGGAGGCCAATTCACCACATCAGAACCCTTTCTGGTCAAATCAGTTAATGGTTTAACAATAACCGAGAAATTACCAATAAATTTACGATAAAAATTGGCAAAACCCAAAAATCTCTGAAGAGCCTTTAATGAAGTAGGTTGGACCCAATCACAGATGGCCTGAACCTTGACCGGGTCCATTTCAATAACAGATGGGGACAAAATGAATCCCAGAAATGAGATCCTCTGTACGCCAAAAAGACACTTTGATCCCTTCACATACAGAGCATTCTCTCTCAAAATCTGGAACACAGTTCGAACATGTTTCACATGAGAGTCCCGACAGTCATTAGAAAAAATCAAGATATCATCCAAATAAACAATCAGAAATTTGTCCACAAAATCCCTGAAAATGTCATTCATGAAGGACTGGAAGACGGAAGGAGCATTAGTGAGCCCAAAGGGCATCACTAGGTACTCAAAATGCCCTTCAGGGGTATTGAATGCCGTCTTCCATTCATCCCCGTGCTTAATGCGAATAAGGTTATACGCCCCCCTGTGGTCAAGTTTGGTAAACCAAGTAGCGTTTTTCACCCTGGAAAACAGGTCAGAAATCAAGGGTAACGGGTATTGATATTTCACAGTAATATTGTTCAAGAGACGATAATCAATACACGGCCTTAATGAACCATCCTTTTTGGCCACAAAGAAAAAACCGGCACCTAAGGGTGAAGAGGATGGTCTGATATGACCCTTCTCCAATGACTCCTTGATATAAGACCGCATAGCGTCATGTTCAGGTACAGACAAGTTAAAAAGGCGACCTTTAGGGAATTTACTACCCGGCACTAATTCAATAGCGCAGTCATAGCTCCTATGGGGAGGCAAGGATGCAGATTTACTTTCGCTAAACACATCAGAAAAATCAATCAAAAAGTCAGGAACATCCTGAGCCTGGGGGGAGGCAGAAAAAACAGGAGTGTTGGTATTAACACATTGGCAGCCCCAACTGGTTACAGACACAGATTTCCAATCCAAAACAGGATTATGAGACTGTAACCAAGGGAAACCCAGCACGATAATGTCATGCAGATTATACAGAACCAAAAATTTGCAGCACTCCTGGTGATCAGGTTCAACCCTCATTATCACCTGAGTAGAAAACTGGGGTTTATTCTCAGCCAAAGGGGTAGAATCGATCCCCAGTAGGGGAATAGACTTCTGTAGGGGTATCAAGGGAAACCCACAACGTTTAGCAAAATCATAATCCATCAGGTTAATAGCTGCTCCAGAATCAACGAAAGCCTGAGCAGAAAATGAGGACAGAGAGCATATCAGAGTGACAGTTAATAAAAGCTTAGTCTGAATACTACCCAAGACAACTGAGCGTGCAAAACGTCTTTCCCGCTTAGGGCAGACTGAAATAGCATGAGAGGCATCACCACAGAAGAAACATAACCCATTGCGCTTTCGAAACTCATGACGCTGTGCCCCAGACACCACTCTATCACACTGCATGGGTTCAGAAGTTGGTTCACAAGGCAACACTATTCCACGCATACTTCTCCGCTCACGCAAACGTCTGTCAATTTGAATCGGTAATGACATAGAATCATTGAGACCAGAGGGGACAGGGAATCCCACCATAACATCCTTTACATTATCTGACAGACCCTTCCGAAAAAGGGCTGCCAAAGCGTCGTCATTCCATTTGGTCAGGACTGCCCACCTACGGAATCTCTGACAGTATAACTCAGCGTCATCAAGCCCCTGATTTAATGCCAACAAGGCTTTTTCAGCTTGATCAGTGACATTAGGCTCATCGTACAATAACCCCAAAGCCTGAAAAAATGCATCAACATCACTCAAAACAGGATCCCCAGGTGTCAGGGAAAAAGCCCAATCCTGAGGATCACCGCGCAGGAGAGAGATGATAATTTGAACCTGCTGCGCTGCGTTCCCTGAGGACTTAGATTTTAAGGCAAAAAACAATTTACAATTATTTTTGAAATTCTGAAACTTAGCTCGATCCCCTAAAAACAAATCTGGCATGGGAATCCTAGGTTCCACAACAGGCAACCCAGCAAGATAGATAGCAATACTCCGAACCTCAGCGGCAAGCTGATCCACACGGCCAGACAACTGTGCAAACTCCATTGAGAGAAAAGATCCTCCCCAGCACCCAGAGATACAAAGGGAGAAAAAAAAGGCAACAAACAGAAAAATATCTCTGACAACTCTGACAACCTTTTTTCTTTCACAATATTTTTTCCCTTCTGTGAGTACCATACAATTTTCAACTTTTGGGCCGGTGATACTGTTATGTTTCGGCAGCTGAGGAGTGCAGGCAAAAAAGGCAATACACCAGAGCAGTTGGAACCTATGAGATTGCAGTACCCTGACTAACCACACACAACTAGAGGCAGCCGTGGAGCGTTCCTACGTTGGTCCTAGACGCCTCGTCACAGCCTGAGAAACTAACTACACCTAAAGATAGAAATAGGAAAGCTATCTGCCCCGGAGCAGAACCCCAAAGATTACAGAAAGCCCCCAAACATGTAATGGCGGTTAGACAAGATGAAATACTGACACAGAAAGAAAATAGTATGAGCAAACGCTGGGGCCCAAACTAACTAAATAGAAAAGGATAGGAAGGGCACTTACTGCAATCCCAGAAAACCCTGAAAAGCACCAACTCTACTAATTTCAAAATCACCTGAGATCACACAACCTCTACCACCTAAATTAGTTCTCTGGTGTAACAAAATCAAAACAGCAGCCACTGAAAAAACTGGAAAAAGCAAAAGTACAAACATCAGTGGCTGAACTAAACTGAGAGGGCAAAAGCCCCCGGAGGGGACCCTGAAGGCCCCCACAGAAGTGCAGGACAAAATGCAAAAATATAGCACAAAAAAACAAAAAGAAGAAAATGTCTTATCTGTTAACAGGAGATGCAGACACGACACAGCAGGCTACAAGGGAAACAGGAATGAAGGATTCAGACCAGAACAATTGATCACTGGCAACCCTGATGGGAAGGTGACTCCCTTATATAAGACCAGTCAGTAACACCTGATTCCCAGTCCTCACAATCTTCACTGGACAGACCAGCACCGCTAGTAACCACCAGAGGAAGCCTCTGCTCAGAACTCATCCCAAACCCATTCACAACATTATCTAGATGCACAGTGAGCACTTTGAACCCCCAGGTGCTTCACAAAAGTTTATAACGCAGAGCCGTGAAAATAAAAAATCATTTTGTTTTCTCAAAAAATGATTTTTTAGCCCACTATTTTTTATTTTCACAATGGTTACAGGAGAAATTGGACCCCAAAGGTTGTTGTCCAGTTTGTCCTGAGTACACTGGTACCCATCTGTGGGGAGGAACCAATGTTTGGGCACACGTTGGGGCTCGGAAGGGAAGTAGTGATGTTTTGAAATGACGACTTGATAGAATGGTCTGCTGGGCGTCATGTTAGGTTTGTAGAGCCCCTGATGTGCCTAAACAATAGAAACTCCCCACATGTGACCCCATTTTGGAAACTAGACCCCGCAAGGAACTTATCTAGATATGTGGTGAGCACTTTGAATCCCCAAGGGCTACACAAGTTTATAACGCCCGGGCATGAAAATAAAAAATCATATTTTTTACACAAACATGATCTTTAGTCCCCAATTTTTTATTTCTCCAAGGGTAACAGGAGAAATTAGACCCCAAAAGTTGTTGTCCAATTTGTCCTGAGTACGCTGATATCCCATATGTTGGAGAAAACTACTGTATGGGCACACGTCGGGGCTCGGAAGGGAAGTAGTGACGTTTTGAAATGCCGACTTGATGGAATGGTCTGCGTGCGTCATGTTACGTTTGCAGGGACCCTGATGTGCCTAAATTGTGGAAACTCCCCCAAGTGACCACATTTTGGAAACTAGATAACCCAAGGAACTTATCTAGATGTGTAGTGAGCACTTTGAACCCCCAAGTGTTTCACAGAAGTTTATAACCCAGAGCCATGAAAATAAAAAATAATTTTTTTCCCTCAAAAAATGATTTTATAGCCCACAATTTTTTATTTCACAAGGGTAACAGGAGAAATTGGACCCTAAAAGTTGTTGTCCTGTTTGTCCTGAGTACGCTGGTACCCCATATTTGGGGGGAACCACTGTTTGTGCACACGTGTGGGCTCGGAAAGGAAGTAGTGACGTTTTGCAATACCGACTTGATGGAATGGTCTGCGGGCGTCCTGTTACGTTTGCAGAGCCCCTGATGTGCCTAAACAGTAGAAACCCCCCCAAGTGACCCCATTTTGGAAACTAGATCCCCCAAGGAACTCCTCTAGATGTGTGGTGAGCACTTTGAATCTCCAAGTTCTTCACAGAAGTTTATAACGCAGAGCCGTGAAAATAAAAAATATTTTTTTTTCCACATACATGATCTTTTAGTCCCCAATTTTTTTTCCCTAGGGTAACGGGAGAAATTAGACCCCCAAAGTTGTTGTGCAATTTTTCCTGAGTATGCTGATACCCCATATGTCGGGGTAAAGCCACTGTTTGGGCACACGTCGGGGCTCGGAATAAAGGGAGCACTGTTTGACTTTTTGAACGCAAAATTTGCAGGAATCAATGGTGGCTCCATGTCGCGTTTGGAGACCCCCTGATGTGCCTAAATAGTGGAAACCCCTCAATTCTAACTCCAACCCTAATCCCAACACACTCCTAACCACAACCCTAACCCCTACACACCTCTAACCCTAATCCAAACCCTAACCATAACCCTAACCCCAACACACCCCTAACCATAATCCCAACCCTAAACATAACCCTAACCAAAAAACCTAGCCCTAATACCAACCCTAACCCCAACCCTAACCCTAATTCCAACCCTATCCCTAATTCTAACCGTAACTCTAATTCCAACCCTAACCCAAATTCAATGCCCTAACCCTAATTCTAACCGTAACCCTAATTCTAACCCTAATTCTAACACTAATGCTAAAGGCTAGGTTCACATTACATTTTACCAGCCCATTCAACGCATAGCTCTGACGGGCTGGTAACGGTATAGCATAACGCGATCTCGTTATGCTATACCTGCTAGCGCAGAGGAATCAGCAGATGATTCATCTGCGCTAGCGGTGACGGAGCCCAGACGCTGCAGCCCGCGTCCGAGGCTCCGTCACTGAATAACGGCACATCGCGAACGCATGCAGCTTTACGGCATGCGTTGCGATGCGTCCGCAAATGGGGGTGAATGGTAGCGTTAACGGACTGAGTTACACCGCGCTATACCGCGGTGTAACGCAGTCCATCTAACGGACTGCCATAACGCGATGTGAATCCAGCCTAACCCTAACCCTAATTATAACCCTAACCCTAATGCTAACCCTAGTCCTAACCCTAACCTAACCCAAAGGCTAGGTTCACATTACGTTTTACCAACCCGTTCAACACATAGCGTTGACAGGCTGGTAACGGTATAGCATAACGCGATCGCGTTATGGTATATCCGCTAGCGCAGAGGAATCAGCAGATGATTCATCTGCGCTAGCGGTGACTGAGCCCAGACGCTGCAGCCCACGTCTGAGGCTCCGTCACTGAATGACGGCACGTCGCGAACGCATGCAGCTTTACGGCATGCGTTGCGATGCGCCCGTAAAAGGGGGTGAATGGTAGCGTTAACGGACTGCGTTACACCGCGTTATACCGTGGTGTAACGCAGTCCGTCTAACGGACTGCCATAATGCGATATAAATCCAGCCTAACCCTAATGCTAACCCTAAGGCTAACCCTAGCCCTAACCCTAAGGCTAACCCTAACCCTAACCTAACCCAACTGTAATTCTAACCCTAATAGAAAAAAAATAATAATTATTTTATTTTTTGTCCCTACCTATTGGGGTGATAAAGGGGGCATTTATTTACATTTTTTTATTTTGATCTCTGTGAGAGTTTATCACAGTGATCAAAATAAATTTTTGGACTTTGGAAGGCGCACTGCGCATGCGCCAGCCGTCAGGCGCATTGAGCATGCGCCCGCCATTTTCCAAGATGGCGGCGCCCATGAAGAGTCCCGGACGGACGCCGGGATGGATCCACAGGAATCAGAAGACCGGGGGAGGTGAGAAAAGACCGGGGGGGTTATCAGAAGACGGGGGGAGCGGACCGGAGCGGAGGGGAGAGGACCGGAGCGCAGGGCAGCAGATAGTAATGGCGGTGACCGATCGCTGCCATGAATCGGTGGCGGCGGCCGATCACCACCGTCACTCGGTGTGGGGAGGGTGGAAACTCGGTGTCCAGCCATGGCAGATGCTATTGCAGCATCGGCCATGGCTGGATTGTAATAGTTCACCAAATTTCATTGGTGAAATATTACAAATCTGTCTGATTGGCTGTTTCACTTTTAACAGCCAATCAGAGCGATCGTAGCCATGTGGGGTTTAAGCCACCCCCACTGTGGTGATGCACAAAGGGTCTTGTTACTGCGGGTCGGGTGACCTTTCATTGACCCAGGTCACCCGACCAGCAGGAACATGATTTATACCGTGACGCCTACGTCGGCGTCATGGGTCAGGATGCCACTGGTTTTCATGACGCCGACGTAGGCGTCATAGGTCGGAAAGGGTTAAACTGGGAAGACCTTTTTTAAGGCCATCCTCCAAATCTCTTCCTACACCACCACTAGATCACCAGGGTGACCGTGTTCCGTGATGAAACAGCCACTATATTGTTTTGCAAGGGTGTTTATGATGTCCGTAACAAAAAATATTTACACAGTAGGTTGATGTGTATCCCCCTCCAGGGAAAATGTTTGTCAGCCCGTACACTTAGTATATGGGCATTTCAAGTATAGGAGACCCGCTACTTTAAACTGGGAAGACCTTTTTTTAGGCCATCCTCCACGTCTCTTCAGACACCACCACTAGAACATGAGGGTCAACATTTTCCGTGATGCAACAGCCACTATATTGTTTTGCAAGGGTGTTTATAATGTCCGTAACAAAAAATATTTACACAGTAGGTTGATGTGTACCCCCCTCAGGGGGAATTGTTTTGTCAGTCCATACACTTACTGTATGGGCATTACAAGTATAGGAGACCCACTCCTTTGTAATGGAAACAGATTTTTAGGAGGACTTTCTCACGTTTCTTTCAAGTGGTATTTTGGTTTGTCCAAATTTGGTGCAGACATTGCATTCACTACAGAGGTAAACAGTATGGGAGACCAACTTCCTAATACTGTGAACTTTGTTGGTTGTTCATCTTCAACACTGCAATGCTACAAAGCTGGGTCTTCAGCCTCACCACTACAATTCACCAATGCAGGTTCTTCAGCCTCAACATTGCAATTCTCCACTGCTGGTTCTTCAGGCTCAACACTGAAATGCTCCACTTCTGGGTGTTCTTCCTCAACACTGCAATTCTTCAATGCAGGTTCCTCGGGCTCAATATTGCAATGCTCCACTGATGTGTGCTCATCCTCAACACTGCAATGCTACAATAAAGGATCTTCAACTCTAACACCAACACTGCAATGCACTACTGCTGGATCGTTAGACTCAACACTGCAATTGTCCACTGCAGGGTATTCAGCCTCAACACTGCAATTGTCCACTGCCAGGTCTTCAACATCAACACTGCATTTGTCCTACTGCAGGTTTTCCAGACTCAACATTGGCATTCTCCACTGCCGATTCTTCATCCTCAACACTTACAAGAAAAGGCTGCACTCTATCATACTAAAGCATGACAACATAGAATGCATGAAATTTTGAATAGCAATATGGCTTTGGAGTATAAGGAAAAATTTGAGACGCTTAGAATAAACATTTGGCCAAATATTAAAATCCCACCAACCATCGTCAAGGTGGTCTCAATTCTGGTGAGTTGACCTAATGTGAACATACCTCTATTAGTAAGTAGGGACCTGCTGTAATTAAAATTACCACTTGGTGGGGGCGGAGTGCTCGGTCAGTAAGCTAACATTGACCGAGCCCCCACCAGGTGGTGATTTTAATTACAGCAGGTCCCTACTTACTTACCCATGAATGCAGGCATTACTGACAGAGGTGCCACTTTCACCCAGAAATTCAGATATCAGCCTAATAGAGGTATGTTCACATTAGGTCAGGGACTCACCAGAATTAAGACCACCTTGACGATGGTTGGTGGGCTTTTAATATTTGGCCAAATGTTTATACTAAGCGTCTCAAATTTTTCCTTATACTCCAAAGCCATATTGCTATTCAAAATTTCATGTATTCTATGTTGTCATGCTTTAGTATGATAGAGTGCAGCCTTTTCTTGTATGTTTTACATGGGGTAGCTCCCCTTGGTTTGCACCTAGTTCACATTAGTCTGGATGTGCCAGTCAGGTTTTTTTGTCTTCATCCTCAACACTGACATTCTCCAATGCAGGTTCTTCAAGCTCAATATTGCAATGCTCCACTGATGTGTGTTCATCCTCAACACTGCAATGCTAGAATAAAGGATCTTCAACCTCAACACCAACACTGCAATACCCTACTGCTGGGTCTTTAGACTCAACACTGCAATTGTCCTCTGCTGGGTATTCAGCCTCAACACTGCAATTGTCCATTGCATGGTCTTTAGCGTCAACACTGCAATTTTCCAATGCAGGGTATTCAGCGTCAACACTGCAATTGTCCACTGCAGGGTCTTTAGCATCAACACTGCAATTGTCCACTGCCAGGTCTTCAACCTCAATGCTGCAATTGTCCACCGCTGGGTCTTTAGCCTCAACACTGCAATTGTCCACTGCCAGGTCTTTAGCCTCAACACTGACATTCTCCACTGCTAGGCCTTCATCCTCAACACTGCAATTGCCCACTGCAGGGTCTTCAGCCTCAACACTGACATTCTCCACTGCAGAGTCTTCAGCTTCAACACTGCAATTGTCCACCGCTGAGTCTTCAGCCTCAACACTGCAATTGTCCACTGCCGGGTCTTCAGCTTCAACACTGCAAATGTCCACCCCTGGGTCTTCAGGCTCAACACTGCAATTGCCCACTTCCAGGTGTTCAGCCTCAACACTGCAATTGTCCACTGCCGGGTCTTCAGCCTCAACATTGCAATTGTCCACTGCTGGGTCTTTAGCCTCAACACTGCAATTTTCCACTGCAGGGTCTTCAGCCTCAACACTGCAATTGTCCACTGCAGGTTCTTCAGCCTCCACACTGAAATTATCTACTGCAGGTTTTCCAGACTCAACACTGACATTCTCCACTGCTGGGTCTTCATCCTCAACACTGACATTCTCCAATGCCGGTTCTTCAGGTTCAACAATTCACTGCATAGCCAAATAATATGGGAGTACCAAATTAATAGGAACAGTGCTTTCAGGTTGCCATCCAGTACGTGGGCTGAAAGGCTTATTGGGGTGTGTGTTACTTTGGTGCAGGGCAGGCCTTGCATTCAATGCATAGGCAAACAGTATACAATACGATACGATACGATACACTTTATTGATCCCGGAGGTAAATTACAGTATTACAGCAGCAATATAAACAGCAGTACATTAAATATTAGGACACAAATCTTGCACAGGTATACCAACATTACATAATAAATAAAAGTGGGTAGTTCAGGTGTATATAAGTCAATGTTAATTGACATTAGTACACCAGCTATCAGTCATTATTTTCTACCACCCTTAGAAAATTATTATACATCCCCATAGCAGTAGGTACAAACGATTTCCTGAATTTCTCCTTTCTGCACCTTAATTGGATTAGACGGCTGCTGAATGTGCTCTTCTGCTTCAAGAACAGCTCGTATAGTGGGTGTGTATTATTGTTCATTATAGCCCTACACTTCTGAATTCTATCCTCCAATACCTCCTCAAAAGAGTCAAGATGGAGGCCAATAGCTGCACTTGTCTTCTTGATAAGTTTGTTGAGCTTATTAGCGTCAGCTACTCGCACACTACTGCCCCAGCAAATGATAGCAAAAAAGATGGCGCTTGCTACAACTGACTGGTAGAACATCTCCAGCATTTTACTGCACACATTGAACGACCTAAACTTCCGCAGAAAGTACAGTCTGCTCATTCCCTTCTTGTAAACCTTTTCTGTATGACACCTCCAATCAAGTTTGCTGTCAAGGTGAACCCCCAAATATTTGTAGCTCTCAATAATCTCAACCTCCTGGCCAGCAATAATGATCGGTAAGTAATCCTCCTTTTTCCTTCTATAACTCACCACCATCTCCATGGTTTTCTTTACATTTAGTTCTAGACAGTTAGTCTGACACCAATCCACAAAGTCAGAAACCACCCTTCCTCCTCCCCCCGGCCCCCCACAATGCCCCCTACAATCACGGAGTCATCTGAGAATTTTTGGAGGTGACAAAAATCAGATTTATACTGAAAGTCAGCTGTATACAATGTGAAGAGGAAGGGTGACAGCACTGTACCCTGAGGGGCTCCAACACTGCTCCGTTCACTGCCAGATAGCACCTCCCCCATCCTTACAAACTGCGGCCTGTCTGTCAGGTAGTCACTTATCCAGTTCACCATCCCCTCATCTACCGCCATAGCAGTCAACTTATTACATAGTAAGTGTAGCTGTAAGGTATTGAAAGCACTTGAGAAGTCAAAAAACATGGCACGCACTGCAGTGCCATCATTGTCCAAGAACGAATGCATTGTATGTAGAAGAGACGCTACAGCATCATCCACCCTCATCTCTGCTGGTACGCAAACTGAAGGGGGTCAGTGTAGGCCCTCACCCTCGGGCACAAGTAGGCGAGTATTATTCTCTCCAAGGACTTCATAGCATGTGATGTTAAGGCCACTGGACGATAGTCGTGTAGGGAAGTTGGAAAAGTGGTCTTAGGAACTGGCACCAGGCAGGTGGTCTTCCACAGTTCTGGTATCCCCTGTGATTGAAGGCTCCAGTTAAACAGGTGCTGGAAGACAGTACACAGTTGGTTTGCACATGCTCTGAGGACACGTGGGCTGAGGCCATCAGGCCCAGCTGCTTTGCCAACAACAAGTCTGCTAAACTGTCTTCTCACGTCGCTTTGGGAGACAGTGAAAGCAGGCAGCTTATCCCCCAATGTCAATGCTGTAGATCTTTTCCCAGATCCATCCCCCATTTCTGATGACGCTGTGCTTGTGTTGGTGAATCTGTTGAAAAACTCATTCATTTCATTAGCCCAGGGAAGATCCACTTCCCCATGCTCCGACTTTGCCTTAAACCCAGTTAGCTGTTTCATGCCCGACCACACCTCCATGGAATTGTTCTGTGACAATTTATTTTCTAATTTAATTCGGAACGCCTCACGGGCATTCTTAATTTTCCCCTTTAAGTCCCTTTGTATCAATTTCAGTTTCTTAGTATCCTTCATTTTAAATGCCAGTTATTTCTTGTTTAGTAAGTGGAAGTCACAAATGAATAATGTGAACTTGGTTTTCATATGGCCATCCAGTACGTGGGTTCAAAGGCTTTTTGGGGTGCGTTTAACTTTGGCACATTAAATGCCTAGGCTTACAGTATGGCAGTACCAAGTGGAAAAAATGGGAACTTTGGTTTCATGTGGTCATCCAAGATCTCTATTACAAGTGTTATTGTGGTGAGTGTTACTTTGCTGCAGGGAAGGCCTTGCATTCAATGCATAGGCTAACACTATGGGAGAACCATTTTCTTATAATTGGAACACTTTTTCATGAGGCCCTCCTGTACATCTTGTCAAAGAGGTATGGGAGTGCATCCAAATTTTGGCAGCCCAGCCACTCACTGCATAAGCAATAACAGTATAGGAGACCCACTGTTTAATAATGGGAACAGCAAAGCATAGCTGGCAGATGGCCCTTTAAGAAGATTAATGCTGCCTGATGCCCCTATAAAAATAGACTTTGTGACTTTTGTAGTCCTTCCTTCATAAATGAAACAGGATATGTCTGATGATGTGTCACACACCACATGGCCAGCTAAGGTTGTTAAATGCTACAATGACATTTCCCATAGAATGCATTTGTATTGGTTGAAAGCAATGGTAAAGTTGAAAAACGCATCAAAAACACTACGTGTGAACATAGCCCAAGTGGTGGAGGAATGTTTTTGTTTTGGATTAATTAATTTGTCTTATATAACAGTTATTACCCTGGAAAGGATGTTCCTTAACATATTTCCCAGGAAAATCCATTTTGGTTTCGTTTTGGTATGTTTTTTGGTGCGCCTGTAAAAATGGCGTAAGACTCTGACAACATTGTTCACAGCTGTGACCTGGGAGTCAGAAATACTTCCTGGGGCATTCCCCATGATGTTCCCATGTCATTTGAGCTGTGTTTCCATCATTTTCAGACATTTTTAGACTTTAAAAAGACCCCCGGGGGGATCGCGGCAAAAATGCTCGGTTTTCCCATATACTTACATTGGACTCGTTGCTCGGTTCGAGTACCCGAGTATGCCAATTTGATTGACCCGAACAACGAGCACCCGAGCATTTTAGAGCTCGCCCATCATGATGTCGGTGTCATAGTTAGCCAGCAACAGTGAAAGCATAAAATACCACTCGTGAACATAGACAGAAGAGGGCCCCTGTGTAAGAACAATATAAGGGCCCTTTACAGTCCAAAGCTCCTCATGATGCACAATATCAATTCCTTTTGGAGGTGGAAGTGGGCCCACTAATAATCGGGTCCCTGTGAGTATGTTCACCCTGATACCACTCCATTTCATTCATCCAAATGGGGAGCAGCACCGAGCAATCATAACTGCCCTTCATTCCTGCCCATTATTAACTTGATTGATGTCTTGCTCAGCACTCTTCGGCTGACCATATTGTTAATCAAGATAACATTGGGAATGCTTGGAGGTACAGCCATGACTGTTCAGTACGTGAATTTGTTCTCAATGGAGAGAGGAGACTTAAGGGTATGCCACACTAAACAGCGTCGCTAACGAGATCGCTAAAAAACATCACTATTTAGCGATCCCGTTAGCGACGTTGTTGTGTGCGGCATCTAGCGACGACGTGGCCCCTGCTGAGATCCTGCTGTGATCTCGTTCGTCGCTGACATCGTTCCGGACCCTATTTTTATCGTCGGCGTCCCGCTGGAAAGTATATATCGCTGAGTGTGGCACCTTTTTTTTAGCGATTTAGCGGTATTTTGTACCGCTAAAGTCGTTAAGGAGATCGCTAACTGCGATAGCGTCCTTAACGACATCGCTAAATTAGGAAGCCACTAGCGATATTATAACAATCACACTAGCGATCTCATTAGTATGCGACGTTAACGAGATCGCTAGCGGGATTGTTTAGTGTGGCAGTACCTTTAGCCACTGACAGACACAGCTGGTGGCAATTATTTTTGCAGGGAGAATAAAAGGATCCGGCAGTGTAATGGAACATGTCCAATCCTTCTTTTTGTCAATGGGAGGTCGAAGACTCAGGGTGTCCATGTACATATAGAATTGTTGTCCAGTCCTGTTGAAATCAGCACGTTTGGACAATATTTCTCTAAAGAGTATGGAGACTTTTAACCTAGAAGCTTACTATTTTGGAGATATGTAATAAGGATTGAATATTGTTTACAGCAGGCTTCCCCAACTCCAGTCCTCAAGGTCCACCAACAGATCATGTTTTCAGGATTTCTTTAGTATTGCTCAGGTGATAATTGCATTACCTGTGCAATACAAAGGAAATCCTGAAAACATGACCTGTTGGTGGGCCTTGAGGACTGGAGTTGGGGAACCCTGGTTTATGGTATTTTACTCACTTACATAGCACCATTAATTCCACAGCACTTTACAGACATTATCATCGCTGTCCCCACTGGAACTCTCAGTCTAGATTCCCTATCAATAAGTCTTTGGAGTGTGGGAGGAAACCAGAGAACCCTGAGGAAACCCACACAAACATGGGGAGAACATACAACCTCCTTGCAGATGTTGTCCTTGGTGGGATTTGAACTCTGGACCCAAGCAAAGCTACAGTGCTATCCACTGAGCCACCGTGAATGACCATATTTTTGTCACCTGTCACTGTGAGATATATGCAACAAGTTCAGGAGCTTGGTCTACTTCATATGCAGCAGATGCAAGGTGTGTTACATAGCTGGCATCCGACTTTAACAGCAGTGGGTAGAGTAAGCTCAGTTTGTAGCTGTTCACCATTTATATGTTGCTGTGCCACTGTCAATCACTTACAATGGCATTTAAATTTCGTGACTAATACCGTTCCCCATCACCCAATCCATGCGGGTGATTTCCATGACAGCCGGAGGGACTGCTGAAAGCTCCCATGGTTGTATATTAGTCCCAAGAAGCTAAAACAGAGGTTGGGGTTCAAGGACAGCCACAAATACAATGTATACTGCAATACAGCAGTATCACAGTATATATGAACCTACTATCAAACTTAGTCCCAAAGGGGAACTAAAAATAAAGGTTTTCAAAAAATATATTACTAAAAAGTTTAACTCACCCCCTCTCTATTCAAAAATAAAAAATATGAAAGAAATAAAGATTTTGAGTGCCATCATGCCCAGAAAACTCCATTCTATCAAAATATAAAATAATTTAAGCTTTAGGTTAGTGCAAAAAAAATCAAAATGTTGCAATTGCAGTTTTTTTGTTGATGCATGTGTGGTATCCACACAAAGTGGCCATTTCTATGGGATACTGGATATATAGTGTGTTTTCATAAAAATGCTGTGAATTTTTATGTGGACTGTGCATTTTAAATACATTGTGAGACCTGCTGACAGGCAGGTTGTGGAAAAAAGCCAAAGGGCAGTCAGCCAATGACTGTAGCTCTACAGTCACATAAAAGGGGGGGAGCCAAGTCCTGGGGGATAGTTTTAAAAATTTGAAGTGGCAGTTGGTGGTCAGACATCTTGAGAAGAGGAAGCCATTTTGTAGGTGAAGGAATTACCTACTTTCTCCCTGCCAACTTTGCTTAACCCCTTACTGCCATCGGACGTACTATCCCATCCATGGTACCTGGGCCCGTATGACCGGGGACGGGATAGTACGTCCCGTGCGATCGGACGCACTCCCGGGGGGAGCGCAGCCGATCGCGGCAGGGTGTCAGCTGATTATCACAGCTGACACCCAGCACTATGTGTCAGGAGCGGTCACGGACCGCTCCCGGCACATTAACCCCTGGCACACCGCGATCAAACATGATCGCGGTGTACCCGGGGCACAGGGGAGGATTGCGCAGGCAGGGGGCTCCCTGCACGCTCCCCTGAGACCCTCAGAGCAGCGCGATGTGTCGCGCTGTTCCGAGGGTCCGTCCTCCCTCCAGGTCCCCGGATCCAAGATGGCGCCGGGGTCCTGCAGGGAGGCGGCTTCCTCAGTGCCTGCTGAGAGCAGGCAATGAGAAGCCTGCAGCACTGCCAGAGCGATCGCTGGTGTGACAGAGTGCTGTGCACACTGTCACACCAGCGATCTGCTAAAATACTGTGATGTCCCACCCTGGGACAAAGTAAAAAAGTTAAAAAAATGAAAATAAAAAGTGGCAAAAAAAAATCATAAAAAAAAAAAAAATATTCCCCAATAAATTAATTTCTTCCTGTAAATAAAAAAAACAAAACAATAAAAGTACACATATTTGGTATCGCCGCGTCCGTAACGACCCCCCCTATAAAACTATCCCACTAGTTAACCACTTTAGTGAACCCCTTAAAATAAAAAAAAAAACTAAGCAAAAAATCAATGCTTTATCATCATACCGCCGAACAAAAGTGGAATAACACGCGATCAAAAAGACCAATATAAATAAACATGGTACCGCTGAAAACGTCATCTTGTCCCGCAAAAAACGAGCCATCATACAGCATCATCAGCGAAAAAATATAAAAGTTATAGCTCGCAGAATAAAGCGATGCAAAAATAATAATTTTTTAGATAAAATTGCTTTTATTCTATAAAAGCCCCAAAACATAAAAAAATGATATAAATGAGGTATCACCATAATCGTACTGACCCGAAGAATAAAACTGCTTTATCAATTTTACCACACGCGGAACGGTATAAACGCCTCCCCAAAAGAAATTCATGAATTGCTGATTTTTGTTCATTCTAACCTCCCAAAAATCGATATATAAAAAGCGATCAAAAAACGTCACGTGGTCAAAAATGGTACCAATAAAAACGTCACCTCGTCCCGCAAAAAATAAGACCTCAAATGACTCTGTGAGCCAAAATATGCAAAAATTATAGCTCTCAAAATGTGGTGATGCAAAAAACTACTTTTTGCAATAAAAGCGTCTTTTAGCGTGACAGCTGCCAATCACAAAAACCCGCTATAAATAGTAAGTCAAACCCCCCTTTATCACCCCCTTAGTTAGGGAAAAATAATAAAATTAAAAAAATTTATTTATTTCCATTTTTCCATTAGGGTTAGGGTTGCGGCTAAAGTTAGGGTTAGGGTTGGCGCTAACGTTAGGATTAGGGTTAGGGTTGGGATTAGGGTTAGGGGTGTGTTAGGGTTAGGTTTGTGGTTAGGGTTGGGACTAGGGTTAGGGGTGTGTTGGGGTTTAGGGTTGGAGTTAGAATTGGGGGGTTTCCGCTGTTTAGGCACATCAGGGGCTCTCCAAATGTGACATGGCGTCTGATCTCAATTCCAGTCAATTCTGCGTTGAAAAAGTCAAACGGTGCTCCTTCACTTCTGAGCTCTGCCATGCGCCCAAACAGTAGTTTACCCCCACATATGGGGTATCAGCGTACTCTGTACCCCAAGAGTTATTGTGCAATTTGTCCTATTTCTTCTGTTACCCTTGGGAAAATAAAAAACTGGGGCGAAAATATCATTTTTGTAAAAAAACAATGATTTTTTTTGTTTTTTACGGCTGTATGTTATAAACTTCTGTGAAGCACTTGGGGCTTCATAGCGCTCACCACACATCTAGATAAGTTCCTTGTGGGGTCTATTTTCCAAAATGGGGTCAATTGTGGGGGGTTTCCACTGTTTAGGCGCATCAGGGGCTCTCCAAATGCGACATGACGCCCCCAGACCATTCCATCAAAGTCTGTAATCCAAAACGTCACTACTTCCCTTCCGAGCCCTGACGTGCGCCCATACAGTAGTTTTCTCCCACATATTGGGTATCAGCGTACTCAGGAAAATTGGACAACAACTTTTGGGGTCCAATTTCTCTTGTTACCCTTTTGAAAATAAAATATTTGGGGCAAAAAATCATTTTTGTAAAAAAAAAGGATTTTTTATTTTTACGGCTGTACGCTATAAACTTCTGTGAAGCACTTCGGGCTTCAAAGTGCTCACCACACATCTAGATAAGTTCCTTGTGGGGTCTATTTTCCAAAATGGGGTCACTTGTGGGGGGTTTCCACTGTTTAGGCGCATCAGGGGCTCTCCAAATGCGACATGACGCCCCCAGACCAATCCATCAAAGTCTGCAATCCAAAACGTCACTACTTCCCTTCCGAGCCCCGACGTGCGCCCATACAGTAATTTACTCCCACATATTGGGTATCAGCGTACTCAGGACAAATTGGAAAACAACTT
>JARQOD010000002.1:377811235-377866211 GCA_033576555.1 Oophaga sylvatica
TTCATGACGCCGACGTAGGCGTCATAGGTCGGAAAGGGGTTAAACTGGAAACCTTTTTTAAGGCCATCCTCCAAATCTCTTCCTACACCACCACTAGATCACCAGGGTGACCGTGTTCCGTGATGAAACAGCCACTATATTGTTTTGCAAGGTGTTTATGATGTCCGTAACAAAAAATATTTACACAGTAGGTTGATGTGTATCCCCCTCCAGGAAAATGTTTGTCAGCCCGTACACTTAGTATATGGGCATTTCAAGTATAGGAGACCCGCTACTTTAAACTGGGAAGACCTTTTTTTAGGCCATCCTCCACGTCTCTTCAGACACCACCACTAGAACATGAGGGTCAACATTTTCCGTGATGCAACAGCCACTATATTGTTTTGCAAGGGTGTTTATAATGTCCGTAACAAAAAATATTTACACAGTAGGTTGATGTGTACCCCCTCAGGGGAATTGTTTTGTCAGTCCATACACTTACTGTATGGGCATTACAAGTATAGGAGACCCACTCCTTTGTAATGGAAACAGATTTTTAGGAGGACTTTCTCCACGTTTCTTTCAAGTGGTATTTTGGTTTGTCCAAATTTGGTGCAGACATTGCATTCACTACAGAGGTAAACAGTATGGGAGACCAACTTCCTAATACTGTGAACTTTGTTGGTTGTTCATCTTCAACACTGCAATGCTACAAAGCTGGGTCTTCAGCCTCACCACTACAATTCACCAATGCAGGTTCTTCAGCCTCAACATTGCAATTCTCCACTGCTGGTTCTTCAGGCTCAACACTGAAATGCTCCACTTCTGGGTGTTCTTCCTCAACACTGCAATTCTTCAATGCAGGTTCCTCGGGCTCAATATTGCAATGCTCCACTGATGTGTGCTCATCCTCAACACTGCAATGCTACAATAAAGGATCTTCAACTCTAACACCAACACTGCAATGCACTACTGCTGGATCGTTAGACTCAACACTGCAATTGTCCACTGCAGGGTATTCAGCCTCAACACTGCAATTGTCCACTGCCAGGTCTTCAACATCAACACTGCATTTGTCCTACTGCAGGTTTTCCAGACTCAACATTGCATTCTCCACTGCCGATTCTTCATCCTCAACACTTACAAGAAAAGGCTGCACTCTATCATACTAAAGCATGACAACATAGAATGCATGAAATTTTGAATAGCAATATGGCTTTGGAGTATAAGGAAAAATTTGAGACGCTTAGAATAAACATTTGGCCAAATATTAAATCCCACCAACCATCGTCAAGGTGGTCTCAATTCTGGTGAGTTGACCTAATGTGAACATACCTCTATTAGTAAGTAGGGACCTGCTGTAATTAAAATTACCACTTGGTGGGGGCGGAGTGCTCGGTCAGTAAGCTAACATTGACCGAGCCCCCACCAGGTGGTGATTTTAATTACAGCAGGTCCCTACTTACTTACCCATGAATGCAGGCATTACTGACAGAGGTGCCACTTTCACCCAGAAATTCAGATATCAGCCTAATAGAGGTATGTTCACATTAGGTCAGGGACTCACCAGAATTAAGACCACCTTGACGATGGTTGGTGGGCTTTTAATATTTGGCCAAATGTTTATACTAAGCGTCTCAAATTTTTCCTTATACTCCAAAGCCATATTGCTATTCAAAATTTCATGTATTCTATGTTGTCATGCTTTAGTATGATAGAGTGCAGCCTTTTCTTGTATGTTTTACATGGGGGTAGCTCCCCTTGGTTTGCACCTAGTTCACATTAGTCTGGATGTGCCAGTCAGGTTTTTTTGTCTTCATCCTCAACACTGACATTCTCCAATGCAGGTTCTTCAAGCTCAATATTGCAATGCTCCACTGATGTGTGTTCATCCTCAACACTGCAATGCTAGAATAAAGGATCTTCAACCTCAACACCAACACTGCAATACCCTACTGCTGGTCTTTAGACTCAACACTGCAATTGTCCTCTGCTGGGTATTCAGCCTCAACACTGCAATTGTCCATTGCATGGTCTTTAGCGTCAACACTGCAATTTTCCAATGCAGGGTATTCAGCGTCAACACTGCAATTGTCCACTGCAGGGTCTTTAGCATCAACACTGCAATTGTCCACTGCCAGGTCTTCAACCTCAATGCTGCAATTGTCCACCGCTGGGTCTTTAGCCTCAACACTGCAATTGTCCACTGCCAGGTCTTTAGCCTCAACACTGACATTCTCCACTGCTAGGCCTTCATCCTCAACACTGCAATTGCCCACTGCAGGGTCTTCAGCCTCAACACTGACATTCTCCACTGCAGAGTCTTCAGCTTCAACACTGCAATTGTCCACCGCTGAGTCTTCAGCCTCAACACTGCAATTGTCCACTGCCGGGTCTTCAGCTCAACACTGCAAATGTCCACCCCTGGGTCTTCAGGCTCAACACTGCAATTGCCCACTTCCAGGTGTTCAGCCTCAACACTGCAATTGTCCACTGCCGGGTCTTCAGCCTCAACATTGCAATTGTCCACTGCTGGGTCTTTAGCCTCAACACTGCAATTTTCCACTGCAGGGTCTTCAGCCTCAACACTGCAATTGTCCACTGCAGGTTCTTCAGCCTCCACACTGAAATTATCTACTGCAGGTTTTCCAGACTCAACACTGACATTCTCCACTGCTGGGTCTTCATCCTCAACACTGACATTCTCCAATGCCGGTTCTTCAGGTTCAACAATTCACTGCATAGCCAAATAATATGGGAGTACCAAATTAATAGGAACAGTGCTTTCAGGTTGCCATCCAGTACGTGGGCTGAAAGGCTTATTGGGGTGTGTGTTTACTTTGGTGCAGGGCAGGCCTTGCATTCAATGCATAGGCAAACAGTATACAATACGATACGATACGATACACTTTATTGATCCCGGAGGTAAATTACAGTATTACAGCAGCAATATAAACAGCAGTACATTAAATATTAGGACACAAATCTTGCACAGGTATACCAACATTACATAATAAATAAAAGTGGGTAGTTCAGGTGTATATAAGTCAATGTTAATTGACATTAGTACACCAGCTATCAGTCATTATTTTCTACCACCCTTAGAAAATTATTATACATCCCCATAGCAGTAGGTACAAACGATTTCCTGAATTTCTCCTTTCTGCACCTTAATTGGATTAGACGGCTGCTGAATGTGCTCTTCTGCTTCAAGAACAGCTCGTATAGTGGGTGTGTATTATTGTTCATTATAGCCCTACACTTCTGAATTCTATCCTCCAATACCTCCTCAAAAGAGTCAAGATGGAGGCCAATAGCTGCACTTGTCTTCTTGATAAGTTTGTTGAGCTTATTAGCGTCAGCTACTCGCACACTACTGCCCCAGCAAATGATAGCAAAAAAGATGGCGCTTGCTACAACTGACTGGTAGAACATCTCCAGCATTTTACTGCACACATTGAACGACCTAAACTTCCGCAGAAAGTACAGTCTGCTCATTCCCTTCTTGTAAACCTTTTCTGTATGACACCTCCAATCAAGTTTGCTGTCAAGGTGAACCCCCAAATATTTGTAGCTCTCAATAATCTCAACCTCCTGGCCAGCAATAATGATCGGTAAGTAATCCTCCTTTTTCCTTCTATAACTCACCACCATCTCCATGGTTTTCTTTACATTTAGTTCTAGACAGTTAGTCTGACACCAATCCACAAAGTCAGAAACCACCCTTCCTCCTCCCCCGGCCCCCCACAATGCCCCCTACAATCACGGAGTCATCTGAGAATTTTTGGAGGTGACAAAAATCAGATTTATACTGAAAGTCAGCTGTATACAATGTGAAGAGGAAGGGTGACAGCACTGTACCCTGAGGGGCTCCAACACTGCTCCGTTCACTGCCAGATAGCACCTCCCCCATCCTTACAAACTGCGGCCTGTCTGTCAGGTAGTCACTTATCCAGTTCACCATCCCCTCATCTACCGCCATAGCAGTCAACTTATTACATAGTAAGTGTAGCTGTAAGGTATTGAAAGCACTTGAGAAGTCAAAAAACATGGCACGCACTGCAGTGCCATCATTGTCCAAGAACGAATGCATTGTATGTAGAAGAGACGCTACAGCATCATCCACCCTCATCTCTGCTGGTACGCAAACTGAAGGGGTCAGTGTAGGCCCTCACCCTCGGGCACAAGTAGGCGAGTATTATTCTCTCCAAGGACTTCATAGCATGTGATGTTAAGGCCACTGGACGATAGTCGTGTAGGGAAGTTGGAAAAGTGGTCTTAGGAACTGGCACCAGGCAGGTGGTCTTCCACAGTTCTGGTATCCCCTGTGATTGAAGGCTCCAGTTAAACAGGTGCTGGAAGACAGTACACAGTTGGTTTGCACATGCTCTGAGGACACGTGGGCTGAGGCCATCAGGCCCAGCTGCTTTGCCAACAACAAGTCTGCTAAACTGTCTTCTCACGTCGCTTTGGGAGACAGTGAAAGCAGGCAGCTTATCCCCCAATGTCAATGCTGTAGATCTTTTCCCAGATCCATCCCCCATTTCTGATGACGCTGTGCTTGTGTTGGTGAATCTGTTGAAAAACTCATTCATTTCATTAGCCCAGGGAAGATCCACTTCCCCATGCTCCGACTTTGCCTTAAACCCAGTTAGCTGTTTCATGCCCGACCACACCTCCATGGAATTGTTCTGTGACAATTTATTTTCTAATTTAATTCGGAACGCCTCACGGGCATTCTTAATTTTCCCCTTTAAGTCCCTTTGTATCAATTTCAGTTTCTTAGTATCCTTCATTTTAAATGCCAGTTATTTCTTGTTTAGTAAGTGGAAGTCACAAATGAATAATGTGAACTTGGTTTTCATATGGCCATCCAGTACGTGGGTTCAAAGGCTTTTTGGGGTGCGTTTAACTTTGGCACATTAAATGCCTAGGCTTACAGTATGGCAGTACCAAGTGGAAAAAATGGGAACTTTGGTTTCATGTGGTCATCCAAGATCTCTATTACAAGTGTTATTGTGGTGAGTGTTACTTTGCTGCAGGGAAGGCCTTGCATTCAATGCATAGGCTAACACTATGGGAGAACCATTTTCTTATAATTGGAACACTTTTTCATGAGGCCCTCCTGTACATCTTGTCAAAGAGGTATGGGAGTGCATCCAAATTTTGGCAGCCCAGCCACTCACTGCATAAGCAATAACAGTATAGGAGACCCACTGTTTAATAATGGGAACAGCAAAGCATAGCTGGCAGATGGCCCTTTAAGAAGATTAATGCTGCCTGATGCCCCTATAAAAATAGACTTTGTGACTTTTGTAGTCCTTCCTTCATAAATGAAACAGGATATGTCTGATGATGTGTCACACACCACATGGCCAGCTAAGGTTGTTAAATGCTACAATGACATTTCCCATAGAATGCATTTGTATTGGTTGAAAGCAATGGTAAAGTTGAAAAACGCATCAAAAACACTACGTGTGAACATAGCCCAAGTGGTGGAGGAATGTTTTTGTTTTGGATTAATTAATTTGTCTTATATAACAGTTATTACCCTGGAAAGGATGTTCCTTAACATATTTCCCAGGAAAATCCATTTTGGTTTCGTTTTGGTATGTTTTTTGGTGCGCCTGTAAAAATGGCGTAAGACTCTGACAACATTGTTCACAGCTGTGACCTGGGAGTCAGAAATACTTCCTGGGGCATTCCCCATGATGTTCCCATGTCATTTGAGCTGTGTTTCCATCATTTTCAGACATTTTTAGACTTTAAAAAGACCCCCGGAGGGGATCGCGGCAAAAATGCTCGGTTTTCCCATATACTTACATTGGACTCGTTGCTCGGTTCGAGTACCCGAGTATGCCAATTTGATTGACCCGAACAACGAGCACCCGAGCATTTTAGAGCTCGCCCATCATGATGTCGGTGTCATAGTTAGCCAGCAACAGTGAAAGCATAAAATACCACTCGTGAACATAGACAGAAGAGGGCCCCTGTGTAAGAACAATATAAGGGCCCTTTACAGTCCAAAAGCTCCTCATGATGCACAATATCAATTCCTTTTGGAGGTGGAAGTGGGCCCACTAATAATCGGGTCCCTGTGAGTATGTTCACCCTGATACCACTCCATTTCATTCATCCAAATGGGGAGCAGCACCGAGCAATCATAACTGCCCTTCATTCCTGCCCATTATTAACTTGATTGATGTCTTGCTCAGCACTCTTCGGCTGACCATATTGTTAATCAAGATAACATTGGGAATGCTTGGAGGTACAGCCATGACTGTTCAGTACGTGAATTTGTTCTCAATGGAGAGAGGAGACTTAAGGGTATGCCACACTAAACAGCGTCGCTAACGAGATCGCTAAAAAACATCACTATTTAGCGATCCCGTTAGCGACGTTGTTGTGTGCGGCATCTAGCGACGACGTGGCCCCTGCTGAGATCCTGCTGTGATCTCGTTCGTCGCTGACATCGTTCCGGACCCTATTTTTATCGTCGGCGTCCCGCTGGAAAGTATATATCGCTGAGTGTGGCACCTTTTTTTTAGCGATTTAGCGGTATTTTGTACCGCTAAAGTCGTTAAGGAGATCGCTAACTGCGATAGCGTCCTTAACGACATCGCTAAATTAGGAAGCCACTAGCGATATTATAACAATCACACTAGCGATCTCATTAGTATGCGACGTTAACGAGATCGCTAGCGGGATTGTTTAGTGTGGCAGTACCTTTAGCCACTGACAGACACAGCTGGTGGCAATTATTTTTGCAGGGAGAATAAAAGGATCCGGCAGTGTAATGGAACATGTCCAATCCTTCTTTTTGTCAATGGGAGGTCGAAGACTCAGGGTGTCCATGTACATATAGAATTGTTGTCCAGTCCTGTTGAAATCAGCACGTTTGGACAATATTTCTCTAAAGAGTATGGAGACTTTTAACCTAGAAGCTTACTATTTTGGAGATATGTAATAAGGATTGAATATTGTTTACAGCAGGCTTCCCCAACTCCAGTCCTCAAGGTCCACCAACAGATCATGTTTTCAGGATTTCTTTAGTATTGCTCAGGTGATAATTGCATTACCTGTGCAATACAAAGGAAATCCTGAAAACATGACCTGTTGGTGGGCCTTGAGGACTGGAGTTGGGGAACCCTGGTTTATGGTATTTTACTCACTTACATAGCACCATTAATTCCACAGCACTTTACAGACATTATCATCGCTGTCCCCACTGGAACTCTCAGTCTAGATTCCCTATCAATAAGTCTTTGGAGTGTGGGAGGAAACCAGAGAACCCTGAGGAAACCCACACAAACATGGGAGAACATACAACCTCCTTGCAGATGTTGTCCTTGGTGGGATTTGAACTCTGGACCCAAGCAAAGCTACAGTGCTATCCACTGAGCCACCGTGAATGACCATATTTTTGTCACCTGTCACTGTGAGATATATGCAACAAGTTCAGGAGCTTGGTCTACTTCATATGCAGCAGATGCAAGGTGTGTTACATAGCTGGCATCCGACTTTAACAGCAGTGGGTAGAGTAAGCTCAGTTTGTAGCTGTTCACCATTTATATGTTGCTGTGCCACTGTCAATCACTTACAATGGCATTTAAATTTCGTGACTAATACCGTTCCCCATCACCCAATCCATGCGGGTGATTTCCATGACAGCCGGAGGGACTGCTGAAAGCTCCCATGGTTGTATATTAGTCCCAAGAAGCTAAAACAGAGGTTGGGGTTCAAGGACAGCCACAAATACAATGTATACTGCAATACAGCAGTATCACAGTATATATGAACCTACTATCAAACTTAGTCCCAAAGGGGAACTAAAAATAAAGGTTTTCAAAAAATATATTACTAAAAAGTTTAACTCACCCCCTCTCTATTCAAAAATAAAAATATGAAAGAAATAAAGATTTTGAGTGCCATCATGCCCAGAAAACTCCATTCTATCAAAATATAAAATAATTTAAGCTTTAGGTTAG
The DNA here is from genome assembly GCA_033576555.1 of Oophaga sylvatica. Classification (NCBI taxonomy): domain Eukaryota; kingdom Metazoa; phylum Chordata; class Amphibia; order Anura; family Dendrobatidae; genus Oophaga; species Oophaga sylvatica. Next base: position 377,819,203 of record JARQOD010000002.1, read on the forward strand.
TGCAAAAAAAATCAAAATGTTGCAATTGCAGTTTTTTTGTTGATGCATGTGTGGTATCCCACAAAGTGGCCATTTCTATGGGATACTGGATATATAGTGTGTTTTCATAAAAATGCTGTGAATTTTTATGTGGACTGTGCATTTTAAATACATTGTGAGACCTGCTGACAGGCAGGTTGTGGAAAAAAGCCAAAGGGCAGTCAGCCAATGACTGTAGCTCTACAGTCACATAAAAGGGGGGGAGCCAAGTCCTGGGGATAGTTTTAAAAATTTGAAGTGGCAGTTGGTGGTCAGACATCTTGAGAAGAGGAAGCCATTTTGTAGGTGAAGGAATTACCTACTTTCTCCCTGCCAACTTTGCTTAACCCCTTACTGCCATCGGACGTACTATCCCATCCATGGTACCTGGGCCCGTATGACCGGGGACGGGATAGTACGTCCCGTGCGATCGGACGCCTCCCGGGGGGAGCGCAGCCGATCGCGGCAGGGTGTCAGCTGATTATCACAGCTGACACCCAGCACTATGTGTCAGGAGCGGTCACGGACCGCTCCCGGCACATTAACCCCTGGCACACCGCGATCAAACATGATCGCGGTGTACCCGGGGCACAGGGGAGGATTGCGCAGGCAGGGGGCTCCCTGCACGCTCCCCTGAGACCCTCAGAGCAGCGCGATGTGTCGCGCTGTTCCGAGGGTCCGTCCTCCCTCCAGGTCCCCGGATCCAAGATGGCGCCGGGGTCCTGCAGGGAGGCGGCTTCCTCAGTGCCTGCTGAGAGCAGGCAATGAGAAGCCTGCAGCACTGCCAGAGCGATCGCTGGTGTGACAGAGTGCTGTGCACACTGTCACACCAGCGATCTGCTAAAATACTGTGATGTCCCACCCTGGGACAAAGTAAAAAAGTTAAAAAAATGAAAATAAAAAGTGGCAAAAAAAATCATAAAAAAAAAAAAAATATTCCCCAATAAATTAATTTCTTCCTGTAAATAAAAAAAACAAAACAATAAAAGTACACATATTTGGTATCGCCGCGTCCGTAACGACCCCCCCTATAAAACTATCCCACTAGTTAACCACTTTAGTGAACCCCTTAAAATAAAAAAAAAAACTAAGCAAAAAATCAATGCTTTATCATCATACCGCCGAACAAAAAGTGGAATAACACGCGATCAAAAAGACCAATATAAATAATCATGGTACCGCTGAAAACGTCATCTTGTCCCGCAAAAAACGAGCCATCATACAGCATCATCAGCGAAAAAATATAAAAGTTATAGCTCGCAGAATAAAGCGATGCAAAAATAATAATTTTTTAGATAAAATTGCTTTTATTCTATAAAAGCCCCAAAACATAAAAAAATGATATAAATGAGGTATCACCATAATCGTACTGACCCGAAGAATAAAACTGCTTTATCAATTTTACCACACGCGGAACGGTATAAACGCCTCCCCCAAAAGAAATTCATGAATTGCTGATTTTTGTTCATTCTAACCTCCCAAAAATCGATATAAAAAGCGATCAAAAAACGTCACGTGGTCAAAAATGGTACCAATAAAAACGTCACCTCGTCCCGCAAAAAATAAGACCTCAAATGACTCTGTGAGCCAAAATATGCAAAAATTATAGCTCTCAAAATGTGGTGATGCAAAAAACTACTTTTTGCAATAAAAGCGTCTTTTAGCGTGACAGCTGCCAATCACAAAAACCCGCTATAAATAGTAAGTCAAACCCCCCTTTATCACCCCCTTAGTTAGGGAAAAATAATAAAATTAAAAAAATTTATTTATTTCCATTTTTCCATTAGGGTTAGGGTTGCGGCTAAAGTTAGGGTTAGGGTTGGCGCTAACGTTAGGATTAGGGTTAGGGTTGGGATTAGGGTTAGGGGTGTGTTAGGGTTAGGTTTGTGGTTAGGGTTGGGACTAGGGTTAGGGGTGTGTTGGGGTTTAGGGTTGGAGTTAGAATTGGGGGGTTTCCGCTGTTTAGGCACATCAGGGGCTCTCCAAATGTGACATGGCGTCTGATCTCAATTCCAGTCAATTCTGCGTTGAAAAAGTCAAACGGTGCTCCTTCACTTCTGAGCTCTGCCATGCGCCCAAACAGTAGTTTACCCCCACATATGGGGTATCAGCGTACTCTGTACCCCAAGAGTTATTGTGCAATTTGTCCTATTTCTTCTGTTACCCTTGGGAAAATAAAAAACTGGGGCGAAAATATCATTTTTGTAAAAAAACAATGATTTTTTTTGTTTTTACGGCTGTATGTTATAAACTTCTGTGAAGCACTTGGGGCTTCATAGCGCTCACCACACATCTAGATAAGTTCCTTGTGGGGTCTATTTTCCAAAATGGGGTCAATTGTGGGGGGTTTCCACTGTTTAGGCGCATCAGGGGCTCTCCAAATGCGACATGACGCCCCCAGACCATTCCATCAAAGTCTGTAATCCAAAACGTCACTACTTCCCTTCCGAGCCCTGACGTGCGCCCATACAGTAGTTTTCTCCCACATATTGGGTATCAGCGTACTCAGGAAAATTGGACAACAACTTTTGGGGTCCAATTTCTCTTGTTACCCTTTTGAAAATAAAATATTTGGGGCAAAAAATCATTTTTGTAAAAAAAAAAGGATTTTTTATTTTTACGGCTGTACGCTATAAACTTCTGTGAAGCACTTCGGGCTTCAAAGTGCTCACCACACATCTAGATAAGTTCCTTGTGGGGTCTATTTTCCAAAATGGGGTCACTTGTGGGGGGTTTCCACTGTTTAGGCGCATCAGGGGCTCTCCAAATGCGACATGACGCCCCCAGACCAATCCATCAAAGTCTGCAATCCAAAACGTCACTACTTCCCTTCCGAGCCCCGACGTGCGCCCATACAGTAATTTACTCCCACATATTGGGTATCAGCGTACTCAGGACAAATTGGAAAACAACTTTTTGGGTCCAATTTCTCCTGTTATCCTTGTGAAAATAAAATATTGGGGGCAAAAAAAATCATTTTTGTAAAAAAAAAAAAAGATTTTTTATTTTACGGCTGTACGTTATAACTTCTGTGAAGCACTTTCGGGGTTCAAAGTGCTCACCACACATCTAGATAAGTTCCTTGTGGGGTCTATTTCCAAAATGGGGTCACTTTGTGGGGGGTTTCCACTGTTTAGGCACATCAGGGCTCTCCAAATGCACACATGACGCCCCCAGACCAATCCTCAAAGTTGACAATCAAAACGCCTACTTCCCTTCCGAGCCCCGACGTGCGCCCATACAGTAGTTTACCTCACATATGGGTATCAGCGTACTCAGGACAAATTGACAACAACTTTTGGGTCAATTTCTGTTACCCTTGGAAAATAAAAATTGGGGGCAAAAAATCAAATTTTTGTAAAAAAAAAAAGATTTTTTATTTTACGGCTGTACGTTATAAACTTTGTGAAGCACTTGGGGGTTCAAAGTGCTCACCACAATCTAGATAGTTCCTTGAGGGGTCTAGTTTCCCAAATGGGTCATTTGTGGGGGGTTTCCACTGTTTAGGCAGATCAGGAGCTCTCCAAACACGACATGGCATCCAGCCAATTTGCGTTGAAAAAGTCAAAGGCGCTCCTTCCCTTCCAAACTCTGCCTGCACCCAAACAGTGGTTTACCCCCACATATGGGGTATCAGCGTACTCAGGACAAATTGCACAATAACTTTTGAGGTCATTGTTACCTTGGGAAAATAAAAAATTGGTGAAAAGACAATTTTGTGGGAAAAAAATATGATTTTTTAATTTTCAGGCTCTACGTTATAAACTTGTGTGAAGCACTTGGGGGTTCAAATTGCTCACCAAAGATCTAGATAAGTTCCTTAGGGGGTTAGTTCCAAATGGGGTCACTTGTGGGGGGTTTCCACTGTTTAGGCACATCAGGGACTCTCCAAATGCAACATGGCGTCTAATCTCAATTCCAGCCAATTTTGGTTGGAAAAGTCAATGTGCTCTTCCCTTCCGAGCTCTGCCGTGCGCCCAAACAGGGTTCCCCCCCACATATGGGGTATCAGCGTACTCAGGACAAATTGGACAACAACTTTTGAGGTCCAATTTCTCCTGTACTATGGGAAAATAAAAAAATAGTGATTAAAGATAATTTTTGTGGAAAAAATAGGATTTTTTATTTTCATGTCCGGGCATTATAAACTTGTGTGAAGCACTTGGGGTTCAAAGTGCTCACCAAAGATCTAGATAAGTTCCTTAGGGGGTCTAGCTTCCAAAATGGGGTCACTTGTGGGGGGTTTCCACTGTTTAGGCTCATCTGGGGCACTACAAGTGGAACATGACCCCCATCAATGTTTGCATTCCAAAACGTTACTGCTTCCTTTCCAAGCCCTGCCATGCGCCCAAACAGTTCCCCCCCCACATATGGGGTATCATCGTACTCAGGACAAATTGGACAACAACTTTTGGGGTCCAATTTCCTTGGGAAAAATCAAAAATTTGGGACTAAAAAATCATTTTTGTGGAAAATTGTTTTTTTTTTTTTTTTCACACCCAGGCATTATAAACTTTTGTGAAACACTTTGGGGTTCAAAGTGCTCACAACAGATCTAGATAAGTTCCTTAGGGGGTCTATTTTCCAAAATGGTGTCACTTGTGGGGGGTTTCCACTGTTTAGGCGCATCAGGGGCTCTCCAAACACGACATGGCGTCCAATCTCAACTCCAGCCAATTTTAGTTTGAAGAAGTCAAACGGCGCTCCTTCCCTTACGAGCTCTGCCGTGTGCCCAAACAGTGGTTTTCCCCCACATATGGGGTATTGGCGTGCTCAGGAGAAATTTCACAACAACTTTATCTGTCCATTTTCTCCTTTTACCCTTGTGAAAATAAAAAAAAGTTTGTAAAAGATCATTTTTGTGGCTAAAAAGTTAAATATTCATTTTTTCGTTCCACGTTGCTTCAGCTCCTGTGAAGCACCTGAAGGGTTAATAAAATTCTTGAATGTGGTTTTGAGTACCTTGAGGGGTGCAGTTTTTAGAATGGTGTCACTTTTGGGTATTTCTGCCATATAGACCCCTCAAAGTGACTTCAAACGTGAGGTGGTCCCTAAAAAAATGGCTTTGTAAATTTTGTTGTAAAAATGAGAAATCACTGGTCAACTTTTAACCCTTATAATTTCCTAACAAAAAAAAATTTTGGTTCCAAAATTGTGCTGATGTAAAGTAGACATGTGGGAAATGTTATTTCTTAACTATTTTGTATGACATATTTCTCTGTTTTAAGGAAAAAAAATTCAAAGTTTGAAAATTGCAAAATTTTCAAATTTTCGCCATATTTGCATTTTTTCAAAAATAAACGCAAGGTATATCGAAGAAATTTTACCACTAACGTGAAGTACAATATGTCACAAGAAAACAATCTCAGAATCGCACAGATCCGTTGAAGCGTTCCAGAGTTATAACCTCATATAGAGACAGTGGTCAGAATTGTAAAAATTGGCCCGGTCATTAACGTGCAAACCACCCTTGGGGGTGAAGGGGTTAAAAAGGGGACTGGCATGATAAGGGGAGTTAATACTATTCATATGAGGAAGACTACCTTTGCACCTCTAGGAAGAAGAAATATATTTATTGAAGATGGAGTAAATAAATATTGCTGATATTGAGGGAAGTTGAAGAGAAAATTACCTCAGAAAGTGTCAGCCTTTACCGCTGTAAAGAATTTCTACTACATCACAGCTGTTGTTGGACCGTACACATCCCATTGGCTGCTTTATTGAGAACTGTGATCTGGTTTAAACTGTGCTTTCTTAGTTGTCGCGCAGATATCTTGTATATAAAGTCGGTGCCCTGCAGGCATAAGCAACTGAAGTTGAAATTTTCTCCGCTGTACCTCAAAAAAGAGGGGCGAGACATACAGCCGCCGGAAAGGTAAAAGGAATTACTGCATTCTACATACAGTGTTATAAACATGTCTTCAGAAGAGGAGAGTTAAGTGACTAGCCTATCCACTCCTATGGCTCAAGCAATGCCATTAACAATGCCTTATTATTTGGGGGCACCCTGGCTCCCCAGCTACAGTGGAGAACCTCACACATTAAAAGACTTTAAAGAGAAAATACAGGCAATGTTCAGACTGCATACCTCCCAACCGTCTCGGATTGACCGGGACAGTCCCCATTCTGACCCCCTCCTCCCGCTGTCCCGGCGGGACACTATGTGTCCCACAGTGAGATGAGCCGCCACGCCCCCCATACACCCTATAGTTGCCTTCCAGCGCTGCACTTTAGCTTCTCACAGCAGAGCAATGACCTGCTGAGCTTTCCTCCTCTGTGTGCACAGAGGACCTGTGATGAGGTCACAGGAGTTGGGTGTCACATGGCCAGGCTCCTCCGTGTGCAAGTCTGCTGTGCTGGTTGTCATGGGTGCTGGCTGAGGGTAAGTTTATGTGAGGGGTCAGGAGGGATTTACAGTGTGGATGTAGCAGAGTCGTGTGTGTACGAGGTGTATGGAGCAGAGCCGTGTGTGTATGAGGTGTATAGAGCGGAGCCGTGTGTGAAAAGTGTATGGAGTGTAGCCGTGTGTGTACGAGGTGTACGGAGCGGAGCCGTGTGTGTATGAGGTGTATGGAGCAGAGCTGTGTGTGTACGAGGTGGCTGTAGCAGTGCAGTGTGTGTACGGAGCTGAGCCGCTCATCTCCATACACACAGGGCTCCCTGCTTGAGCCGTGTGTGTACGGAGCAGAACCGTGTGTGTACGGGGTGTAGAGAAGTGGAGCCGCGTGTGTACGAGGTGTACGGAGCGGAATTGCGTGTGTACGAGGTGTACGGAGCGGAACCGCATGTGTGCAAGGTGTATGGAGCAGAGCTGTGTGTGTATGAGGTGGCTGTAGCAGTACAGTGTGTGCACGGAGCTGAGCCGCTCATCTCCGTACACACAGGGCTCCGTGCTTGAGCCATGTGTGTACGGAGCAGAACCGTGTGTGTACGGGGTGTAGAGAAGTGGAGCCGCGTGTGTATGAAGCGGAACCGCGTGTGTACGAGGTGTATAGAGCGGAACCGCATGTGTGCGAGGTGTATGGAGCGGAGCTGTGTGTGTACGAGGTGGTTGTAGCAGTGCTGTGTGTGTGCGGGGCGTACAAAACGGAGCCTTGTGTGTACGAAGTGTACGGAGCTGAGCCGCTCATCTCCGTACACACAGGGCTCCATGCTTGAGCCGTGTGTGTACGGAGCGGAGCAGAGCCGTGTGTGTACGGAGCGGAGAAAGACTGTGTGTGTACGGAGCGGAGCAGAGCCGTGTGTGTACGGGGTGTAGAGAAGTGGTGCCGCGTGTGTATGGAGCGTTACCGCGTGTGTATGAGGTGTACGGAGCGGAAACGCATGTGTACGAGGTGTACGGAGCGGAACTGCATGTGTATGAGGTGTATGGTGCAAAGCCACATGTGTACAAGGTTTACGGAGCGTGGCTGCATATGTACGAGGTTTACGGAGTGAAGCCGTGTGTGTACTGAGTGGAGCCATGTGTGCGCGAGGTGTACGGAGAGGAGCCGTGTACGGAGCGGAGCCGTGTGTGCGCTAGGTGTACAGAGGGGAACCGTGTGTGTATGAGGTGTGCAGAGCCGTGCATGTACAAGGTGTATGGTGGGGAGCATTCATACCTCCCAACTGCCACAGAACTAGCGGGACAGTCCCAATTTTGAAGGAGCAGGAGGGATTTACAGTGTGGATGTAGCAGAGCCGTGTGTGCGAGGTGTACGGAGTGGAACCGTGTGTGCGCGAGGTGTACGGAGCGTAGCTGTGTGTGCGCGAGGTGTACGGATCCGTGCGTGTACAAGGTGTATGGTGGGGAGCATTCATACCTCCCAACAGTCCCGATTTTGAGAGAGGGTCTGCCCCACTGTCCCGGCTGGCAGCTTACTTTCCCCGTGGACACAGGAGTACATGGCGGAGCCCCGAGGAGCACTTTAAAACTCTGCTCTTTCTTTCTTTTCCTCAGTACCAGTCAGTGTGCGCACAGTACCAGCCACTGATCCCATAATGCCAGCCACTGTGCCCTCAGTACCAGTCCGTGTGATCAGCAGGGCTAAATGGGTGTAGTTGGGGCAGGGACATGGGTGTGATTAGTTGTGAAATGGGTGTGGTCAGGGGCGTGACCTAAAATTTGCCACGGCACGCTATGCGCGCCGCAACCTCCATCACCTCTTTCCCATCTTCAAAAGTTGGGAGGTATGAGACTGTACCCAGTGAGCCCTGCACAAAAAATTAGATATTGATTGGTCAGCTAGGGGGTGCTGCACTAAGGGAAGTTAAGTCTTGGCCTCCCAGTATAAAGTACACTCCTGGACGGATACTAGACAGGTTAGGATTTATATTTGAAACCAAAACCCTGTCAGAGTTAAAGATGAGATTCTTCGGGAAAAGGCAACAGTCCCATGAATCTTTAAGCGATTTTGCCCTCAACCTACAAGAAGCCTGGCATGCCCTTAACCAAGCTGATCCCACTGAAGCTGTTAATGTTGATTAAAATTTTAAAGGAACAACTTTTTGAAGGAGTAATATCTGATACTACCAGGTTACAATTGAGAATGCTGGCACTACAACACCCTGAAATTAATTTTCTGGATTTTAAAGAATCTGTCATAAAAATATTGAGTCCAAGGGATAAAGGGTTGAACGACCAAGAAAGTGCCGTGTTTGCCCTCGCCAAACCTGTTGTTGTTCAGTGTGCTCCCCAAAGGGTAGAAGGCTCCACTGAAGAGATACGTAATCAAATTGCGGAATTAACCAAAAGTCTTGCACTCCAATGCAAAAAAGTAAAGGAGTTGAAGCATCCAGCCCCCAGTCAAGAAAACTGTCCTTGTTTTATGCAGAATGTGCCACCCTACCGTTCTAGAGATAACTACTACCGGACAGGTTAGAAACCTACCAACAGATTTGATTCCTTAGGTCGACCGATTTGCCGCAGATGCAGCTGTAGTGGTCACATAGAAAGGGAATGTCGGTCTTTAAAATGGAATTTCCTGAGGCAAAGGACTGACCCTCAGGAGAACAATGCCTAGGTCCAGATGACCCGGCTGGGGCCTGAAATATGTCGGCTATCGCCACATAATTCCGATCACAATATATGATATCCCTTTCCCAGCACTACTAGACACTGGATCGCAAGTCACCACAATTCAGCTACCACAATATAAACGTTACTGGAAAACAGACTAGCTAGCAAAAATTACTTCGGCTGACCTCAACATTATCACTAGTAACAGACAACCTGTTCCTCAAGTGGGCTACTGGACAGCTACTTTTAAAATTGGCAGACTGAACTACCTGAACAAAGCCTTATTGTAGTCGATACGGGAGAAGACTAATTTCCCCTTGTAGTTTTATGGATGAATGTACTACAAAATTGTTTTGACAAACTGATTGAAGGCATGATTTGCCCTCTTAGTGCTGCATCCCCCATGAGGAGGAGAACCATTCCAAAGACACTCCGCATTATCGTTAGTCATCAGAAATTCACTAATTCAAGATGGGAGATTGGCCCTGCCAGGATAATGGACTTCAGGCCTGTAATCCTGAAACCGCGTACAGAAACTATGGTGTGGTGCAAAACCAAGATGGGTCTAAAGGGTCAGGACTATGAGGTTCTAGTTGAACCAAATGAACACAAAGATGATGCAGTCATTATAGCTGCAAGAAGTTTGGCTGTTGTAACTCACGGTCGAGTACCCATGCGTCTCATAAATTGTGGGGACCAAACTGTGACCCTGTATAGATATACCACGGTAGCAAAACTGAGTAGACTCAATTTTCAGGATATCCTTCAAGAATCCCAATGCTCTATCCAAGTGAAACCTTCCTCAAGTTCAGAAGCTGAAAAGGAGTAGTGGCACAAACTCGACATAGGCACTGAAGATACTCCCCTCGAGCAAAATGATGGAGTACTTAGAGTTGCCAACGAATATCAGCATATATTCAGCAAGTTTGCCTTTTGATTTCGGCAGAGTCCGTACAATCGAGCAACACATTCCTACTGGTTCCAATCCTCCAATCAAAGTAAAGTACAGACCTATACTTCCATCCATGTACCAGCCAATAAAGAAGATGATACAAGAAATGAAGGATGCTGATGTGATTAAGGACAGTCGCAGTCCTTGGCCTGCACCAATTGTTCTTATCAAAAAGAAGGATGGGAGTATTAGTTTTTTGTGTTCACCAGCGGATACTGGCAAGTACCTATGGCCCCAGAGGACTAAGAGAAGACTGCACTCACTACCCCCATGGGTTTGTTTGAATTTAACTGCATGCCCTTCGTCATGAAGAAACATCTGAGCATCTAGCTGAGGTCTTTGAAGTTCTAGCCAACCATGACCTGAAAGTCAAACCGTTCAAATGCCATCTTCTAAAATCCAAGGTCCAATATCTAGACCATGTAGTTAGTGCAGAAGGAGTTATTCCAGATCCTGAGAAGATTGCTGTGGTAAAAAACTGGCCTATCCTAACTACCGTTAAAGAAGTTCGTGGATTCCTCGGATTTGCTAGCTACTACAGAAGATTCATCAAAAACTTTACTCGGATTGCTGCCCCCTTACAAGACCTCCTAAAAGGACAACCGTGCCAGAAGACGTACAAAAGCCCCTCTATTCAATGGACTCCAGAGCTAGAACAGTCCTTCCAACAACTTAAGATGAAGTTAACTGAAGCCCCAATCCTTGCCTACCCGGACTACAATTTCACCTTCCACCTGTATACAGATGCCAGCTATCTGGAACTAGGTGCAGTGCTAGCTCAGGTCCAAGATGGCCAAGAAAAAGTTACAACTTATGCCAGCAGATCCCTCCGGTCAACCGAGAAAAGCGAACTGTAGTTCTGATCATTTAAGTTGGAATTCCTTGCATTAGTGTGGGCCGTCACTGAATAATTAAAGTATTCCTTGGCTGCAACCTCTTTCATCGCTTTCACCGACAATAACCCATTGTCCCAGTTACGGACTGCTAAACTTGGAGCCCTTGAGCAGAGAAGAGCTTCTCGCTTGGCTAACTACCAATTTATCCTGAATTACCGAGCAGGCCAATCAAATGCCAATGCTGATGCCCTGTCCAGGTTGCCCACAACAGAAACACCCCATTATGACGACAACAAGTGGGAAGAAGTAGAAATGCCTACCTTCTATTCCTATGTTGCCAAACAGAATGTGCGGAGAGCCAAAAGGAACCCAGTTTCCGAACTTAGCCTCAAATCCACGGTGAGTCACGATTGGGCTGAAATCCAGAAGGAGAGCAGAACTTTCAGAACACTACGGAATTTGCTTGAATCTAGACCCTCAAAACTGCCTGTCGGCCACAAACAATCTGATCCAGAACTCTGTTGATTATGGCGACATAAAAAATGTCTGCGTTCCAGAAAGTAGTGCTTGTTCAACGCTCCGTGAACCCCTACACTCACGAGAGAGTGTTTCAAGTAGTCGTGCCCAGACAAGATGCCAGCCTCATCCTAGAGGCTTATCACAACCAATCAGGACACTATGGCTGCCAAAAGACTGAGATGACCATCCGAGAACACTTCTATTGGATAGGAATACGCCATGACATTGAGAAATGGTGCAGAGAATGTATTTCTTGCACTCTAAGTAGCTGAAAAGGTATGGAACATAGAGTCCCGCTGTATCCCATTGAAACGCATCATCTTCTGGAGCTCGTTGCCCTTGACCATGTGAAATTGCAACCCAGTCATACTGGATACCTCTATGCTCTGACCATTATCGATAACTACACTAAATTCGTTGTGGCTGTGCATGTCAGAGATCAGACTGCCTGGACCACTGTCACAGTATTTTGGAAGCATTTTGTAAGGCCTTATGTATACCTGTATGATGTTTCATTTTGTTTTACAGATGCGGATGTGACGGGGACGACACACTTCAAGAGGGGAGACATGTGGTATCCCACAAAGTGGCCATTTCTATGGGATACCGGACACATGTTCCAATGAAAATACATTAGAAAGCAATCAAAATGTTGTATGTTGTGAATGTGTTAGAAATGAATTCTGAGCAGAAGCTCCCTCTGGTGGTTACAAACAGTACTGAACTATTCAATGAAAATTGTGAAGATTGGCAATCAGGTGTTACAGACTGGTCTTATATAAGGGAGGTTCCCTCCCATCAGGGTTGCCGGTGATCAATTGTTCTTGTCTCATCTTTGGTTCCTGGTTCACTTGGAAGCTTGCTGTGTCTTGCCTGCATCTTCTGCTAACAGATAAGATATTTTCTGCTTTTATTTTTTGTGCTTGCTTTTTGCATTTTGTCCTGCACTTCTGTGGAGGTCAGCCAGGTCCCCTCCGGGGGCTTGTACTCCTCTCAGTTTATCTGAGCCACTGTTATTTGTTCATTTGCCTTTTCCATTTTTTTCAGTGGCTGCTGCTTAGTTTTGTTACACCAGAGAACTAATTTAGGTGGTAGAGGTCGTGTGATCTCAGGTGTTTTTGCAATTAGTGAGTTGGTATTTTTTTTAGGGTTTTTTGGATTGCAGTAAGTGTCTTCCTATCCTTTTCTTTCTAGGAAGATTGGGCCCCAACGTTTGCTCATGCTATTTTCTGTCTGTGTCTGTATTGCCTCTTGTCTAACCGCCATTACATGTTTGGGGGCTTCCTATGTTCTTTGGGGATCTGCTCCGGGGCAGATAGTTTTCCTCTTTCTATCTTTAGGTGTAGTTAGCTTCTCAGGCTGTGACGAGGCGTCTAGGACCAACGTAGGTACGCTCCATGGCTGCCTTTAGTTGTGGTGGTTAGTCAGGGTACTGCAATCCAGTAGATTCCAACCTCTCTGGTGTATTGCCTTTTTTGCCTGCTCTCCTCAGCTACCAAATCATAACAGTATCACCGGCCAAACTGAAAATTATATGGTACACACAGAAGGGAAAGATAGTGTAAAAAAAAAAAAAAAAAAAAGTTGTCAGAGTTGTCAGAGATATATATTTTTTTTCTTTCCCTCTTTTTCTCTGGGTGCTGAGGATTTTTTTTTCTCTCAATGGAGTTTGCACAGTTGTCTGGCTGTGTGGATCAGCTTGCCACTGAAGTTCGGAGTATTGCTACCTATCTTGCAGGGTTGCCGGTTGTGGAACCTAGGATCCCATGCCAGATTTGTTTTTAGGGGATTGAGCTAAATTTCTGAATTTCAAAAATAACTGTAAGTTGTTTTTTGCCTTAAAACCTAAGTCCTCAGGGAACGCAGCACAGCAGGTTCAAATTGTCATCTCTCTCCTGCGCGGCGATCCTCAGGATTGGGCTTTTTCCCTGACACCTGGGGATCCTGTTTTGAGTAATGTTGATGCATTTTTTCTGCCTCTGGGGTTATTGTACGATGAACCTAATGTTACTGATCAAGCTGAAAAAGCCTTGTTGGCATTAAATCAGGGGCTTGAGGACGCTGAGTTGTACTGTCAGAGATTCCGAAGGTGGGCAGTCCTGACCAAATGGAATGATGATGCTTTGGCAGCCCTTTTTCGGAAGGGTCTGTTAGAGAATGTAAAAGATGTTATGGTGGGTTTCCCTGCTCCCTCTGGTCTCAATGATTCTATGTCATTGGCGATTCAAATTGACATACGTTTGCGTGAGCGTAGTGGTATACGTGGAATAGTGTTGCCTTGTGAACCAGCTTCTGAACCCATGCAGTGTGATAGAGTGGCTTCTGGGGCACAGCGTCATGAGTTTCGAAAACGCAATGGGTTATGTTTCTACTGTGGTGACGACGCTCATGCTATTTCAGTCTGCCCTAAGCGGGGAAGACGTTTTGCACGCTCAGTTGTCTTGGGTAGTGTTCAGACTAAATTTCTGTTGACTGTTACCCTGATTTGCTCCCTGTCCACATTTTCTGCTCAGGATTTTGTTGATTCGGGAGCAGCTATTAACCTGATGGATTTTGATTTTGCTAAACGTTGTGGGTTTCACTTGATACCCCTACGGAAGTTTATTCCCCTACTGGGGATTGATTCTACCCCTTTGGCTGAGAATAAACCCCAGTTCTCTACTCAGGTGATAATGAGGGTTGAACCTGATCATCAGGAGAGTTGCAAATTTTTGGTGCTGTATAATCTGCATGACATTATTGTACTAGGTTTCCCTTGGTTACAGTCTCATAATCCTGTTTTGGATTGGAAATCTGTGTCTGTAACCAGTTGGGGCTGCCAATGTGTTAATGCCAACACTCCTGTTTTTTCTGCCTCTCCCCAGGCTCAGGATGTTCCTGATTTTTTGACTGATTTTTCTGATGTGTTTAGCGAAAGTAAATCTGCATCCTTGCCCCCCATAGGAGCTATGACTGCGCTATTGAATTAGTGCCTGGTAGTAAATTCCCTAAAGGTCGCCTTTTTAACTTGTCTGTACCTGAACATGATGCTATGCGGTCTTATATTCAAGGAGTCATTGGAGAAGGGTCATATCAGACCATCCTCTTCAACCTTGGGTGCCGGTTTTTTCTTTGTGGCCAAAAAGGATGGTTCATTAAGTGCCGTGTATTGATTATCGTCTCTTGAACAATATCACTGTGAAATATCAATATCCGTTACCCTTGATTTCTGACCTGTTTTCCAGGGTGAAAAGTGCTACTTGGTTTACCAAGTTTGACCTCAGGGGGGCGTATAACCTTATTCGCATTAAGCACGGTGATGAATGGAAGACGGCATTTAATACCCCAGAGGGGCATTTTGAGTACCTGGTGATGCCCTTTGGGCTCACTAATGCTCCTTCCGTCTTCCAGTCCTTCATGAATGACATTTTCAGGGATTTTGTGGATAAATTTCTGATTGTTTATTTGGATGATATCTTGATTTTTTCCAATGACTGGGACTCTCATGTGAAACATGTTCGGACTGTGTTCCAGATTTTGAGAGAGAATGCTCTGTATGTGAAGGGATCAAAGTGTCTTTTTGGCGTACAGAGGATCTCATTCTGGGATTCATTTTGTCCCCATCTGTTATTGAAATGGACCCGGTCAAGGTTCAGGCCATCTGTGATTGGGTCCAACCTCCTTCATTAAAGGCTCTTCAGAGATTCTTGGGTTTTGCCAATTTTTGTCATAAATTTATTGGTAATTTCTCTGTTATTGTTAAACCATTGACTGATTTGACCAAGAAGGGTTCTGATGTGGTGAATTGGCCTTCTGAGGCAGTCTCTGCGTTTCAGGAACTTAAGCAGAGATTCACTTCTGCTCCTGTTCTACGGCAGCCTGATGTTTCTCTGCCATTTCAGGTGGAGGTTGATGCCTATGAAATTGGGACAGGTGCCGTTTTGTCCCAAAGAGATCCAGAGACCTCTAAAAGTAACCCTTGTGCCTTTTTCTCTCGAAAATTTTCTCCAACTGAACGTAATTATGACGTGGGTAATCGGGAGTTATTGGCCATGAAGTGGGCTTTTGAAGAGTGGAGACATTGGCTGGAGGGAGCTAAACATCAGGTGGTGGTCCTCACGGACCATAAGAATCTGGTTTATCTGGAATCAGCCAAACGACTTAATCCTAGACAGGCCAGGTGGGCCTTGTTTTTCACACGTTTTAATTTTGTGGTTTCCTTTCTTCCTGGCACTAAGAATGTTAAAGCGGATGCCCTCTCGAGGAGTTTCCTTGCGGACTCTCCTGAGTTATCTGATCCTGCTGTTATTTTGAAAGAGGGTGTAGTTCTTTCCGCCATCTCGCCCAATTTGAGACTGGCTCTGGAAGGGTGTCAGGAGGATAAACCCGAGCGCTGCCCTATTGGGAAATTGTTTGTCCCAGACCGGTGGAAAAAGAGTGTGATGTCTGAGATTCATTGTTCCGCGTTGGCCGGTCATCCCGGAATATTTGGTACCAGAGACTTGGTTAGTCGGTCCTTTTGGTGGCCTACTTTGTCTCGTGACGTCAGGGAATTTGTGCAGTCCTGCGGGACTTGCTCTCGCTCCAAGCCTTGCTCTCGCTCTAGTGGTTTGTTGATGCCATTGCCTGTGCCCAAAAGACCATGGACCCATATCTCTATGGATTTCATTTCCGACCTCCCTGTTTCTCAGAGAATGACCGTTATCTGGGTGATTTGTCATAGGATTTCCAAAATGATACATCTTGTGCCATTACCTAAGTTGCCTTCCTCCTCCGAATTGGTGCCTTTGTTCCTTCAGCACATGGTTCGGTTACACGGCATTCCTGAGAACATTGTGTCTGACAGAGGAGTCCAGGTTGTTTCCAGATTTTGGAGGACTTTTTGTTCTAAACCTGGTGTTCAATTGTCTTTCTCCTCGGCTTTTCATCCTCAGACCAATGGACAAACTGAGAGAAAACACCAGACATTGGAGACTTATCTGAGATGCTTTGTGTCTGCTGATCAGGATGACTGGGTCTCTTTTTTGCCTTTGGCTGAGTTTGCTCTTAATAATAGGGCTAGCTCTGCCACTTTGATGTCTCCATTTTTCTGCAATTTTGGGTTTCACCCTCGATTTTCTTCGGGACAGACGGAGGCTTCTGTCTGTCCAGGTGTTGACTCTGTTGTGGAGCGTATGCAGCAGATTTGGGACCAGGTAGTGGAGAGGTTGTCCCTCTCTCAGGAGAGGGCCCAGCGGTTTGCCAACCGGCATAGGACTGATGGTCCTCGGTTTGAAGTGGGGACTTGGTCTGGTTGTCCTCAAGAAATATCCCTATGAGAGTTGCATCTCCTAAGTTTAAGCCTAGGTTCATTGGACCTTATAAGATCATGGAGATTCTTAATCCTGTTTCCTTTCGTTTACTTCTTCCAGGACATTTAAGATCCATAATGTGTTCCACAAGTCCTTATTGAAGAGGTTTGTCGAGCCAGTGGTTCCTATGGCTGCGCCTCCTGACCCTGTTTTGGTTGAGGGCAATCTGGAGTATGTGGTTGAGAAAATATTGGATTCTCGTTTTTCTAGACGGAAACTCCAGTATTTGGATAAGTGGAGAGGTTATGGTCAGGAGGACAATTCTTGGTTGTTTGCTTCGGACATCCATGCTAGGAGACTGATCCGTGCGTATCACAGAGCTCATCCTGACCGACCTGGTTGCCCAAATGAGGGTTCGGTGACCCCTCCTCAAGGGGGGGGTACTGTTGTGAATGTGTTAGAAATGAATTATGAGCAGAAGCTCCCTCTGGTGGTTACAAACAGTACTGAACTATTCAATGAAGATTGTGAAGATTGGCAATCAGGTGTTACAGACTGGTCTTATATAAGGGAGGTTCCCTCCCATCAGGGTTGCCGGTGATCAATTGTTCTTGTCTCATCTTTGATTCCTGGTTCACTTGGAAGCTTGCTGTGTCTTGCCTGCATCTTCTGCTAACAGATAAGATATTTTCTGCTTTTATTTTTTGTGCTTGCTTTTTGCATTTTGTCCTGCACTTCTGTGGAGGTCAGCCAGGTCCCCTCCGGGGGCTTGTGCTCCTCTCAGTTTATCTGAGCCACTGTTATTTGTTCATTTGCCTTTTCCATTTTTTTCAGTGGCTGCTGCTTAGTTTTGTTACACCAGAGAACTAATTTAGGTGGTAGAGGTCGTGTGATCACAGGTGTTTTTGCAATTAGTGAGTTGGTATTTTTTTTAGGGTTTTTTGGATTGCAGTAAGTGTCCTTCCTATCCTTTCTTTCTAGGAAGATTGGGCCCCAACGTTTGCTCATGCTATTTTCTGTCTGTGTCTGTATTGCCTCTTGTCTAACCGCCATTACATGTTTGGGGGCTTCCTATGTTCTTTGGGGATCTGCTCCGGGGCAGATAGTTTTCCTCTTTCTATCTTTAGGTGTAGTTAGCTTCTCAGGCTGTGACGAGGCGTCAAGGACCAACGTAGGTACGCTCCACGGCTGCCTTTAGTTGTGGTGGTTAGTCAGGGTACTGCAATCCAGTAGATTCCAACCTCTCTGGTGTATTGCCTTTTTTGCCTGCTCTCCTCAGCTACCAAATCATAACAGTTGTATGTACTCCAAAATAATCAATATAAACTACACCTTGGCATACAAATAAAAAGCTCCATGGACAGAAAAATCAAAGTCAAAAATTGGTGACACAAGCAAAAATTTATTTCACAAGGTTTGGAATTTTTTTAAGCGCTAAATTATCAAAAAATTATAAGTTTGATATCACAGAAATCATATAGACCTGGTGAATCAAATTGCCATGTTATTTTTAGCGTACAATGAATACTGTAAAAACAAATCTCAAAATAATGACATAATTAAATTTTTTTCATCATTTCATCCCACTTGGAGTTCTCCCTCTTTATCAGTACATTGTAAAATGGATGGTGTTGTTCGAAACTACAACTTGGCTTGCAAAAAAACAAGCCTTCACATGCCTATATCGATGGAAAAATAAAAAATTTATGGCTCATGGAAGAAAGAAAAGGAAAGATGAAGGCATAAAAGGAAAAAATGTCTGTGTCCAGGACTAATTACACAAAGTGATCCTCTATGGCAAATGATAAAGCAAGATCCTGTGCTTAACTCCTTAACGACCTGCGGTATTTTTGGTTTTGCATTTTAATTTTTTGCTCCTCTTCATCCCAGAGCCATCAAAATGTCCATGTGACAGCTTGTTTTTTGCAGGACGAGTTGTACTTTTGAATGACACCACTGGTTTTACCATGTTGTGTATGGTACTCGAAAACAGGAAAAAAATTCCAAGGGTGGTGAAATTGAAAAAAAAAAAGTGCAATCCCACAGTTGTTATGAGGGGTTTTTTTTTCACCTTGTTCACTAAATGCTAAAACGAACCTCACATTTTGATTCTCCAGGTCAGTATGAGTTCATAGACACCAAACATGTCTAGGTTCTTTTTTATTTAAGTGGTGAAAAAAAATTCCAAAATTTGTTTAAAAACAAAAAAATGCGCCATTTTCCGATACCCGTAGCATTTCCATTTTTTTGTGATGTCGGTTTCGGTGACGGCTTATTTTTTACATGCCGAGCTGACATTTTTAATGAATCAAACAAATAAGGCAGCAATCTGACATTTTTAATGATACTATTTTGACGCAGATACAATCTTTTGATCGCCCGCTATTGCATTTTAATGCAATGTTGCGGCAACCAAAAAAAGTAATTCTGACAGTTTGAAATTTTTTCTCGTTACCCCGTTTAGTGATCGGGTTAATTTTTTTTTATATTGGTAGTTCGGGTGATTCTGAACGCGGTGATACCAAATATGTGTATGTTTGGTTTTTCTTTTTATTGCTTTATTTTGAATGGGGCGAAAGGGGGTGATATAAACTTTTATATATACAGTACAGACCAAAAGTTTGGACACACCTTCTCATTCAAAGATTTTTCTGTATTTTCATGACTATGAAAATTGTACATTCACAATGAAGGCATCAAAACTATGAATTAACACATGTGGAATTATATACTTAACAAAAAAGTGTGAAACAACTGAAAATATGTCTTATATTCTAGGTTCTTCAAAGTAGCCACCTTTTGCTTTGATGACTGCTTTGCACACTCTTGGCATTCTCTTGATGAGCTTCAAGAGGTAGTCACCGGAAATGGTTTTCACTTCACAGGTGTGCCCTGTCAGGTTTAATAAGTGTGATTTCTTGCCTTATACATGGGGTTGGGACCATCAGTTGTGTTGTGCAGAAGTCTGGTGGATACACAGCTGATAGTCCTACTGAATAGACTGTTAGAATTTGTATTATGGCAAGAAAAAAGCAGCTAAGTAAAGAAAAACAAGTGGCCATCATTACTTTAAGAAATGAAGGTCAGTCAGTCCGAAAAATTGAGGAAACTTTGAAAGTGTCCCAAGTGCAGTTGCAAAAACCATCAAGCGCTACAAAGAAACTGGCTCACATGAGGACCACCCCAGGAAAGGAAGACCAAGAGTCACCTCTGCTTCTGAGGATAAGTTTATCTGAGTCACCAGCCTCAGAAATCGCAGGTTTACAGCAGCTCAGATTAGAGAACAGGTCAATGCCACACAGAGTTCTAGCAGCAGACACATCTCTACAACAACTGTTAAGAGGAGACTTTGTGCAGCAGGCCTTCATGGTAAAATAGCTGCTAGGAAAGCACTGCTAAGGACAGGCAACAAGCAGAAGAGACTTGTTTGGGCTAAAGAACACAAGGAATGGACATTAGACCAGTGGAAATCTGTGTTTTGGTCTGATGAGTCCAAATTTGAGATCTTTGGTTCCTGTGATGCAGAAAAGGTGAACGGATGGACTCTACATGCCTGGTTCCCACCGTGAAGCATGGAGGAGGAGGTGTGATGGTGTGGGGGTGCTTTGCTGGTGACACTGTTGGGGATTCATTCAAAATTGAAGGCATACTGAACCAGCATGGCTACCACAGCATCTTGCAGCGGCATGCTATTCCATCCGGTTTGCGTTTAGTTGGACCATCATTTATTTTTCAACAGGACAATGACTCCAAACACACCACCAGGCTGTGTAAGGGCTATTTGACCAAGAAGGAGAGTGATGGGGTGCTACCCCAGATGACCTGGCCTCCACAGTCACCAGACCTGAACCCAATCGAGATGGTTTGTGGTGAGCTGGACAGCAGATTGAAGATAAAAGGGCCAACAAGTGCTAAGCATCTCTGGGAACTCCTAAAAGGTTGTTGGAAGACCATTTCCGGTGACTACTTCTTGAAGCTCATCAAGAGAATGCCAAGAGTGTGCAAAGCAGTCATCAAAGCAAAAGGTGGCTACTTTGAAGAACCTAGAATATAAGACATAATTTCAGTTGTTTCACACTTTTTTGTTAAATATATAATTCCACATGTGTTAATTCATAGTTTTGATGCCTTCAGTGTGAATGTACAATTTTCATAGTCATGAAAATACAGAAAAATCTTTAAATGAGAAGGTGTGTCCAAACTTTGGTCTATACTGTATACATACTTTTTAAATTTTTCAAGTTTTTTTAATGTACAGTGGCATGTAAAAGTTTGGACACCCCTGGTCAAAATTGCTGTTATTTTGAACAGTTAAGCAATTTGAAGATGAAATTATCTCCAAAAGGCCTAAAGTTGACACATTTCCTTGGTATTTTAGGCAAAAAATATACATATATTTTCATCTTTTACATTTTAAAAATTACGAAAATGAAAATGGGCTGATGCTAAAGTTTGGACACCCTGCATGGTCAGTACATAGTAACACCCCATTTTGAAAGTATCACAGCTTGCAAAAGCTTTTTGTAGCCAGCCAAGAGTATTTCAATTCTTATTTGAGGGATTTTCATCCATTCTTCCTTGGAAAATTCTTTCCAGTTCTGTGAGATTCCTGGGTCGTCTTGCATGCACTTCTATTTTTTTTTCAGCGAAACATTGGTTTATGTAACCAACATATTAAAACATAAAAAAGACAAAATTTGGTATCACTATAATTGTATCGACTCATTTAATAAGATGTTATATTATTGATAATAAATAATCCATATGACAGAATTGTTATTTTCAATGCGCCTGTGGAAAAAAATGTATAAACATTATCATTGTAGGTACCTCAAAAAGGTAGCAAAAACCTATAGCATGTTCTGCAAAATTAGCCCTTATATCAATTTTCAACAAAAAGCTAAAAAAGGTATGACTCTTGTAATATTCTGAAGGTCCAAAATCGGCAAGTTGCATGCTGCTAACATTTTTGTTTTACAGCTTGATAAATATGAGAACTCTGTGATTTCTTTTAATTGCTATTTTTTATTAGTATTTAAAAGGGAATTGTATTTTAGATTCATAAGCAGTTATTTACCATCCTACTAATGATTGTACATGTTATGCCTAAGTGGAAATGTGGCTGAGAGTGTTAAACATCAAGACCCTTGGCTGGGTAAGTATACTGTCTGTATAGGAGTGAATGTGGTGCCTTAAAATGAATGGAGGAATTTAACTCTACTAAGTAATTTGGAACAGCTGGCCATCACAGGGGGGTTACGTTGAGAATTACGTCAGTTACAAATGAAATCACTAACTTGAAAAGTCAATGACTCATTCATGTGATCTAGCAGAGCTTCTGGAGAACAAAGACTCTGTATATAGTGTTGGAGGAGGCAATGATGATAGGTCACTTAAAAATTCTATGTTGAGGGTAATGTGCAAGTCATCCAGACACAAAGGTTATCTAGGACATACTTGTAGAGTAATGTTATCCACTCTAATGTACTTTGGCTCTTTGTTGTTGGTCTTGGTGAAGCTTAGCAGCACTTTATGTACAGTATTTACAGTTGCAACCAAAAATATTTACCCCCCCATAGCTATTTTGATTTATTAGCAAAATGTACATCATTGTGGCTGGCCAAGCACGGTGAGAACGTGGCTTGTTTCCCTCTCCTCAACAGTAGGCCAAGCATGCATGTTGGCAGGAAAGTTGGGAGAGATAACTGTTGGCCAACACCTAAGTTTAATGTGAAAAAAAACACATTTTTAGAGGTCCCTGATATTACCTTGTGAACTGTTTTTAGCGTTTGAAAATGTACGCATAAAACAGGTACATTTTTGTGTGGACAATGTCTGTAGCATCTGAATTAGACTTGTTTAAATCGTATCTAGTTTGATGCTACCTTATTCATCCATGGTTTTCAATGCAAAAATCAGAATGGGAAATCTGTTATTCCAGTAAAAATGAACTTAAGGCCCTCATACACATTAGACTAATGTCTGCCCACCGATATTGATGGCTTTGACAGGTTCTCTAATGTGTAAGGAGGCGCCTACAGACTGATGGTCAGGGGAGATGTCAATGGGTCATGTCAGATCGCATTGCTCTCCTGGAGATAAGTCATCAGCAGACATGTCATTTAATAGAGAACATAGGAGCGTTCAATCAAACGAGTGCTCCTATGTATGGGAGAGTTGGCTGTGTTGGCTGTTAATATGCATTTACATTTTGCATACACATTAACTTACTTTTTCAGCTCAGATCTAGTTTCTTTTTTTGCTCCAAGTGCATATTGTGCATATAAGGGTGTGATCGCCCTGTTTCTGAGCTGAGAAATCCATCCTGTCTGGCCTATGCTTTATAACTGGTGGGTTCAGTCCCTCTGTCCTTGTTCATATTTACGTCACTTGACAAGTGGAAAGGTTTTTAATACAAGAGTTAGGACTGTCCCATAAGGGTTGCCTTGATGTGACGGGATGGCTTGTACATTCTTTTGATCAAAATTATGTTTACTAAATACCCTTATAACTATTACTACCTTCATGCATTTTTTGCAAATAATTTTTTTTATTTATTTTATTTTAGGATATTTGTTTTTTGTGTCTGGTTTTCTCTGTGTTGGCTGTCTGCTGAACGATAGGTCAAAGCATTGTTTGGTTGACATCCATTTATTGTGTATGATCAGCTTTAAACTTATGCTTCATGACTGATGTTTTTTTTCTTCCTGGAGTGTCTTTTGTGCACTTTTTTAGACATTTAATGAGCATTTTTCTGATGGTTTTGCCCACCAGTGCTTTTTTGGAGCATTTTTTTGAGGTTTTTGTGACATTTTGTGGGGACGATAAAGGACCTTTGACAGCCTGCCTCTACAGTGACGCGACTGAAGTGTCCACATACCATGAAGTGATGGTAGTCCCAGATTTGCTATATGCGATGGTAATCGGTCGGGACTTGGAGACCCTGAGGGATGGATGGAGAATGGGAAAGATGTTTGTAGAAGTAATGTGTATGGGAGGTAGTAATGTGGAGAATGCGCCCCCTACTGTAGAGTTGATAGTCCAAAGGTAGGCATGACCAAGGAAAATGGTGGACGGGTCCAACTTAGTGACATGATGGTGACAGTAACATCTCCCAAAACTGACGGGTCGGACATACGGGTAACCAGAGGAAAGGATGTGTCTGCCCAACTTACTGACCTGATGTCCCCTAAAGTGTACGACAGTATGGCTGATGCTGATGTGGTAGTTAAACAGAGTGGGGCTGACTCCCAGATAGAGAGTATCTTGAGGGTTCACCATACTGTGGGATGTGGCACAGACTCCGGGCTTGACTGTGACTCTAGGGCTACTTTCATACAACAGGTTTTTTCCGCCAGGCAGGATCCGGCGTCATGCCTGAGCGACGGATCCGGCGTAAATTGTGGAAAACTGATTAAATGGAGCCGTTTTTCTGCCGGATCCGTCTAGCGGATCCAGCAAAAAACCTGATCTGTTTCATCAGTTTTCCATCCGTTTCGCCCATTTTTTAATCCATTTTACGACGGATCCAGTTTTTAAAAACTCCTATGGGAGGCTCCCAAACGATGATCTGTTTCCTGTGGGCTGGCCAATTGGATCTGAGTATGCTCAGACTTAAAAACTGGACCCGGTGACCAGATCCATCATTTTCCGGATCCGGCGCATTCCGGCGCCCATAGACTTCCTGTAGCAAAGAGCCGTAAGCGCCGCATCCGACGCTGTCCGGTTTTTCGCCGCAGACAAAATTTTTTACTGGAGATGTTTTTTCCAGACGCTGGAATTAAAATTTTAGCCAGATCGAGCAAAAAACGGAAGAAAGGGGAGGCCATGCGTCGCGATCAGGCGCTAATACAAGTCAATCAGAAAAAACGGTTCAGGCGGCAGATTTCGCAGGATCCGGTTTTTCTAAAAATAGCCGGATCCTGCCTGTTGGAAAAAACCTGATGTGTGAAAGTAGCCTAAGGAAGAAAGAGAGTAAAGTAAGGAAGGACCCCGCAAGGAGGGCAAGTCCTCCCGACGCCAGAGACGTAAGGGGCCCAAAGAAGCTAAACAAATTGCACTCTGTGAAGACATGTATAAAGGGAAAACAGTGACATGTACTTTTATTCAGGATGTGAGTACTCTTTCAGATAGTGAAGAGATTGGAGAGGAAGGTGATGTGTCATCGCCAGTAGCAACAGCTACGGTTGAGTACGATGTTGTGCTGTCAGAAGCAGTGACACAGTGGAACGACAGTGCTCCTCAAAGCGAAAGCTCCAGAGAACCTGTTGCTGAAGAGCTGGAGAGTGTGGAGCTCTCTGAAGTAACAGAGAGTTGAGAGGTACCTGAGGGTGACCGGGCAGAGCCTCAAGAAAAGTTGAAGGGGTTGGATATGGAAGTTGCTGCTGGATCGGGTGCATCACCTGGAGTCCGAGCTCTTGGCAGTCAAGGCCCGGCTTGCAGAGAAGGAAACACAGGAGTTCCAAGACCTCGCTAAAGAATTGTCTCGGGAGAAGCACAAGGTGGCAGATTTACAGGCCGAATTAAAGACAATGAAAGAGCATGTCGAACAAAGAAAGGCCCTGAGACAAACGGCTGAACACAGAGGGGATGAGCGGGAGAAGGAAGTCTCTGAGCTCAGAGGTCATCTGTCAACGTGGCAAAGTGTGAATAAGGCCTTAAGAGAAGATGTGGTAGTGCTCAGAGAAGCAGTAAGAGGTCTTCTGCAGGAGGAGAAAATGGAGGTCATAGATGTACAGCAGCCGTGCCCGAATGATAACAAGTCGGAACTGCAAATGCCCACCTTAGCGACGGGTCTTGAAGAGTGTAAAACTGAGGAAGAGTGTGCGCTAAGGGTGGAACAAGACAATCACCAGATCGGGGCAGAAGACTTGATGGGAAGGTCCATGGCAAAGCGGGAGCCGTCCGCCCATGGATAGAATGAGACTTCGCTCTTCAAGTGCGTGATAGAGGTGCCCGAAGAGGTGCGAGAAGCATGTACCAGTGAGGATGTTAATGAGGCCTTTAAAAAGGCAGTCAAAGCGTGTAGTGTGCACTGGGGGCCTGAGACTCAGCAGTTGGTCATACTGTCAACTAGGGAAGTCACAGTGAAGTGAGTGGCTGTCCTAAGGAATATGCATCTACAATGCCTCCGCACGAAACAGATGATTATGCTTAGGAATAAGAAAGCGGCTCGACGTCTGGAGCTTGTAAGAGAAGCTCAAAATCGGCTGGGCTTTGTGGAAGACGTCGTTCTGGTACCCAGAAATCTGGTGCGGAAAGTCATCGGAAGACTTGGGAAAGTGATGCAGGAGATTGTGACTAGATCCGGTGTGAAGAGACTGAGGATTCCGGCTGATAATGGGGCGCAGGTCGTGGGTGAAGATGGGATGGTTGTATTCCTTGTTGTCGGATCCATGGAGAGTCTTGAGAATATCCAGATGCTCCTGGGATATCGCGTGGCGTACCTAAAGGAAATCGAGCAGCTAAGATGTGAGAGGGAGCAGATCAATAAAGAACTGCAGGAAATGGGAAACATATGGCTGCCACCTTCATCTCTAGGGATAGAAAGGTGAAGAGGTTCGCTAAGGGCTGAAGGTCCTCAAGTTGAAACTAACAGAGAACATAGAGACATATGGAAGAACTACTCTCTGGGCAATAGAGAGTATAGGAGAAATGGCCAGCAGAGAGAGTACAGAAAGAGGTCTGATGAAAGAAGTAGAAGTAGTGTCACCTCAGTTAGCTCAGGGCTGAGTGAATTAGGCAGGAGACCAAGTAGTGGACGTAGTGACAAAGGGTCAGACTCAGAGCAGCCAGTAGGTTTGACTGTACGTGGGTCTCATGACCGCAACAACCGTGGGAGGTGGACATGGAGAGAAAGGTGACATGAAGGGGCACACTCGGAAAGTGGATTGACTAAACAGTGTCTGGTGACACAGACAGATGGTGACTTAAGGGTGGAAGCCCAAGACCGACATCCTGACCGCTGGGGGCGTGGGAGGCCTAACAAAGGTATGATGCAGAATGACGCCCAAAACAGACTGAGACAGTCCTTTCGACTTGTAAAGCAAGGTGACATGGGTACACGGTCTCGAGGCCCATGGTGTGTGACAAATGTTCAACCCCACAAGTTTGAACAGAGGGGGGTATGTGATGCAGTGACCCCTGTTACAGCTAGGGGGCGCTGTATGAGCTCCTCAGGATATGAATGTGGACGTTTCCTTGATTGTGATGATGAAACAGTGACTGGCATGATTGTAAATGGCCGGTATGTGTCACAGAGGTCCTCTGTGCTGTAAGCCCAAAAATGATGTTGTTGTGCTGGGACTTGCAGTCCATGAGTTTATTTACTTATAAGGGGGCTTATAGGGCTAGTTGGAGAGCTGGGCAGGATCGGCTAGCCACACAAACACCTCCCACATATGGGGGTGGTGTGGGATATATAATGTGACTGAGGTCTGGTCACATGGTCGTGTGTTTTGAACCTGAGTGGTCAGAGTGCAAGGTCCTGGAAAGCCTGTGTGTTGGGAGTTGCTAAGTTCCTGAATAGCACATGGTGAGGCCTTGGACCTGGTGGCCGGTGTGTTGGGAGGTCCTGGGAGTAGGATCTGTTCCCTGAATAGCACTCGGTGAGGTCTATGTGTTGGACGGTCCCATGTGGGGATGGACATCCTAAATAGCACCCGGAGAGGCCACGTGTATGTGCAGAGTCCGTGACGGCCCTGCACTGAGAAAGCTACCGTCCTGCTGAGGATCTGGACTGTCAGGTGACCGGGTGAGCAAGGCTCTGTCCGGGATGGTGATCCCAGTTAGGCAGCTTCCTCGAGGACCTACCTTGGACTGACGAGGAGTCTGCATGAAGAGCAGGTGCTCTTGAAAGGTAACCCCGGGTATCGGGGAGGTACTGTGTGCACTGACAAAGGTCAGTTAATGAACTATGCGGTCTATCACAGGAACTGGATTAAGTATGGTCCGGCGTGTGTAGAGACGCAACCTTAACATCCATTCCAGTGAGTTATATAATGAACTGTTTGGCGTGCAGTCACTTCCAGTGATTGGAGAGAGGTCCGGGAGGTTTAGTGAGTGCGAGCTAGAGCCGAATATGATAAAATACTATGGACCATGTGATGTATAACATGTAACCTGGCAGTTTATGATGGCAGTATAAACTGCATTGGACTGTTTAAGTAAGAAAATGTTCCTGTGTGCCTGATTATCGCAGCCAAGTGAGTGTCCCCCATACCCGTGCAGTGAGCGCGGCACTACACTATGTAGTTCCCTTCAAGTAGATAATGTAATATTTCTAAGTGCCATGTAAATATTACAGCTGTGGTAAGTGTAAAAAAAGCAATATAAATTAGATAATACAGTGCATACCATATATCCCTATTTTATATTTTAAATGACCAAATGAACATACAATACTCAATACTGAAATTGCAGCACCGAAAAGGAAAAGATATGGAATTGTGGAAATCACAGGATTGATAGACATATTAATGATATGCAAATGATTACAAAATGGAAACCAAATTTTCAAAAAATCTTGATTTATTTAGTATGGCCCCATGTCCAGAAATACATGCATGTACATGCCTTATCATGATGTAAAGGAGTGGAGAAGCTATTGACTCTCTCCCTTGAAGAACCAATGTGTCAGGACTCGAACCCAGCAGCTCTTGTGCACCAGACAGCAGCTTTTCCCTTTGAACTGTTCAGCTTGCTGGACAGTTCCTTGCTAACCCAGATACTAGTACCTGTGTTGTTTCGTATTGTCTCTACCCTGAGTTCCTGATTGGCTCCACCCTGATTGAACACCCTACTTAAACCTGGCATTGCACTTCCTTCCTTGCGAGATTATTGAGCTACCAACCTTCAGTCAAGCTTCCTTTCTCCTGTGTCTTCATTCCAAGATTATACTGCTTCTTACCGACCCCCTGGCTATTCCTAACTACGCTCCCTGCTGATCCTTTAACTACATTGCTGCTCCTGAATACTGACCCCTTGACTATTCCTGGCTATGCTATCTTCTGGTGCTGCCCCTAGTGGTTGCAATACCACTACTCCAACCCAGATCAGTACGTAACATGATGGTTATATAATACATTGCCATGTTTTAATTGTTGTTTTATCTATTTTTTGGCCTTCAACAGTTAGTTAGCTGCAGACAGGGTTAATTATTGGGGCCAGGCCATGGAGGGAGGAGCTAAGTGGGTAAAAGGAGCTAGGTTCCTGTTGTTGGACAGACAGGGAAAAGTATTCAGAAGGAAAGGACATATGGTCCTAATGTTAGCAGACCTTCAATGGAAAGGGTGTTTATGTGTGGAGAAGGGAGACTATAATCAGATAGCATGTTTAAAAGGAAATAAGGACTAATTGGCAGAATGATTTTTTTATTTCAGGCAGAGGGGTCTAAAGCAAGGTCTAAAGGGTATGCCACACTGAACAATATCGCTAACGGGATCGCTAAAAAACGTCACTATTTAGCGATCCCGTTAGCGATGTTGTTCAGTGCGGCAGCTGCCAGCGACGAGCTTCCTGCTGTGATCTCGCTCGTCGCTGGAATCGTTCCGGACCCTATTTTCTCGTCGGCGCTCCCGCTGGGTAAGTATATATCGCTAGTGTGGCACCTTTTCTTAGCGATTTAGCGGTACTTTTGTACCGCTAAAGTCGTTAAGAAGATCGCTAACGGCGATAGCGTCGTTAACTATATCGCTAAATGTGGCCGCACTTAGCGATATAGAAACAATCCCGCTAGCAATCGCATTAGTATGCGTCGTTATTGTGATCGCTAGCGGGATTGTTTAGTGTGGCAGTACCTTTAGTGGAAAAAGGAAGTCTTATCTCAAGCAAGTGGGTCTAAAGCAAATGTTATCTATACTAAATAAGAAACTAGAGTGTAGCCAGGCCTAAAGCCCCTGTCTCACACAGCAATCTTGCTAGCGAGATCGCTGCTGAGTCACTAGTTTTGTGACGCAACAGCGATCTCCCCAGCGATATCGCTGTGTGTAACATTCAGCGACGATCAGCCCCCCTGCTTGGTATCGCTGATCGTCGCTGAATGTCCTGGACTTTTTTTTGATCGCTGGTCTCCCTCTGGCCAGCACGCATTGCTGCATGTGGCAGGCAGGAGACCACCGATCAGCTGGTAACCAAGGTACACATCGGGTTTCCAGGCGCGGGGCTGTGCCTGGAAACCCGATGTGTACGTTGGATACCAGCGCGCTGCTGCAGGGGAGCTGATAACCAAGGTACACATCGGGTTTCCAGGCACCGCGCAGCACCTGGAAACCCGATGTGTACCTTGGTTACCAGCTCCCTGCATCAGCGGGCTGGTATCCAACGTACACTGCGGGTAACTAGGTGCAGCCCCGCGCCTGGAAACACGATGTGTACCTTGGTTACCAGCTGATCGCTGATCGCTGGTCTCCAGTGTCGCTGTCCCGATCGCTGCCTGAGCTTCCTGTTTGGCAGCTCAGCAGCGATCATATAGCGACACACCAGCGATCCTGACAAGTTCATATCATTGTCGGGATCACTGGTGCGTCTCCATGTGAGACGGGGCCCTAAGGGTCATAGAGGAGAAGATGGCCAGGCTGGGAAACAAGTTCTCCTACACAGAGCTGAAGATACAGTGGCACAACAAGGAGCCTGTGGTCCTCATCACATGGACTTTGAGTGTAGTTATGTGGAGTCATCGCAACGCAACTCAGACAATGAGATCCTCACTAATCAACTGGGAGTTGATAATAACTGTGAGGGGCTGTAGCAACACACCTCAATCCATGCAGTCCTCACATGGGAAGATGGAGCTTCCCATAACAGTTTGCAGGACTTGTGTAACATGTAATGGAAATACTGTTATGCCATGAGTAACTGTGGAGTTTCTGCCTCCGAATTGTGTAGAAAAAGTATTCGTAAAGTGTTGTGCCTGCTATCTGATGTAAAATGACTGAGTGCAGATGCAACCCTTGGCCACGGCTTCTGCCCCGCCTGTCACAATTCTATCACGAGTTTATTAATGGTTGTCTGTGGAATGTTCTGCCATGTTTAATGCACTTGGGCACGTAAATAATCAAAAACCACTACTGGCAGCTTTATTTGTAATTGCTGAAAATTTATGTGCCAGATGTGATTAATGGGAGACAAATCCAATGAGATGGTGACGGCGACGGTAGTACGTTTAGGCCATGGTGGTTGCTCACTGTACCAAGAGCATTATGTGTTCTGGAAACATGAGGACTGGTCTTGAAAACAGCTCCTGGATCTCTTTGTAGAAATGGCCATACCACCAGTTCCATGATTTGATTCATTCTGAGCTGCAAGTGAAATTAGATGTCACATACTAAGCCTCGGGCATCAAACATTGTCTCCTCAATCCATCATATGGTGAATATATGACATTAGCCTATGAGCAAGACATTCAGCTTTAGGTAATGCATAGATCTCACACAACCGCTCTCAAAAAAGCTTTCATGGTGCAGACCAAGATGGCAATGGAGACGGGTATGGACATCTATCCTTTCCAGTGACATATTGTGCTTTTGTTTGGATGCAATGATAGCGGAGATTGATTTGGAGACCAGGAGCTCAAAACCATGAAGACGACTTTACAAAGGAGTGTTACACTGGTTCTACTCCCAATATTATGGTGAGATTGCATAATGTATGGTAAGTGGACCCTTTAGTCTTTATTTCAGGTGCACTGACAGCTCAGTATTACATTGAATTGGTCATGACAGTCGTACAACCATTTCTACAATGTGTCCCAGGAGCTATTTTTCAACACACCAATGCCAAACTACAAGTATCTTGGGATATTATGAGCAGCTAGCGTGGCCTAAACATACTACCATGACCTACAGTGTCTTCAAACTTGTCTCCTATTGAGCACATCTGGGATGTCTATGGTCGACAATGTAAGTGGTTGTGCTGGTGTCGACGGGCCCCTCACCTGCACTGGCCCCAACCCACATGGTTGCAGTCGGGCCTCTCCGACCACGGCTGTTACGCCCCTAATCTGCAGTAATATCTTCCTATGTTATATGCTGCTGTAGTTTAGCTGCAGATTTCATTCTTTTCCCAGTGGATTCCAGTGCATAACAGCAGCAGTTTGAACTGGAAATCTGAGATTCTGCCTTGAACCTCTGCCATGGATTCAGGAGCAAATATAGCAACATGTATTTATTGTGACTGTACCCTAATATCCACCAATTGTCTCAAAGCACTTCGCCAAAGAATGTAAGTATAAATCTAGGCTGAGTTTATCGTATAATCTATTTCTTAAAATCTGTTCCATATAATTGTTCTGCAGTATGAGTACAGATTTTTAAAAAGTTTATTTACATATGGGGGTGGAGGAAAAACAAGCAGGTGGGAAGGTGTATTTAAATGTTTGACCACGCCATGAAGCACTGAGGGTCAGGACTTGATTGCATCAGTCATTCTGTTCAGACAGAGTCCCTTTAATCAGCAGGAGATTATCACTAATAAACTTGCTGCCATGTTATCCTCTGTACAACCCCACCCCACTCTCAGCTTTCTGCCTATATGGGCGGGTTAAACAGAACTCAGCAGTCAGAGAACTGGTAGACCTGCAGCAGAAAAAGCAATGATTGCTGAAATCAGGATCTCTTTCATGTCATGCTGTTCTCAGCTAGGGGGTTTTATCGTATAGCACTCGGACCAATATTATTTAATGGGGCAATCCTGATGATCAATTTTTTTCACTGGCAGAATCCGTCAGTAAAAAAAAAAATCTCAGCATGCTGCGATTTCACTCTAAAATCTGATATCACTCACCCATGCAAGTTTATTCAAGTTTTTTTCTCCATATCACAATCAGTGTTAAAAATAAAAAATAGTGTTCCACATTGGACAGTAGACTTATACTTTCTGTTGTTTCAGGAAACAACACATGGACATTAGCAGCAATGAACAGAGTTGGGCAGAATGGTAGCTCAGTGATTAGCACCGTAGCCTTGCAGCACTGGGGTCCTGCGTTCAAATCCCACCACGGACAACATCTGCAAGGAGCTTGTATGTTCTCCCCATGTTTGCATTGGTTTTCTCACACTCCAAGGACATACTGATAGGGAATTTAGATTGTGAGTAGAGTTGAGCGAATATTTTCAGTTCCCCGCTTATTTGGCAAGCTATAGCGCTTGCCGAATAAGCTACAGCGGGAACTCGGCTTCCTGGATCGCTGCACGGCGCGATCCAAGAAGCCAGGTTCCCGCTTGCTTATTCAGCAACCGCAGATATTCGCTCAACTCTAATCACAATCTAAATTCCCTATCAGTATGTCTTTGGAGTGTGGGAGGAAATCGAAGTGCCTGGATGTCACCTTTGGCCAGCACACGGCTATCACATGTGCAGGGGGCTTATCTTTGTTATCCCGCTGCTGCCACAATGTGATGAAAACAGCAAGCTAATCTTGCCCTAACAATTTACAGCAGGGGGGCTTATTTTAGTTATCCCACCGCTGCCTGCACACTGTTTTACAAACTGCCTGGATTTATGTATATCCCACTTTCTACTTCCGCTTTGGAACTTGCAGCTCTCCGCCCCCCTTACCCTCAGGTCAGTCAGGGAACTGCACCTGGGATAATTAGTTGCCGGACGGGCCACTTGTTGTGCACTGGCTATTAGACACGCTGCAGCGAGGGAATTATAAAGAGTCTGAGCCGCAGAAAGGGAAGAGCTAACAAAACCAGTTCCGTCACTGCAAGTGGTGCACCTCTAGCCCCAGAGCACACAACACTGCCACCAGCTCCGATTTCTTAATTAATAATACTTAATTAAAGGGGATCCGAAGCCAACCCAAATTAGTAGCATAATTCACTTCAGGCACTTGCAAATTCGCTATAGAGCATAGAGACGAACTAGTAATTTTATATTTTACTCCAAAAAGTTAGGCAGTGTTTACAGAGGGTACAAAGAGATTTTACAAAATGAGACAATTAAAGGTATATACAAGACGACTACAAAATAAAAAGGATTAACATAAGAAAGATCAACCTACAGTTGTTAGATCATTGCAGGCAAAACCATGCTGGGGGGAGGAGCCAGATGTCACAATGCATCAGAAGGTGTTGTGAATGTTTTGGAAATGAATTCTGAGCAGAAGCTCCCTCTGGTGGTTACAAACAGTACTGAACCATTCAATGAGGATTGGCAATCAGGATTCACAGACTGGCTTGATATAAGGGAGGTTCCCTCCCATCATGGTTGCCGGTGATCAATTGTTCTTGTCTCAACTGTGGTTCCTGGTTCACTTGGAAGCTTGCTGAGTCTTGCCTCTTCTTCTGCTTTCAGATAAGATATTTTCTGTTTTTGTTTTTGTGCTTACCATTTGCATATTTCTCTGCATTTCTGTGAGGTTAGCCAGGTTCCCCCCGGGGGGCTTGGGCTCCTCTCAGTTCCGCTGGAGCCACTGTTATTTGTTCATTTGCCTTTTCCAGTTTTTTCAGTGGCTGCGGCTTAGTTTTGTTACACTAGAGAACTGATTTAGGTGGTAGAGGTCGTGTGATCTCAGGTGTTTTTGCAATCAGTAGCGTTGGCATTTTTTTAGGGGTTTTTTTTTGGATTGCAGTGAGTATCCTTTCTATCCTTTTCTGTCTAGGCAGATTGGGCCCCAGCATTTGCTCATACTATTTTCTGTCTGTGTCTGTATTTCCTCTTGTCTAACCGCCATTACATGTTTGGGGGCTTCCTATGTTCTTTGGGGATCTGCTCAGGGGCAGATAGCTTTGGTCTTTCTATCTTTAGGTGTAGTTAATCTCTCAGGCTGTGACGAGGCGTCTAGGACCAACGTAGGAACGCTCCACGGCTGCCTTTAGTTGTGGTGGTTAGTCAGGGTACTGCAATCCAATAGATTCCAACCTCTCTGGTGTATTGCCGTTTTGCCTGCTCTCAGCTACCAAAACATAACAGTATCACCGGCCAAACTGAAAATTGTATGGTACTCACAGAAGGGAAAACTAGTTTGGAAAGAAAGAAGTTGTCAGAGTTGTCAGAGTTTTTTTTTTTCTGTTTCTTGCATTTTTTCCCTCTTATTCTCTGGGTGCTGAGGAGGATTTTTTTTTTCTCTCAATGGAGCTTGCACAGTTGTCTGGCCGTGTGGATCAGCTTGCCACTGAGGTTCGGAGTATTGCTGCCTATCTTGCTGGGTTGCCGGTTGTGGAACCTAGGATTCCCATGCCAGATTTGATTTTGGGAGATCGGGCCAAATTTCTGAATTTCAAAAATAACTGTAAGTTGTTTTTTGCCTTAAAACCTAAGTCCTCAGGGAACACAGCACAGCAGGTTCAAATTGTCATCTCTCTCCTGCGCGGCGATCCTCAGAATTGGGCTTTTTCCCTGACACCTGGGGACCCTGTTTTGAGTGATGTTGATGCATTTTTTCTGGCTTTGGGGTTATTGTACGATGAGCCTAATGTCACTGATCAAGCTGAAAGAACCTTGTTGGCATTAAATCAGGGGCTTGAGGACGCTGAGCTGTACTGTCAGAAATTCCGAAAATGGGCAGTCCTAACCAAATGGAATGATGATGCTTTGGCAGCCCTTTTTCGGAAGGAGCTGTCAGAGAATGTAAAAGATGTTATGGTGGGTTTCCCTGCTCCCTCTGGTCTCAATGATTCTATGTCATTAGCGATTCAAATTGACAGACGTTTGCGTGAGCGTAGAGGTATGCGTGGAATAGTATTGCCTTGTGAGCCAGCTTCTGAACCCATGCAGTGTGATAGAGTGGCTTCTGGGGCACAGCGTCATGAGTTTCGAAAACGCAATTGGTTATGTTTCTATTGTGGTGACGCCTCTCATGCCATTTCTTTCTGCCCTAAGCAGGGAAGACGTTTTGCACGCTCAGTTGTCTTGGGTAGTGTTCAGACTAAATTTCTGTTGACTGTTACCCTGATTTGCTCCCTGTCCACATTTTCTGCTCAGGCTTTTGTTGATTTGGGAGCAGCTATTAACCTGATGGATTTTGATTTTGCCAAACGTTGTGGGTTTCCTTTGATACCCCTACGGAAGTCTATTCCCCTACTGGGGATTGATTCTACCCCTTTGGCTGAGAATAAACCCCAGTTTTCTACTCAGGTGATAATGAGGGTTGAACCTGATCATCAAGAGAGTTGCAAATTTTTGGTACTGTATAATCTGCATGACATTATTGTACTAGGTTTCCCTTGGTTACAGTCTCATAATCCTGTTTTGGATTGGAAATCTGTGTATGTAACCAGTTGGGGCTGCCAATGTGTTAATGCCAACACTCCTGTTTTTCTGCCTCTCCCCAGTCTCAGGATGTTCCTGACTTTTTGACTGATTTTTCTGATGTGTTTAGCGAAAGTAAATCTGCATCCTTGCCCCCCATAGGAGCTATGACTGCGCTATTGAATTAGTGCCTGGTAGTTTCAGGAACTTAAGCAGAGATTCACTTCTGCTCCTGTTCTACGGCAGCCTGATGTTTCTCTGCCATTTCAGGTGGAGGTTGATGCCTCTGAAATTGGGGTAGTTTTGTCCCAAAGAGATCCTGAGACCTCTAAAAGTAACCCTTGTGCCTTTTTCTCTCGAAATTTTTCTCCAACTGAACGTAATTATGACGTGGGTAATCGGGAGTTATTGGCCAAGAAGTGGGCTTTTGAAGAGTGGAGACATTGGCTGGAGGGAGCCAAACATCAGGTGGTGGTCCTCACGGACCATAAGAATCTGGTTTATCTGGAATCAGCCAAGCGACTTAATCCTAGACAGGCCAGGTGGGCCTTGTTTTTCACACGTTTTAATTTTGTGGTTTCCTTTCTTCCTGGCACTAAGAATGTTAAGGCGGATGCCCTCTCGAGGAGTTTCCTTGTGGACTCTCCTGAGTTATCTGATCCTGCTGTTATTTTGAAAGAGGGTGTAGTTCTTTCCGCCATCTCGCACAATTTGAGACTGGCTCTGGAAGGGTGTCAGGAGGATAAACCCGAGCGCTGCCCTATTGGGAAATTGTTTGTCCCAGACCGGTGGAAAAAGAGTGTGATGTCTGAGATTCATTGTTCCGCGTTGGCCGGTCATCCTGGAATTTTGGTACCAGAGACTTGGTGAGTCGGTCCTTTTGGTGGCCTACTTTGTCTCGTGACGTCAGGGAATTTGTGCAGTCCTGTGGGACTTGCACTCACTCCAAGCCTTGCTCTCGCTCTAGTGGTTATTTGATGCCATTGCCTGTGCCCAAGAGACCATGGACCCAAATCTCTATGGATTTTATTTCCGACCTCCCTGTTGCTCAGAGAATGACCGTTATCTGGGTGATTTGTGATAGGTTTTCCAAGATGATACATCTTGTGCTATTACCTAAGTTGCCTTCCTCCTCCGAATTGGTGCCTTTGTTCCTTCAGCACGTGGTTCGGTTACACGGCATTCCTGAGAACATTGTGTCTGACAGAGGAGTCCAGTTTGTTTCCAGATTTTGGAGGACTTTTTGTTCTAAACTTGGTATTCAATTGTCTTTCTCCTCTGCTTTTCATCCTCAGACCAATGGACAAACTGAGAGAACAAACCAGACATTGGAGACATCTGAGATGCTTTGTGTCTGCTGATCAAGATGACTGGGTCTCTTTTTTGCCTTTGGCTGAGTTTGCTCTTAATAATAGGGCTAGCTCTGCCACTTTGATGTCTCCATTTTTCTGCAATTTTGGGTTTCACCCTCGGTTTTCTTCGGGACAGACGGAGGCTTCTGTCTGTCCGGGTGTTGACTCTGTTGAGGAGCGTATGCAACAGATTTGGGACAAGGTAGTGGAGAGGTTGTGTAGCGCCGGCGCCAGCGTCCCTGTCCTCTTCCAGGCAGGGACGCTGTTCCCCTGCGCCAGCGTCCTCTGCCAGGCAGGGACGTTGCTCCCCTTACCCTCGCTCGGCATCCTCCTTCCGCCCTGCTGGGGCTGCGCGCTCCTTCCCTGCCACTGGGCTTAGGGCGCGCGCGCGTGCACTCCCCCACCCTTTAAGGGGCCGCGCGCATCTTTCAAAAAAGGTCCCCGGCCAATGCCGGAGGATTCCACCTTATATAAAGCACCTCCTCCTTAATGGAGGTGCCCGAGCAATGTTGTTGCACTGTTCACTACTCTGCTTCAGCCCTCAGGTTCCGTTACCAGTTACCTGCCTGTTTCCTGCCAGTTTGCTGTCTGCTACCTGTCCGCTAGCCTACCTGGAGGCTCCACCATCCGACAGTCTGCCCGCCATCACCTGCCAGTCTGTCTATGACCAGCCTGCCCGTTTATCTGCTGATGTTCACCGGTTACCAGTCTGCTAGCCTACCTGGAGGCGTCAACGTTCGACAGTCTGTCCACCATCACCTGTCAGTCTGTCTACGGACCAGTCAGCCCGTTAATCTGAGGACGCACATCTACCATCAGCCTGCTAGCCTACCGGGAGGCTCAACCATCACAGGTCGTTCCTGCCTGTCTATCCAGAGACTGCCCCGGTCACTTGCCGTGACTACCTGCCTGTCTATCCAGAGACTGCCCCGGTCACTTGCCGTGACTACCTGCCTGTCTATCCAGAGACTGCCCCGGTCACTTGCCGTGACTACCTGCCTGTCTATCCAGAGACTGCCCCGGTCACTTGCCGTGACTACCTGCCTGTCTATCCAGAGACTGCCCCGGTCACTTGCCGTGACCTCCTGCCTGTCTGTCCAGAGACTGCCCCGGTCACTTGCCGTGACTTCCTGTCCGTCTTCCCCGGGCGCCACCCGCTCCTTTACAAGGAAAGCCTCCTTGTATAATAGCTCAGAGGTTCCGCCTCCCAGACCCGTTACAGTTTGCTCGGGCCATGGAACCCGGTGGCACCCAAACTCCCTCGCTCTCTGACCTGTGTCATGAACTGTCTCGTCAGAGGTCTCAACAGGAGTCCATCCTGGGTCACCTGCGGAATGTTAATTCCCGCCTGGACACTCTGACTGCTTCACCAGCAACCACCGCTGGCGCTATGACTCGCAATCCGGCAGTTCCGCTGCTCACCAATTCCGTGGTTTCCGTTCCCGGACCTCGACTTTCAGCACCTCCTCGTTTTGGAGGCGACCCTGCTCTGGCTCGGGGATTCATTAACCAGTGCTCCCTGCACTTTGAACTCCTGTCCCACCAGTTTAACTCCGACCGGGCCAAAATTGCTTTCATCATGTCCCATCTCACCGGAGAGGCTCTGGCCTGGCTTAATCCTCTTTGGGAGAGAGAAGACCCCCTGGTGTCCGACCTGCCTGCCTTTCTCTCGGCCTTCCGGAAGGTATTCGACGAACCCGGACGGAAGACCTCCTCCACATCATCTCTGCTACGCCTCCGTCAGGGAAGTCTCACCGTGGGTCAATATGCCATACGGTTCCGTACCCTTGCCTCGGAGCTGGCTTGGGATAATGACGCTCTGATATCTGTCTTCTGGGAGGGTCTGTCCGGTCGTATTAAAGATGAACTTGCCGGTCGGGACATTCCTACCTCTCTCGATGACCTAATAACTCTTGCCAATCGAATTGATCTACGGTTCCAGGAGCGCGCCAAAGAGGTCACCCGTGAGAGAAGGTTTCCTCGTCTAGCTCCTACTTTTCAGAGACCCGTAACTCCTTCCGTTTCTCCCCAGGTACACACTTCTGAGCCTATGCAGGTCGACCAGACCAAGATGGTCAAAGCCCGTCAGGACTTACGCCGTGCCAAGGGGAGTTGCTTCTACTGTGGCAGTAAGGAGCACCTGATCCGTACCTGTCCGGAGAGGTCGGGAAACGCCAGTGTCTAGGTTCGCTCGGAGAGGTCAACCTAGACAAGAATAAATCCTCTCCATCTCTGCTGCTGTCAGTCTCAATTCTTCTCGGTGAGAACCGTTTTTTCGAACTAGCCCAACTTGATTCTGGAGCAGCCGGGAATCTTGTTTCACAGGCTCTGGTAGAAAAATATTGCATTCCTACCAAACCTCTGGATGTACCAGTATCTGTCGCTGCTGTGGATGGGGGTCTCCTACCACGTCCCATCCAACTTATCACCAAATCCATAACCCTGCAGGTGGGAATGTTGCATTCTGAGAGCATCTCGTTTCATGTTCTGCCTGGACTCTCTCACGCTTTCTTATTAGGTCTACCTTGGCTCCAAAAGCATGCACCCGTGCTCGACTGGCAGACTGGAGAGATCCTTCGCTGGGGACAGGACTGTCATACAACGTGTTTGGTTCCTGTTCATCCCGTCCGTCCTTCTCCTACACCAACTAATCTACCT
Source organism: Oophaga sylvatica (assembly GCA_033576555.1). Classification (NCBI taxonomy): domain Eukaryota; kingdom Metazoa; phylum Chordata; class Amphibia; order Anura; family Dendrobatidae; genus Oophaga; species Oophaga sylvatica. Next base: position 377,858,997 of record JARQOD010000002.1, read on the forward strand.
GGGCTCCCGATTCCATATTGGTCATTCGCTGATGTCTTTAATAAAAAGGAGGCAGAGACATTACCCCCTCACAGACCTTATGATTGCCCGATCGACCTGCTACCCGGTACTACGCCTCCCCGTGGGCGTATTTACCCATTGTCCGCTGCTGAGACCAGGTCGATGTCCGAATATATCGAGAAGAATTTGGCCAAGGGATTCATCCGGAAATCTACCTCCCCAGCGGGAGCAGGTTTCTTCTTCGTAAAAAAGAAAGACGGCTCTCTCCGTCCCTGTATTGACTACAGAGGTCTAAACCTGATCACGGTGAAGAATAAGTACCCTCTTCCGCTCATTCCAGAATTGTTTGATCGTCTGAGGGGGCTAGAATCTTCACCAAACTGGATCTTCGTGGGGCATATAACCTAGTCCGTATCCGTCGGGGGATGAATGGAAGACGGCATTCAACACCCGGGACGGCCACTACGAGTATTTGGTGATGCCCTTTGGTCTCTGTAATGCTCCGGCAGTCTTTCAAGAGTTGGTCAATGACATCTTCCGAGACCTTCTCTACTCCTGCGTTGTGGTGTACCTGGACGACATCTTGGTCTTCTCTCCGGATCTCCAGTCTCACCGGAGGGACGTTCGTCAGGTTCTGCTCAGGCTCAGGCAGAATCACCTCTTCGCTAAATATGAGAAGTGCCTCTTTGAGCAGACCTCGCTTCCGTTTTTGGGCTACATCATTTCTCAGACAGGCCTACGAATGGATCCGGAGAAACTGTCTGCCATCGAGAAATGGCCAGGACCGGAGGGATTGAAGGCCATTCAGCGGTTCCTGGGCTTCGCCAATTATTACCGTCTCTTCATACCGCACTTCTCTTCCCGGACTGCTCCAATCTCCGCGCTCACCCGCAAGGACGCTAACCCCAAACAGTGGACGCCCGAAGCAGAGGAGGCCTTTCTTTCCTTAAAACAGGCCTTCTCTTCCGCTCCAGTGCTGCATTGCCCGGACGGCAACAAGCAGTTCTTCCTGGAGGTTGACGCTTCCTCCTCTGGAGCCGGAGCGGTACTTACTCAAAAGTCTTCTTCCGGGAGGATGGTATCTTGCGGCTTCTTCTCCAAACTCTTCTCCTCTTCTGAGCGCAATTACTCCATAGGAGACCGAGAGCTATTGGCCATCAAGTTGGCATTGGAGGAGTGGCGTTACCTACTCGAGGGAGCTCTTCATCCGGTAATCATTTACACTGACCACAAAAATTTGGCTTACCTCCAGCATGCCCAGAGACTTAACCCTCGCCAAGCCCGGTGGTCCTTGTTTTTTGCCCGCTTTGACTTTCTTTTACATTTCCGCCCGGCAGACAAGAACATCAAAGCGGATGCCTTGTCCCGGTCCTTCCTGGTGTCGGATCTCGAGGAGGAACCTAAACATATCATCGATCCCGCCAGAGTGATGCAGGTGGCTCCCGTGAGTCTAAATTGTCTCCCTCCTGGTAAGACGTTCGTATCGGTACCCGATCGGGAGAGGATCCTACACTGGGGTCATTCGTCTAAACTAGCTGGCCACGCTGGTGAGAAAAAGACCCTCCAGCTCATTACCCGGCATTACTGGTGGCCTACCCTGCACAAGGACGTAATAGACTTTGTTTCTGCCTGTGCCTCCTGTGCCCGCAACAAAGTTCCGAGACACCTGCCTGCCGGCCGCCTTCTTCCGCTTCCTGTACCCGCTGCCCCCTGGCAGCATATAGCCATGGACTTCATAACTGATCTTCCCGTCTCTGCTGGTTGTATGGTCATTTGGGTGGTCGTAGACCGATTTTCCAAGATGGCTCACTTCATTCCCCTGCCAGGCCTTCCATCAGCACCCGAGTTGGCTAAAGACTTTATCCGCCACATCTTCCGTCTTCATGGTCTGCCTCGTCACATTGTGTCGGATCGTGGGGTACAGTTCACCTCACGTTTCTGGAGAGCCACTTGTAAGTTGCTAGACGTCTCCCTGGATTTCTCCTCCGCCTACCACCCACAGTCCAATGGTCAAGTGGAGCGGATCAATCAGATTCTGACCAGTTATTTCCGGCACTTCGTTAATGCCCACCATTCTGATTGGGTGGATCTCCTGCCATGGGCCGAATTTTCTTACAACAATCACGAGAGCGAATCTTCCTCCAAATCTCCGTTTTTTGTAGTCTTTGGTCAGCATCCTCGGATCCCTGTTCCCGTCTCCACCACTGTGGACAATCCAGCTGCGGAATCTCTTGTTAACGAATTTTCCTCCATATGGGAGAGTACCGCACTCATTCTGTCATCCGAGCGCATGAAGAAACATGCTGACAAAAAACGTCTGGATCCCCTTCAATTCCGTCCTGGAGATAAGGTCTGGCTCTCGTCCAAGTATGTCCGTGTAAGGTTCTATGTATATATTCCTGAAACTCAGTTTGTTCGTCAGCCATTTTACTTTCTGTCTTGCTGCAGCTATCTTGCCCTCAGTCAAAATGGAGTTTCCAGCTTGCATGTTCCCGCCCTGATTCTCTCCTTTGCTTCTTAAGCAGCCACAGCTGAGCAATCAGTGCTTCAGAATCTAGCCTGCAGTGAACCTGTGACTTGACTCCTGTAAGCCTTGGACCTTGTACTCCAGCTATTCCTACTGAGGAACTCTGAAACACTTGTGGACTCTGAACCCTGCTCTTTGAAAGACCCACGTTTGCATGGACTTACGGTAACAGAGAAGAAGATCCTGAATCTGTATTGGAGAGTGATTGCTGAGCTTGGATTACTCTGGCCTGCTGTGTCTCCTGTTTCTGTGTCTGCAAACTGTGTGACTATTTCTGCCAACTTGTATGAAGTAATACAGGACTTTTCTATATCAAACCTGTGACTCCTGTGTTTTCATCGCACCCAAGCACAAGACGCTATATGAACTGTACTACATACATTACAAGATTCTGAAGCCAAAACGTTAGTGTCTGCTGGGTCTGGAAGGCTGTGTCTGCTGTACTGTGGATATTAGACGTCCGGTTGTACTTTCTGTGATGACAGTGGTTGTGACTTCTCACAACCATTCCAGATGTCTGGTTGAAACTTTCTGTGATGATAGTGGTTGTGACTTCTCACAACCATTCCAGGTGAGCAGTTCCCTTAATTTTTTTTTTCTCTCTGCAGTGTTGCCACAGGTGAACACTATTGTTTTTTTTTTTTCTCTCCTCTTCTTCCAGTAATCCTGTCTTAAAAGATCTGGAAAATGGAGGCCCGCATAAAGGAACTTTGCGGAGTGACTGATAATATCCTTGCAGATTTGCAGAATATAAAGACCCGTTTTACAAATCTACAGGACCTCAATAATCACAATTTGCAAGTGGTTGGACAGACTACCCAGGATTTGCGAGCCAGGATTGAGGTTCTAGAGGGGCGAGTCCAGGCTCCTGCCGTAGCCCCGAGTGCTGGGATTCCCAAGTTGCCCCCTTTTCGTTTTGGCGGTGAACGTGAGAAATTCAGGGGATTTATTAATCAATGCAATCTTTTTTTTTCTGCACATGCTTCACAATTTCCCACTGAACGATCTAAGGTGCTTACTATAATTATGTTGCTTACCAACAAGGCTTTAATGTGGGCAAACCCTCTGATTGAGACTGAGGATGATTGTTTGAATCACCTTGATGATTTTATTTCAGCCATGGGGCAGGTGTTTGATGACCCCAATCGAGGTGCAACAGCTGAAGCAGCCATGTTAGCTTTGCGCCAAGGTAAGCACTCGGTAGCTGAATATGCCTTGGATTTCAGGAGATGGGCCCTTGATACCACCTGGGACAGTTCCGCCAAAAAATCTATTTTTCGAAAGGGGTTATCTTCACTGATTAAGGATGAACTTGCTCGTGCCGACCCTCCCACTGCGTTAGGTGACTTTATTAACTACTGCATCCGTATTGATACTCGTCTGACTGAACGCAGGCAAGAGAGATGGTTCGAAAGCAATCGTACTAACCTTTTCCTACCTTCCTCTCCAGCTAAGGAACCTTTGAGTAGGATTACACGGGAACCTGAACCTGAACCCATGCAGGTAGACTCTTTACAACGACGGGTTAGTGATGGACGCAAGGAACATCGTTTTAAGGAGAATCTATGTTTCTATTGTGGTAAGTCAGGGCTAGTGTTGAGCATTCCGATACCGCAAGTATCGGGTATCGGCCGATATTCGCGTTATCGGAATTCCGATACTTAATTCCGATACTTTTTCAATATCGTATACCGGAATCGGAAGTTCCCATAATTCTTTGAGAGGCAATGTGATGTTAGTCAGCCAATGATGAATCTTATGAAGTGTGGGCACATCCTGTAATGCTGCGGTCATCTTAACTAATGGCATGGCTGTGATTGGCTGCTGAAATGATGTGAGAATGCACTATAAAAGGCGCCGCAGCCATTTTAGCGTCACTGTGCTGTGAACTCAGTTAGGGACAGAACGCTACTCTGCTCACTCTGAGGGACAGTTAGATATTGCGATTTTGTGTACTACTGTGCTTGAGGCAGGCTAGTTTACCAACCGCTGTGTAAAGCTTCATTTTGCCAGTGTTGTTTTAACAGCTCTGTGCAAGGTGTGTGTGTGACAGTGCAGGTGACGCTGCAGTTTGCTCTGCATCCACCGCTGTTTGTAGGCATCTGCACGTGTCACTGACTTTTTTTTTTTTATTTTATTTTGTGGAATTGGTGCAGCTCCATTATATTAGAAAAAAATCAAATCTATTAGTGTGACGTGCTTCCATCCGTATACAATACATTGGTTGCAAACACTATAGAAGTACAGAAAGGAGCCTTTCACAGCTACTGAACAGTTGTGTTTCAGTGTTCACTGTAGTCTGTGAGCTTTTAATTTTGTGAGTGCAGATTACGCTCCAGTTAGTTCTTCAACCACTGCCGGTTGTAGTCTGCTGAGCGTGTGTCACTGCCTCATCCTTCACATTTTTCTCTAATTGGTGCTGCTCCATTTTAGTGGAAAAAAATCTAATCTATTAGTGTGACGCGCTTCCATCCGTATACAATACATTGGTTGCAAACACTATAGAAGTACACAAAGGGGCCTTTAACAGCTACTGAACAGTTGTGTTTCAATGTTCACTGTAGTCTGTGAGCTTTTCATTTTTTGAGTGCAGATTACGCTCCAGTTTGTTCTTCAACCACTGCCGGTTGTAGTCTGCTGAGCGTGTGTCACTGCCTCATCCTTCACATTTTTCTCTAATTGGTGCTGCTCCATTTTAGTGGAAAAAAATCTAATCTATTAGTGTGACGCGCTTCCATCCGTATACAATACATTGGTTGCAAACACTATAGAAGTACACAAAGGGGCCTTTAACAGCTACTGAACAGTTGTGTTTCAATGTTCACTGTAGTCTGTGAGCTTTTCATTTTTTGAGTGCAGATTACGCTCCAGTTTGTTCTTCAACCACTGCCGGTTGTAGTCTGCTGAGCGTGTGTCACTGCCTCATCCTCTACATTTTTCTCTAATTGGTGCTGCTCCATTTTAGTGGAAAAAAATCTAATCTATTAGTGTGACGCGCTTCCATCCGTATACAATACATTGGTTGCAAACACTATAGAAGTAGACAAAGGGGCCTTTAACAGCTACTGAACAGTTGTGTTTCAGTGTTCACTGTAGTCTGTGAGCTTTTCATTTTTTGAGTGCAGATTACGCTCCAGTTTGTTCTTCAACCACTGCCGGTTGTAGTCTGCTGAGCGTGTGTCACTGCCTCATCCTTCACATTTTTCTCTAATTGGTGCTGCTCCATTTTAGTGGAAAAAAATCTAATCTATTAGTGTGACACGCTTCCATCCGTATACAATACATTGGTTGCAAACACTATAGAAGTAGACAAAGGGGCCTTTAACAGCTACTGAACAGTTGTGTTTCAGTGTTCACTGTAGTCTGTGAGCTTTTCATTTTTTGAGTGCAGATTACGCTCCAGTTTGTTCTTCAACCACTGCCGGTTGTAGTCTGCTGAGCGTGTGTCACTGCCTCATCCTTCACATTTTTCTCTAATTGGTGCTGCTCCATTTTAGTGGAAAAAAATCTAATCTATTAGTGTGACGCGCTTCCATCCGTATACAATACATTGGTTGCAAACACTATAGAAGTACACAAAGGGGCCTTTCACAGATACTGAACAGTTGTCTGCAGGGTTCACTGTAGTCTGTGAGGAATAACCACACTTAGGCCTTATAACTTTTCTGACTTTCTTTATCAATCTACCAAGATGAAGAAGTCAGTGAGTAAGGCACGTGGTCGTGGTCGTGGCCGTGGATTTGCAGCAGGGAGAGGACGTGGGGATTCTGTGGCTGCTGCCGCACCCAGTGACACAGCATCCACCAGTTTTCCCCGTGAGCGTTCCTTTATGCGCACTTTTGTAGGAGCTCAGCGTACCCCCCTGCTGCGTGAAGAACAAATTGAAGCCGTTGTTGGTTGGATGGCAGCCAATGCATCGACTTCAATAGCTTCCACCTCCTCTCAGGACCACAGCACTGTTGAACAACCATCAGTCTCTTCACCGCCTGCCAAATTGCCCAGGCAGTCAGAGAGCTCTGTACAGGAGCCAGCTGAGTCTCTGCTTCTGTTCTCAGAATCTGTTGGCTTGCAAACAGGGGCCCAGCCAAGCAGCATTCTGGAATGTGAAGAAGAGGCAGTATGCAGTGATGCGCAACAGCTGTGTCTCTCTGAATCTGAAGAGGCGGGTGAGCCAGTGCCGATGGTCAGCACACCGCAGAACGCATCTGATGATGATGAGACTCAGTTGCCAGTTTCTGTTGAGCATGGTGCTGGCCAGACCACCCAACAACAGCAGGTGTTGGAAGAGGGTAGTGGTGGAGATGATGAGGTCCAAGACCCAACATGGCGTGAGGAACAGGAAGGTGGTGGAGCAGCTCTGAGGAAGAGATTGCCCCAACAGTCCAAACAGTAGGGAGAGGTAGGCTGCAGACTCGCTTGCCTGTAGCCTCCAGTTTGGCATCCGTTCGGAGCAGTTCTCTTCCAACAGCCAAACCGGGCGCTCCCAGGACTTGCTCTGCGTGGTCCTTTTTTGATACAGTTGCAGATGATATTTGCTATGTCAAATGCAAGCTGTGTAATCAAAAAATTAAAAGAGGTAAAAGTGTCAGTAACCTTAATACAACAAATATGTGGAAACATGTGCGGTCAAAGCACTTTGTTGAGTTACAAAGACACACTGGAGATGTAGGCCAACCTACAGCAGCACC
>JARQOD010000002.1:377866311-377900267 GCA_033576555.1 Oophaga sylvatica
AGGTGCTTCGCAGCCCGGGGTTTCACCGGCAGGCCGGAGCCTGCGCAGTAAAATGGCGCAAAACGAACCCTTTTGTTTCCCCGCAATCGCCAAAAAAATGCCGTAACCGCTATGGCATTAGGGCGACTTTTGTTAATCCCAGACCCCGCAGGGGAGCCCGCGCATATGGCATGTGGGAATCACTAAACAAACTGAGCGCAAAAAAACGCTGGGCGCTGTATAGCTTGAAAGCGAACCCTGTTTCTCCAGAGCCGCTGAGCAAATTCTGTGTCCTGTAGGAACCCAGGTACAATTAACGCTAAGCGAACATAGAAGTGATCATGCGCAAGTCCTTGCGGGAGTCACCCCAATCTATGGCTTCTGAACCCCCAGACCCTAATATGGCAAATCAAAATTCCCCACCGGTTTGCCGGGAATCTAGGGCTTAGGACACGACCCTACAAGCTAGCAACCAAACTCTCACCGAAAGTCGGTATTCTAGAGGTTTTATTTCAGCCGGGCCTAACCACGCACACGCATGACCACATGGCGCTAAGCAATAATGGTTGACACTGCGCGGCGGCCCAGGCAGCCACCTTTTAATAACACTACGGCCTGCCAAAACAGGACCAATGAAACTTTTTCCAGAACACCTAGTCCGGGCCTTCTGGCGGACCAACAGGAGCGCTGCAGAAACCTACTGTGACCCTGTCTCCAATGAGAGACTCACCCTGGGCTGTCAGAAGGGGAAAACAAGGACTTTTTCCTAAAGACTCGTCGCATTGCAGCATAAATTCTCTGCACACTGTTAGCTGGGCGAGACCTGGGACCGGTTAAGCTGGAGAGCCACTGCGGTGGAGACGAATGGGATGCAGCCGGGATTCGAGATTCCCTTGTGAAAAGCGGGGGAACTCGACCCCTAACATTCTCCCCCTCCTAGTGCCCCCCTTCTTGGGCCTCGTACACAAAGGGCGATGACTGCGGAGCAGAACATGCTCGGAGGCTCCCAGGACCTTTCTCAGCCAAACCCCTCCAATCCACCAAAAATAAATTTTGCCCCGTACCACCTTGCACCTACAATGGATTCACCTGTAGTCGTCCGAAGACGAACCCGACGTCCCGGCAGATGACCTTTTTACCTGCACTCCTCAGTTACCGAAAATAACAATCACCGGCCAAAATTTAATATTGATGGTACTCAAAGAAGGGAAAAATATTGTGAAAAGAAAAAAACGTTTTCAGAGTTGTCTTGGGTATGTTTCAGGGCTAAGTTTTTATTGACTGTTCTTTGTATGCTCTCTGTTCCTGTTTTTCCTGCCAAAGGGTTTCGTTGATTTGGAGAGCTATTAACCTGATGGATTATGATTTGCTAAACGTTGTGGGTTCCCTTGATAGCCCACAAAATCTTTTTCCCCACTGGGGATGATTCTACCCCTTTGGCTGAGAATAAAACCTCGTTCTCTACTCAGGGTATAATGAGGGTTTAACCTGTCACCAGGGGCTGCAAATTTTTGGTTCTGTATAATTGATGATATTGTCGTTCTGGGTTTCCCTTGGTTAAAGTCTCATAATCCTGTTTTTGGATTGGAAATCTGTGTCTGTAACCGTTGGGGTTGCCAATGTGTTAATACCAAACTCCTGTTTTTTCTGCCTCCCCCCAGGCTCAGGATGTTCCTGACTTTTTGATTGATTTTTTGATGTGTTTAGCGAAAGTAAATCTGCATCCTTGCCTCCCATGGAGCTATGACTGCGCCTATTGAATTAGTGCCTGGTAGTAATTCCCTAAAGGTCGCCTTTTAACTTGTCTGTGCCTGAACATGACGCTATGCGGTCTTATATCAAGGAATCATTGGAGAAGGGTCATTATCAGACCATCTCTTACCCTTGGGTGCCGGTTTTTTCTTTGTGGCCCAAAAAGGATGGTTCATTAAGGGTGTATTGATTATCGTCTTTTGAACAATATTACTGTGAAATATCAATACCCGTTACCCTTGATTTCTGACTGTTTTCCAGGGTGAAAAACGCTACTTGGTTCACCAGCTTGACCTCAGGGGGGCGTATAACCTTATTCGCATTAAGCACGGGGATGAATGGAAGACGGCATTTCAATACCCTGAAGGGCATTTGAGTACCTAGTGATGCCCTTTGGGCTCACTAATGCTCCTTCTGTCTTCCAGTCCTTCATGAATGACATTTTCGGGATTTTTGTGGACAAATTTCTGATTGTTTATTTGGATGATATCTTGATTTTTTCTAATGACTGGGACTTCATGTGAAACATGTTCGAACTGATTCCGATTTTGAGAGAGATGCCTGTATGTGAAGGGATCAAAGTGTCTTTTTGGCGTAAGAGGATCTCATTTTGGGATTCATTTTGTCCCCATCTGTTATTGAAATGGACCGGGTCAAGGTTCAGGCCATCTGTGATTGGGTCCAACTACTTCTTAAAGGCTCTTCAAAGATTTTTGGGGTTTTTTGCCAATTTTTATCGTAAATTTATTGGTAATTTCTTGGTTATTGTTAAACCATTAACTGATTTGACCAAAAGGGTTCTGATGTGGTGAATTGGCCTCCTGAGGCAGTCTCTGCATTTCAGGAACTTAAGCAAAGATTCACTTCGCTCCTGACGAATGGGAGACTGCAGCGGATGGCTCGAGATTCCCCTTGTGCAGAAGCGGGAACTCGACCCCTAACACTTACTCCCCTCCTAGTGCCCCCCCTTCTCGGGCCTCGCTACACTCAAAGGCAGCGATGAGCGCGGAGCATGACATGTCGGCAGGCACCAGGATATCCTCAGGCCCATAACCCCTCCAATCCACCAAAATAAATTTTTTGCCCCGTACCACCTTGCACCCTACAATGGCATTCACCTCGTAGTCGTCCGAAGACGAAACCGACGCTCCCGGCAGATGACTCAGGCAACCGGGGAGATGACCATGGGTTTAGGAGAGACACATGAAGTGTCGGAGATACCAAGGCGAGGCGGAAGGGCCAAACGGTAACCACAGGGTTCACCTGCTCGAGAACCTTGAAGGGACCCAAATAACGGGGTGCCAATTAGTGGATTCCACCCGTAGCTGATGTTTTCGGGCGGGAGAGCCACACTAGGTCACCAGGAGCAAATGTCGGAGCGGGACGCCGATGGGCATCAGCAGAAGCCTACATCCTTTCCTTGGAAGCCTGAATGGCATCCTGGGTGCGGTCCCATATGTCCGTGCTTCCAAAGCCCAGTCTGCCACCCTGGAGTCGGCGGAAGCCACGGGATGGGCACCGGTAACCGCGGATGCTGGCCGTAATTTAAGAGAAATGGGGTCTGTCCGGTGGAGTCAGCCACAGCATTGTTTAGCGCGAACTCCGCCCCGGGAGCAAGGATGCCAGTCATCCTGCCTGGCAGAGACAAAATGTCGCAAGTAGGTGACTAGGTCTGGTTGGGCCCTCTCTACACCCATTAGTCTCGGGATGATATGCAGAGGAGAGGTTTCAACTCAATGCAGAGTAGATGACAAACTCTCTCCAGAACCGAGATGCAAATTGGGGACCTCGATCGCTGACAATCTTGTCTGGCATACCGTGTAGATGGAAGAGGTGTCAAATAAACAATGCTGCCAAGCCCGTGCAGAAGGTAAAACCCTGTAGCGGCACTAAGTACACCATTTTGGAGAAGTGGTCGGTGATCACCAAATGATAGTGCAACCCCCAGACTTGGGTAAGCCCACCACAAAGTCCATCCCGACCATCTCCCAGGGCCTGTCTGCCACCGGCAAAGGAAAAAGTGACCCAGCTGGCCGTTGTCAGGGGACTTGTTCCTGGGCAGGAGAAAACACGCCTGAACTGTCCGGATGTGTCGCCCCGAAGATCGTCACGATTAACAATCTGACTTCGGCAGTGAGTTTTTGGTGCTTGGGGTTTTTCGGCAGTGAGGGAGTTAATTTTTCTCTTCTGTGCTAGACGAGGCCCGGCCTCGCCCAGCTGCAATTAATGCTGCAGTAATGAGATTCCTTCAAATACCTGCCAGTCTGCTAGGAATGTGTCGGTGAAAGCATTCATGCAGACCAGCAGAGCGGATCGTGATATTGTGAAGTTGAAGTGAAGAGTACCCCGGGTGTGGTTTTTTTCCCCTCATCGCTTTATCATTTATCTCCGTACCCGTTGGTGTTCCCTCTGTTTTTGTGGTGTGTGGTTTTGTATGCAAGGTGGATTTTAGTTTACCCCTTGTACTGTCTCGTTCGTCTATTACTGTGTTTAGGCATATACCTTCTAGTCCCCTGTGTTGTGATCGGGGTCCTTCTCAGGACTAAAATTACTTGAAGGTCAGGGTTTGCAGGAGAATAGGGTTACGCTGGCGGCCTGGACCTCTGTACCATCAACAGTTCCTCCAGGTAGAGGGATTAGTCAGGACCCCGCTTAGGGTCAGCTATAGACCCCGGACCTCCTGTATGCAGTAACAGCGTGACATTTTCACCGACCACTAAAGATTTTCCCAGCCACCATGGGTCCAGTAGTCAGTCTAGCTCGGTAGTGGCGAGTTTGTCCATGGAGCTGGCGGACGTTAAGTCCAAGGTTTTGTACCCCCTGGAGCAAGCCTGTCCAGAACCTAAAGTAGCTCTCCTGACAGGTTCACTGGGGGGCGGGACAAGTTTTTGCTTTCGGGAGGCATGCAAATTGTACTTTCGGCTGCGACCTCGGTCATCTGGGAGTGAAGAACAAAGGGTGGGGTTGTCATCTCGCTCCTACAAGGGGACCCCCAATCCTGGGCATTCTCTCTCCCCCCGGGCTCCCCGGCTCTCCAGTCAGTGGATAGGTTTTTCGCGCTCTGGGTCTTGTACAGTCATGGCCAAAAGTTTTGAGAATGACACAAATATTATATTTTAACATGATCTGTGCCCTCTGGTTTTTTATGTGTATGTTTGACAGATGTTTTTATCACAGATAGAAATATAATTGCAAACATATGAGTAACAAAAGCTTATATTGACAGTTAGAATGAGTTAATGCAGCAAGTCAATATTTGTAGTGTTGACCCTTCTTCTTCAGGACCTCTACAATTCTCCCTGGCATGCTCTCAATCAACTTCTGGACCAAATCCTGATGATAGAAGTCCATTCTTGCACAATCAATGCTTTCATTTTGTCAGAATTTTTAGGTTTTTGTTTGTCACCGTCTCTTGATGATTGACCACAAGTTCTCAATGGGATTAAGATTGGGGAGTTTCAGGCATGGACCCAAATCTCTATGTTTTTTCCCTGAGCCATTTAGTTATCACCTTTGCTTTATGGCAAGGTGCTCCATCATGCTGAAAAAGGGCATTGTTGATCGCCAAACTGCTCTTGGAGGGTTGGGAGAAGTTGCTCTTGGAGGACATTCTGGTACCATTCTTTATTCACGGCTGTGTTTTTAGGCAAGACTGTGAGAGAGCAGATTCCCTTGGCTGAGAAGCAACCCCACACATGAATGGTTTCAGGATGCTTAACAGTTGGCATGAGACAAGACTCACACCTTCCTGCTGCCATTCCTGAGCAAGCTCTGCACTGCTGGTAGCCCGATCCCGCAGCTGAAACACTTTTAAGAGACGGTCCTGGCGCTTGCTGGTCTTTCTTGGGCGCCTGAAGCCTTTTTGGCAACAATGGAACCTCTCTCCTTGAAGTTTGATGATGCGATAGATTGTTGACTGAGGTGCAATCTTTCTAGCTGCGATACTCTTCCTGTTAGGCCATTTTTGTGCGTTGCAATGATGACTGCACGTGTTTCTTTAGAGATAACCATGGTTAAGAAAAGAGAAACAATGATGCCAAGCACCAGCCTCCTTTTAAAGTGTCCAGTGGTGTCATTCTTACTTAATCATGACAGATTGATCTCCAGCCATGTCCTTTCATCAACACCCACACCTGTGTTAATGGAGCAATCATGAAAAGAGGTTAGTGGTCCTTTTAAGGCAGGGCTCCAATGATGTTGAAATGTGTTTTGGGGGATAAAGTTCATTTTCTAGCCAAATATTAAGTAGGGAAAAAAAAAAAAAAAAAAAAAAAAACACAGATGATGTCAGCTTACCCCAATGTTCGTGATGCACATAAATATCCTCACCCCTCGCACGGATGTGGCAGAGCAACCATAGCAAGCAAAAAAAAAAGGAAAAAATCCAGCGTGGAGCAGAGATGATTAAAATAAAAATTCTTTAATGAGATTGGTTAAAAATAGACAGCATATCAAGCAGTACAGACCCACAAAAATATGACAGAACGATCTACGCGTTTGACGTGTGTCTTTCTCAAGATCTGGATTTTTCCTTTTTTTTTTTGCTAGCCAAATATTGACTTTGCAAGTAATTGCTGTTAAGCTGATCACTCTTTATAACATTCTGGAGTATATGCAAATTCCCATTAGAAAAAGTGAAGCAGTAGACTTTGCAAAAATTAATATTTGTGTCATTCTCAAAACTTTTGGCCATGACTGTATATGATGACCAGATCGGATCTCTCTTGCTGAATCTAAGTTACGTAAGATACAGCAGGGAGATCATCGGCGGAGGAATTCTGTCGGAGTTCCGTAGGTGGGCCACGGACACCAGTGGAATGACCGGTTCTTAGGAGCCAGTTTTGTCAAGGTTTATCTGACAAATTAAAGGATGTGCTGGCACAGTATGACACTCCCACGTCATGGAAGCCGCTATGGCCCTTGCTATTCGCATTGACAGGTGGCTTCGGAGAGGTGCGGGGTAACTCCGCCCCTGTGATGATCCACTTCTACTAGGGCCCCTTATATGGAGGTTCCCCTGGTCAGTCCAGAAGAGCGATGCAGTTAAGAGGGACATCATTCCGGGGGAGGGGATCGGCAGTGCGCCACAAGACAGGAAGGTGTTTCTTCTGCGGGAGAAAGGGACATTTTATTGGGGGGTGTCCATCCGTCCTTTGCAGAGTGAGAAGTCGCCGGAAAAACTATTGATCCCAGGTTGTGTGGTGGACGGCAATCTGGGAGTAGGTATTTCGTCCCTAGGTCCGTCTCAATTCCTCGTGCCGGCGGAGGTGGTGGTGGGTGCGAGAACTGAGAGGATATCTGTTCTTCTGGATAGTGGGGCCGGGGCTAATCTGGTGGATGCTCGCTTTGCCCGGGTTCAAGGTATGCGACTGAGTGTATTGGCTAAACCCATCCCATATTCTCGATCGACGCCAGACCTCTCGGTCAGGGTAGTTTTTTGCAAGCAGTGCATAACATAGATCTTCAAGTGGGGGCGATACATAAAGAACTGTTGTCGTGTTACGTGTTGGAGGGTCTTCCCACTCCTATAGTGCTGGGCCTTCCTTGGTTAAACTAAGCATAACCCGGTTATTAATTGGCAATCCAGAGAGAGATAAGCCAATGGAGTGAATTCTGTAATAAAAACTGCATGAATACGGTCATCGGTGCGGTCGCTCCTAGGACCTTACTCCATTTCTGGTGGACTTTGAGGATGTATTTTCGGAGAAAGGGTGTCAAGAACTACCTCCTCATCGCGTGTATGACTGTTCTGTTAAATTGCTCCTGGGGCAAGTTACCGAAATCTAGGTTGTATAACCTTTTGGCCCTGAGAGACAGGCCATGAAGGATTATATTTCAGAGAGTCTGGCTAAGGGGCATATTAGACCTTCATCTTCCCGGTGGCCGCGGGGTTTTCTTTGTGAAGAAGAAAGATGGAGGCCTACGCCCTTGCTGGATTTCCGTGAACTCAATCGGATTACGGTCCGAGATCCGTATCCGCTCCCACTTATTCCGATCTCTTCAATCAGATGGTGGGCGCCAAATGGTTCTCTAAGTTGGATCTCAGGGGGGCGTACAATCTGATTAGGATGAAGGAGTGGGATGAATGGAAGACGGCGTTTAACACTCCAGAGGGGCATTATGAGAACCTTGTCATGCCATTTGGTCCGACTAATGCCCCGGCGGTGTTCCAACACTTTGTTAATGACATTTTTCGCCGCCTGGTGGTACAGTTTGTTGTCATATATCTGGATGACATCTTAATTTACTCGCCGGATCTGGTGTCTCATCAGGAGCATGTTAGGCAGGTGTTGCAGATCTTTCGGATAATAAACTGTATGCCAAATGGGAAAAGTGTGTGTTCGCCATACAGAACTTCAGTTTTTAGGTTTCCTGGTGTCAGCGTCCGGTTTTCGTATGGACCCTGGGAAAGTGCGGGCAGTTCTTGAGTGGGATCTGCCAGAGGATCTTAAAGCACTACAACGTTTCTGGGGTTTGCTAACTACTACCGGAAATTTTTCGTAATTTCTCGTCCATAGTTAAACCTCTCACAGACATGACTAAAAAAGGGACGGATTTTTCTAGGTGGTCTGACAAGTAGTGATGAGCGATACGATCCCGCAAGTATCGGGTATCGGCCGATATTAGCTGTATCGGACTTTCGATACTTAGTTCCGATATTTTCCATATATCGTATACCGGAATCGGAAGTTCCCATAATTCTTTGAGAGGCAATGTGATTTTAGTCAGCCAATGAGGAATCCTAAGAAGTGTGGGCACATCCTGTACTGCTGCGGTCATGTTAACTATGGCATGGCTGTGATTGGATGCTGAAATTATGTCAGAATGCACTATAAAAGGCGCCGCCGCCATTTTAGCATCACTGTGCTGTGAATTCAGTAAGGGACAGAACGCCGCTGTGCTGACTCTGAGGGACAGTTAGGATTGCGATTTAGTGTACTGTGCTTTAGGCAGGCTAGCACCAACGCTGTGTAAAGCTTCCTTTTGCCTGCAGTGTTGTTTTAACAGCTCTGCAAGGTGTGTGTGAGTGCAGGTGACGCTGCAGTTTGCTCTGCATGCAACGCTGTCTGTAGGCATCTGCACGTGTCACTCACAGACTTTTTTTTTTTCTTCAGTTTAATTCTTGCTGCTCCATGCAATTTAAATTTTAGTGTGACGCCTTTCCATCCGTATCCAATACATTGGTTGCAAACACTATAGAAGTAGACAAAGGAGTAGCCTTTCACAGATTGTGAACAGTTGTGTTTCAGTGTTCACTTCAGTCTGTGTTTTTTTTTTTTTGAGTGCACATCACGCTCCAGTTACTTGTTCAAGCACTGCTGCTTGTACTCTGCTGAGCGTGTCTCAGTGCCTCATCCTTTTCATTTATCTCCAATTGGTTCTGCTCCATTCCATTTAAAATATAATCTATTAGTGTGACGCGCTTCCATCCGTATCCAATACATTGGTTGCAAACACTATAGAAGTAGACAAGGAGTAGCCTTTCACAGATTGTGAACAGTTGTTCACTTCAGTCTCTGCGTAATAACCACATTAGGCCTTATAACTTTTCTGACTTTCTTTATCAATCTACCAACATGAAGAAGTCAGTGAGTAAGGCACGTGGTCGTGGCCGTGGAGTTTCAGCAGGGAGAGGACGTGGGGATTCTGTGGCTGCTGCGCCTCATTTACACAGCATCCACCAGTTTTCCCCGTGAGCGTTCCTTTATGCGCACTTTGGTAGGAGCTCGGCGTGCCCCCCTGCTGCGGAAGAACAAATTGAAGCCCTTGTTGGTTGGATGGCAGCCAATGCATCGACTTCAATTCCTTCCACCTCCTCTCAGGAACACAACACTGTTGAGCAACCATCTGTCTGTTCACCCTGTCAAATTGCCAAGGCAGTCAGAGAGTTCTGTACAGGAGCCAGCTGAGTCTTGCTTTGTTCTCAGAATCTGTTGGCTCGCAAAACGGGCACAGGCAAGCAGCATTCTGCAATTTGAAGAAGAGGGAGTATGCAGTGATGCGCAACAGCTGTGTCTCTCTCAATCTGAAGAGGCGGGTGAGCCAGTGCCGATGGACAGCACACCGCAGAACGCATTCATGATGATGATGAGACTCAGGTGCCAGGTTTTGTGGAGCATGGTGCTGCCCAGACATCCAACAGCAGCAGGTGTTGGAAGAGGGTAGTGGAGATGATGAAGTCCGAGACCCAACATGGCGTGAGCAACAGGAAGGTGGTGGCAGCAGCTCTGAGGAAGAGATTGGCCCAACGGTACAAAGAGGAGGGAGAGGTAGGCTGCAGACTCGCTTGCCTGTAGCCTCCAGTTTGGCACCTGTTGGGAGCAGTTCTCTTACAAATGTCAAAATTGGCGCTCCATGACTTGCACTGCGTGGTCCTTTTTTGACAGACTTGTAGATGATATTTGCTATGTTAAATGCAAGCTGTGTAAGCAAAAAGTTAAAAGAGGTAAAAATATCAGTAACCTGAATACCACAAATATGTGGAAACATGTAGGACAAAGCACGTAGCTGAGTTACAAAGACACACTGGAGATGTAGGCCAACCTACAGCAGCACCTACATCTTCAGGTCGTGTTCGAGCCTTTACCTCCAGCTCACCCCACACTGGTTCGGCTTCCTCACAGGATCTCCATGGAAGAACCTCGGTCACTGTTGTCATAGACAAACTGTTATTCCCCCACAGCAGCAAGTTCACAGTCATCGTCACACTCCAGGCCACAAAACAGCCATCGGTACCACAGGCATGGGATAAAAGACGGCCATACTCGGCAAACCATCCACGAGCACAGGCTCTGAATGCTGGCATTGCAAAACTCCTGTCCCTTGAAATGCTGTCATTCAGGCTGGTGAGACTGACAGTTTCAGGAACTTAATGGCATTGGCAGTCCCACAATATAATGTGCCAAGCCGATTTTATTTCAGCAGGCAAGCCATCCCTGCTCTACAAAAAACATGTCGAGGGAAACATTAAACATGCGCTACTAAACGCCGTCAGTAGCAGGGTCCACCTGACCACCGATGCGTGGACCAGTACCCATGGCCAGGGACGATACCTTTCCCTCACTGCCCATTGGGTCAATGTTGTGGAGCCGGGTACAGATCTTGCCAGTGGCGCTGTACGTGTTCTGCCAACTCCAAGGATTGCAGGAATCCAGTCTGTACACATTGTTTCCCTCCTCCTACTCCAGTTCCTCAGAATCATCGCTGCACGAGCAGTCACGGTATACCTCCACATGGACCCGTGACGCTTACCTGTTGCGACCGATATGAGCACAGCCGTGGCCAAACGTCAACAGGCGTCCTGAAAATGATTTCAATGGGGAATCTAAGCCACACAGCGCAGGAGGTCTGGAATGCCATCAAGCAGGAGAGCGACGTGTGGTTTTTGCCTGCGAATCTCCAGCCAGGCTTGGTAGTGTGTGACAATGGCCGAAATCTGGTGGCAGCTCTGGGCCTTGGCAACCTTACTCACATACCATGTCTGGCACATGTGCTCAACTTGGTCGTGCAGAGTTTTTTGAGGGACTATCCGGATCTTGCTGGACTGCTGCAGAAGGTCCGCCTAGAGTGCGCTCACTTGCGACGTTCCAGCATAGCCAGATCGCGCATTGCTGCTCTGCAACGCCGATTTCGCCTTCCTGAACATCGCATCATATGTGACGTACCCACCAGGTGGAATTCCACGTTACATATGTTGGAGCGGTTGTGTGAGCAGCAGACAGCAGTAATGGAGTATCAGCTGCATCAGGCGCAATCAAGTCGCTCTTTGCGCCGTTCACACTTCACCACTACTGAGTGGGCCTCTATGAAGGACATCTGCGACGTTTTGCGTGCGTTTGATGTCTCAACGCGGATGGCGAGTGCAGATGATGCACTAGTCAGCATGACTGTCCCCCTTATCTACCTGCTTCAGAAATCACTGAAAGCACTAAAGGAAGAGGTTTTGGAAGAGGTGGAGGATGAGGAGTCACAAATTCAATTACCTTCCGGACAGTCAGCGCAACGTGGTTCCTCACAGAGGGCTGGGCAGGACTCACTTTGTGAGGAGGAGGAGGAGTCAATGGAGGAGGAAGAAATCCCTACAGAGGGAGGTACACAACACTCTAGTCAGTATGTAGAGCGAGGGTGGGGTGATGCAGAGGAGGCAGAGATGACGCCTCTTCCAGAGGACAGCTTTTGTTGGCCAGTTGGGAGTCTGCAGCACATGGTTGATTTCATGCTTCAGTGCCTGAGAAACGACCGCCGCATCGCCCACATTCTCACCACGTCAGATTATTGGGTGTACACCTCCTAGACCCTCGCTACCGGGACAACTTACAAACCTCATCACACCGGTGAACCGGGACCGTAAAATGTGGGAGTACCAAGACACACTGGTGCAATCCATACAGTTGTACATTCCAGCCGAGAGAGCTGCTGCTGCTACTGCTTTACAAAGCAGCTCTGTGCGTCGAGGCAGTGTAGGAAGGATGAAAAATTCATACTTTTACAGATTACAAGTACAGGAATCTCTGTCACAAATAAGAATATGATGAAGAAGATTAAGAGGAAGAAGATGAAGAATTTGAATATGAAGAAGATTAATAGTTTAATAATAACAATATGAGTAATGCAAACAAAAACATGAATAGCAAGAAGTTTAAGAAGAAGATTAAGAAGGTGAAGATGAAGAATAATTTGATGAGAAAGTGATGCTGCTGAAGATTATGAAGGAGAAAGTGTGGCACTGGCAAAAGTTAAAAAGGTGAAGAGCATGGAAGTTGTGAAACATACATATTTGCCAAAATAGAAAAAAGGTTAACAACATTGTCAATTTGTTCGTCAATCCAAACGTATTTCCAAAAAAAAAATATATTAATGCTATTCCAATGCATTGGGTTAAACATGTATGCCTTTATTGTCTCCTCAACCTCCCCCAATACATTCTACATTACTCTTTGTTGTTTTCCTTCATGTACAATTAACCAACAAGGCAAGAATGGTTTTTTTTTTAATGTCGATATTTGGTTCCCATAGACTTACATTGGACTTCCGGTATCGGTATCGGGTATCGCCGATATTTTAGTGATATCGGCGATACCATTCCGATCGATATTTTTAGATATCGAGCAGTATCGCTCAACACTACTGACAAGGCTTGTCAAGCGTTTTCCTCCTTGAAAAAACGTTTTGCTTCGGCTCCCATACTCATTCAACCGGATGCGTCACAGCCGTTCATTGTGGAGGTGGACGCTTCTGAGGTAGGGGTGGGAGCAGTATTGTCACAGGGTTCGTCCCTGGTAAGTGGCCCCGTGCGCTTTCTTCTCTAAAAAATTGTCGTCCGCTGAGAGGAATTATGATGTCGGCAATAGGGAACTCTTGGCCATTAAGTTAGCTTTTGAGGAGTGGCGTCATTTTTTGGAGGGGGCAGTCCACCCGGTCACCGTCATCACCGATCACAAGAACCTGCTGTATTTAGAGTCCGCAAAACGTCTGAATCCCAGACAAGCTAGGTGGTCTTTATTTTTTACTAGGTTTAATTTTGTTGTCACATATCGTCCTGGGTCAAAAAATGTAAAGGCGAATGCCTTGTCTCGTAGTTTCCCTGGGGCCGGGAAGACGGATGACCCGGTTCGATCCTTCAGGAGGGGGTGGTGGTGTCGGCAGTATGCTCTGAGCTTGAGAAGGAGGTATTGGAGGTCAGGGGGACGCCCCTGTTGGACCTCCAGGGAGACTGTTTGTTCCGGATCACTTGCGACAAAAGGTGATTGAGGCACACCATAACTCAGCCTTTGCAGGACACCAGGGAGTAAAGCAACTGTGGATCTCCTCTCGCGGCAGTTTTGGTGGCCTAACTTACATAGGGAGGTGGTAACTTTTGTTGTGTCCTGTGGGGTTTGTGCGCGCTCTAAGACCCACATACCCGTCCGTCTGGGGCCCTCTTACCTTTGAAGATCCCGGAGCATCCGTGGACTCATCTGTCTATGGACTTTATTACGGACCTCCCGCCGTCTTCAGGTAAAACAGTCATACTTGTTGTAGTGGACAGGTTCAGCAAGATGGCTCATTTTATCGCTCTTCCTGCTCTTCCTAATGCTAAACTCTGGCGCAGGTGTTCATTGGGGAGATTGTGAGGCCTCACGGGGTACCCTCCGATGTGGTGTCGGATCGAGGGTCTCAGTTTGTGTCCAAATTCTGGAAGGCATTTTGTACACGGCGGGGGATGCAGTTGTCGTTTTCATCGGCTTTTCATCCGCAGACCAATGGTCAGACAGAACGTCTGAACCAGAGTTTGAAGACATATCTCTGGTGTTTTGTGTCAGAGAACCAGTAGGACTGGGCTTCTTTCTTGCCTCTGGCAGAATTTGCTCTTAACAATAGGCGGAGCGAGTCCACTGGTAAGTCCCCGTTTTTTGGGGCATATGGTTTTCACCCCCAGTTTTGTACTTTCAGTAGGGGGGGCACTTCGGGGGTTCTGAGGAAGAACGATTTTCGTCATCACTTGCTTCTGTGTGGAGAGGAGTGCTGAACAATCTTAGTACTATGGGGAACGATACAAACGTATGGCTGACAGGAGGAGAGTGTCTGGTCCGGACCTATGTGTGAACGATCGGGTACGGTTGTCTACCAAGAATATAAAACTCAAGGTTCCCTCTTGGAAACTGGGTCCCAGGTTCATCGGGCCATACAGGATCAGTTCTATAATTAATCCGGTGGCATTCCGTCTTGACCTCCCCCTACGTTTAAAATTCACAACGTGTTCCACAGATCTTTGCTTAAGAGGTATGTGGCGCCGGTGATACCGTCACCTTTACCTCCTCCTCCTGTGGTGGTCAATGGTAACTTGGAGTTTCGGGTGTCGAAAATCATCGATTCACGTCTTAACTGCCGGTCCCTTCAGTACCTGGTTCATTGGAGGGGGTATGGTCCTGAGGAGAGGACGTGGGTTCCTGCGTCAGATATTAACGCAGACCGATTAATTTGGGCCTTCCACACAATTCACCTGGATAAACCTGGCTCTGAGGGTCCAGAGGCCCCTCGTAGAAGGGGGGGTACTGTCACGGGTGTGTCGCCACGAAGATCGTCACGATTACACAATCTGACTTCGCGCAGCTGAGTTTTTGGCGCTTGGTGTTTTTCAGCAGTGAGGGAGTCAATTTTATCTCTCTGTGCTAAACGAGGCCCGGCCTCGCCCAGCTGCAATTAATGCTGCAGTAATGAGATTCCTTCAAATACCTGCCAGTCTGCTAGGAATGTGTCGGTGAAAGCATTCATGCAGACCAGCAGAGCGGATCGTGGTATTGTGAAGTCTGAAGTGAAGAGTACCTGGTGTGGTTTTTTCCCCTCCTCGCTTTATCATTTATCTCCGTACCCGTTGGTGTTCCCTCTGTTTTTGTGGTGTGAGTTTTGTATGCAAGGTGGATTTTAGTTTACCCCTTGTACTGTCTCGTTCGTCTATTACTGTGTTTAGGCATATACCTTCCAGTCCCCTGTGTTGTGATCGGGGTCCTTCTCAGGACTAGATTACTGAAGGTCAGGGATTTGCAGGAGATAGGGTTACGCTGGCGGCCTGGACCTCTGTACCATCAACAGTACCTCCAGGTAGAGGGATTAGTCAGGACCCCAGCTTAGGGTCAGCATAGACCCGGACCTCCTGTATGCAGTAACAGCGTGACATGTACATACTCCTGACGTCACGGACCATATGTGGCCACCAGTATGTCCTCGCCAATAACTCAGTTGTCCTCTTTGCCCAAAGTGTCCACCCACCCTGGATGAGTGTGCCCAAGAGAGTACATCCGGTCGCAAATTAGTGGGCACAAAAGTCTTGCCCGGAGGTACAGACTCTAGCGAAACCGGGGCTACATTTCTCAGGCTCTCTTCGGGGACAATAAGCCGAGGCTCCTCATCCTCCTCCTCTGATGACTCTAAGGAGCGAGAGAGAGCGTCAGCCCGAACATTCTTCTCACGGAGAGAAAATGGAGGGTGAAGTGGAACCGGGAGAAGAATAGGGACGATCTGGCCTGGCGAGAATTTAGCCGCTGAGCCGTTTGCAAATATACCAAGTTTTTGTGGGAGGTGAAGACTTGGAAGGGAAAACGAGCCCCCTCCAGAAGATGTCTCCACTCAGAGAAGGCCAACTTCATAGCCAGCAACTCCCTGTCCCCGATGGAATAATTCCTCTCTGCTAGTGTAAAGGTCTTAGAAAAGAAGAAGCAGGGATGATTCTGACCTTGAGCATCCTTTTGATAAAGGACTGCTCAAGCACCAACAGAAGAGGCATCCACCTCTAAAATAAATGGCTTATCAACATCAGGGCGATGTAATATGGGAGCACTGGCAAAATGCGACTTGATGGAAGAGAACGCCTTGGAGACCTCCTCAGACCACATCTTGGGATTTGCTCCCTTCTTGGTGAGGGCTACCAAGGGAGCTACCAAAGTCGAGAAATGGGGAATGAACTGGCAATAATAATTAATGAACCCCATAAAGCGCTGCACCGCTTTAAGAGAATGGGGTTCTTGCCTGTCCATTACAGCCTGTAGTTTGGCAGGAGCCATAGCCAATCCTGGGCAGAGATGATATAGCCCAGGAAAGGTAAGGACTCCTGCTCAAACACACATTTCTCCAGCTTGGCATAGAGGGAGTTTGCCCGTAAGAGGTCGAAGACTTTGTTGACATCCCTCCGGTGAGAGTCTATATCTGGTGAAAAGATGAGAATATCATCCAGACAGACTACTACAGAGGTGGAGAGCATATCCCGGAAGATATCATTGACAAAGTCTTGGAAAACAGCGGGAGCATTACAGAGCACGAAGGGCATCACCAGGTATTCATAATGCCCATCCCTGGTATTAAAAGCTGTCTTCCACTCGTCCCCCTCACGGATGCAAATTAGGTTATAGGCACCATGTAGATCAAGCTTGGTAAATACTCTTGCTCCTCGGAGCCTATCAAAGAGCTCAGAGATTAGGGGCAACGGGTACTTATTCTTGACGGTGATAGCGTTAAGACCCCTGTAGTCAATACATGGACGTAATTCTCCGTTCTTCTTTTGCACAAAGAAGAACCCCGCCCCTGCTGGTGACACCGGTTTGGCGAGCATCACCAGAGGTATAGTGTGGCGGAGAGAAAATGCAGAGGACATGAAATTCCCCTCGGCTCCAGAATCCACACAGAGCTCGGCGGTGAGCATGGATGGACCTACTGTAATTGTCCCCTTAAAGGACAACTTGGTGGAAAATGCCACAGTGTCTAGTGAACCTCCTCCCAAGGTCATTAGACGTGACCGTTTTCCCGACCGCTGTGGACATTTGTTGGCATAATGTCCTAACTGCTTGCAGATGTTACAGACCACGGGTACTCGAGTGGCCCGGGACTTAGGTCCTGCTCGAGAAACCTCCATGGCCTCACGGGAGTCGGGCGCCTGGCTGGAAGATTCTAGAGGTCTGGCGAAGGTGGGAGCCAGCCGAAACCTCTGCCTACACTGGGACCGCTCCAACCTCCGCTCGTGAAAACGGAGGTCGATGTGGGTAGATATGGTGATAAGCTTCTCCAGTGTGGCGGGAATCTCCCAGGTAGCCAAGGCGTCTTTCACATGGCCTGCTAGTCCTCTCCGAAACACAGGAATGAGGACTTTATCCGGCCAGTCCAACTCCGAGGACAGAGTCCAAAATTGGACAGCAAAACAGCTGACCAAGGACGAACTCTGTGAACTTGCCAGAAGTTGAAGCGCCGCATCGTGGGTAACTGAGGTCCTAGAAAGACCTTTTTTAGAGCCTCCAGAAAACGAGGAGCACTCCGCACCACACGGTCGTCACGCTCCCACAGCGGGGTGGCCCACTCCAACGCTCTGCCTGACAGAAGAGATATTACAAAGCCCACTTGTGACCGATCCATGGGGAAACGTGCAGCCAGAAGCTCGAGTTGTATAGAGCACTGACTCACGAATCCCTGACATTGCTTGCTGTCACCAGCAAACTTGTCTGGAAGCGGGAGGTGTGATATTTTGGGGGCAGAGGTGGCAGTGGACACACTGGCTGCAGCCACGCTAGCAGCCTGAACAGAGGCTGCGGTAACATCCACAGCTGAGGTTGTGCGCTCAAGAGCCGCCAACCTACCCTCCAGCTGCTGGATGTCCCGTAGTAGACGCTGGTCATCCGCCATTTTACTAGCCAGACCCTGGCGCTAGTGTTATGTTAGGGTCTGCAGAACGTACCAAATATATGATGTGGAGAGGTGCGTTCGCAGCCCGGGGTCCACCATGCAGGCGGAGCCTGCTGCTAGTAAAATGGCGCAAGAAGCGAACTCTGTTATCCCGCAGAGTCGCCAAAATAAACGCCGTAACGCGCTGTGGCAATATGTGCGAACTCTGTTAATCCACAGAGCCGCTAGGAGTGCCACAGCGCTATATGGCGATGTGTGCGAACTCACTTAACACAACTGAGTCGCAAAATAAACACGCTAGGGCGCTGTCTAGCATTGAAAGCGAACCCTGTTACGTCACAGAGCCGCCTGAGACAAACTTCTGTGTCCTGTCAGGCACCCAGGTACACAGTTAACAGCTAAGCGAACATAGAACGTGATCATGCGCTAATGTCCTCGCGGGAGTCACCCGCAATCTATGGCGTCTGAACGCCAGACCCTGAATATGGCAATCAAACTCCTCACTGGTTATGCCGGTAATCTAGGGCATCTAGGACACTGACCCTGACTAGCTAGCATACCAAACTCCTCACCGATTAAGTCGGTATTCTAGAGGCTTATTTCAGCCGGGCCCTAACCACACACACGCATGACCACACTGGCGCTAAGCATATAATGGTTGACACTAGCGCATGGCGGCCCAGGCATGCCACCCTTTTATAGTAACAGCTACAGGACCTGCCAGAAACAAGGAGCAATGAAACTGTTCCAGAACACCAGTAGTCACAGGACCTTCCTGGCGGACCAATAGGAGCTGCTGCAGTACCTGAGCATGTGACCCCTGATCTCCAATGAGAGATCTCACCTTGGGCATGCTCAGAAGGGGGAAAACAAGGACTTTGTCCTAAAGACGTCTGCTCGCAGGTGCAGCAGTAATTCTCTGCACACTGTTAGACTGGGCGAGACGCTGGGACCAACGTCTAAGCTGAGCAGAGTCCACTGCGGCCGGAGACGAATGGGGGACCACAGCCAGGATGGCTCGAGATTCCCCTTGTGCAGAAGCGGGAACTTGACTCCTAACATACATATAGTCATGCAAAAAGAAAAGAGATGGAGGAATAAAAGGAGGGGGAGACACAGATATAGGCATGTCATGCCCTTCTAAAACCAAAAAAAGTGCCAATCCGACACTGCCAGTCCATTCCTGCCTGCGTGTCGCCGGGTTTGTGCCAGAGCTGCGGTGGACCCTGACGGCCAGCCCCCCTCTCCCAATACTGGTGCCTGTCCGCTGGTGGGTCGAGCGAGCCCCCCTGCGGTGGAGGCAGGTCTAATCATTTTTATTTAAATTGTCTCTCTAATTTGAATGAGTACACTTTAAATCATTTTACAAGGATCTATTGGAGGGCAAGTCTCATGCCAGCAGCTGCGGTAATGCCAGGTCCAGTAGGGTCCAGTAAAGCTGCTGCAGTTAAAAAGCTTTTATAAGGATTGAGCTTGGCGGTCCACCGCAAGGCGTCCTACCGCCACTCCCAGCCCCTGTGCCTTGGGGTGCCTCCCCGATGCTCTTCACTGATTTTCCCGGAGGCCCGAAGCATTTCCTTTGAAAAATTAAGTGTCCAAAGTACAGGTGGTGTAGCTTGCTTAACAGCTGTGTTAATCCGCTGACTAACAGACACTGCTACTAGGCCCAAAATTATTGTTGTTTTTTCGGAAAAACCGAACTCTTCAAAATCTAGTTGCCCCCAGCAACACAACTCTCAAATCCTTATCTTCATCTGCAACCTGGATAAATTCTAATCCGGGTTGTTTTGCATGTAGGACCTCTAAGGCCGGCGTCACACTGGCGACAGAATCGGACGACTGCAATGCGATGAAAAATCGCATTGCAGTCGGACCTATGTTAATCTATGGAGCAGCTCCCAGTATCAGATTTTTTGTGGTCCGTTTTAAACATCCGTGTACAATCGCAGCATGCTGCGATTGTCACCGATTGTCGGTCGACAATCGCCAATGCAAGTCTATGGGAGCGATGAAAAATCGGATTACAAACGGACCACACTGTGTGACTTGCGATGAAATCGCATCGGTGTCCTTTAGAAAAGCCGGCAATTCATCCCGGCTATACTGTAAAATCACACTGACAGCTTTATTAAAGACTAGAAAGAATAGATATATACACATAGAACACATATATATATATATATATATATATACACATGTCATTGTGACATGTGTATATACATATATTTATAGTTCCTAGACTTCTACATACTGTTATAGCCGCTAATTCAATTGCCGGGTTTTGTGAAATCACAGAAGCCGACATGAAATGATACATTGTTTCCACACAGTTAACCATGTCATTTCCTGTATTTTGATATTTGTTTAGAACTTACAATTACATGAGTGTATTTGTGCAAAATTTCAGACATGTAGGGGTTAATTAAAGGTGTAATTTCGTTGAAAAAAAATGCGTGGGCTCCCGCTGTATTTTCTCCACCAGACAGACAAAGCAAGCGAGTGGGGGCAGATAATAATAGCCTAGGGAGGGTACATTTTTTGTGCCCCACTGGCTACTAACATCTGCCCCCAGACACCCCAGAAAGGGCAAATCTATAATTAGATTCGCCCTTTCTGGCACTTTGCCCGTCTATTCCCATTGCCCTGTAGCGGTGGCGAATGGGTTAATAATCTCACCTTACTGTCACCTTGCTATTGAAAGGTGACCTTAAGGTAGGTTAATAATTGAGAGCTGTCAATTAGACAACTATCAATTATTAATCCTATTGAAGTAAATAAAAAAACACACACACACTTTAAGAATAAATAATTTTAATGAAATAAAAACACATTTTTTTTACCATATTTTATTTTACACTTAATCCGTGCGAAGCCATTGATCTCCTAAAATAAAGAAAAAAAAATAAAAAACATTATTCTTACCTATTCCGCCGATCTGTCACGTCCCACGCTGTAATCCTTCACAAAGGGTTAACTAGCTTTGAGCCAAGCAGTGCAAGTAATCCTGCATGCTCAGCTCAAAGCTCCTGAATGAATAAGTTCCTCTCCTGGCGACAGGAGAGGATGTGTTTCATGAATGAAGCTTAATTGATTGTGTCCACTTTCCCTTTAGGTCAGGTCACTAAAGTTAAATTGCCAATAAATCAATTAAGCTCCATTCATGAATCTATTCCTCTACTTTCGCTGGGAGAGGAAGTTATTCATTCAGGGGAATACAGGTCTGAGACAGCATTATTAGCTCTCTGCGACCTGTAACCTGTTAACCCTTTCTGATGGATTACACCGTGGGACCTGACTGTACATCGGATTGGTAAGTATAATTTTGCTTTTTTATTTTATTTTTATTACAGGAAATGGTTTTAGCAGGAAAATAAAATATGGTCAAAAACTGTGTGATTATTTAATTAAACTTATTTTTTATTAAACTGTGTGTGTTTGATTTTTCTTTCATACAATAGGATTAATAATTGATAGTTGTCTAATTGACAGCTATCAATTATTAACCTGCCTTAAGGTCACCTTTCAATACTAAGGTGACATTAAGGTGAGATTAACCCATTCGCCACCGCTACAGGGCAATGGGAATAGACGGGCAAAGTGCCAGAAAGGGCGAATCTAATTATAGATTTGCCCTTTCTGGGGTGTCTGGGGGCAGATGTTAGTAGCTAGGGGGGCACAAAAAAATGTACCCTCCCTAGGCTATTATTATCTGCCCCCACTCGCTTGCTTTGTCTGTCTGGTGGAGAAAATACAGCGGGAGCCCACGCATTTTTTTTCAACGAATTTACACCTTTAATTAACCCCTACATGTCTGAAATTTAGCACACATATACTCATGTAATTGTATGTTTCAAACATATATAAAAATACATGAAATTACATGGTTAAATGTGTGGAAACAATGTATCATTTCATGTCGGCTTCTGTGATTTCACTGAAGCCGGCAATTGAATTAGCGGCTATAACAGTATGTAGAAGTGTAAGAACTATAAATATATGTATATATATATGTCACAATGACATATATATATATATATATATATATATATATATATATATATATATATATATATGTGCTCTATGTGTATATATCTATTCTTTCTTTTGGCATTTAAATACTATTCTTTTGGATCCATTATATGTCAGTTTTGCAAGCCTGCGAGAAAATCTCGCAAGTCGGATGAAAATCGGATGTTACAAGGTACACACACATGCGACTAAATCGCATCTTTGAAGGAAAATCGGATGCCAGAAGGATGTGTGATGTTTTTATTTTGATCCGATTGTCGACCATCTAAAACGGACCGATTTTTTGTGGTTGTGTGTGACTCCAGCCTAAGTGTTTATGTTGCGTCTCTATTATGAATGGGGTGCAAGAATTTCAATTTCGTACCACAGGCACCATTTTTAAAATCAACTGTCATGTCAATTGCCAATCGTGCTACATTATTTAAGTGAGTGCGGTTGTGGGTTGCAGTACATCGGTCGGACGATATAGACGATGCATGCAAGGCTCAACAAGCACCATCAAAATATTCGAAATAGTGCACCAAAAGAATTTGAATTTGTTAAAACTCACTGTTATTGACCAGATACCACATGATATGCCTGATCGGTATAATAATCTAATAACAAGGGAGAGTGTCTGGATTTTTAAACTTGGTACACTGGCCCTGAGGGGTTAAACCTCACTATTGAAAAAGTCACGTAATATATGCATTTTGTTATTTATTTATTTTCATTTATTTTTCCTTGTGTACATTGTTTTTATGTCGTTTTTACTTTGCTTTTATTCAATTTATCTGTTTTTTTTTGTTTTTTTTTCTTTTTTGCAGTCATATTTGCATTTTTAATCATGTGGGTGTTCTGATTAATTGCCTTTTAATTTTCATTTGCTGCTCCACCTTTATATAGCTTTCCTACTCCATTCTATGTATAACTGCCATCTGAGGAAGACGGAGCTATTCCGTTGAAATGCGTTGTGGATATCAATAAATGAAGACTTTTTAATATCAGCTGAATTGCGTCCCTCGCTCTCCTTATGACCGGATTGCTTTATCATCACTTATGTCTGATCCTCTCTTGAGGTACCCGACCGGAGCTGCAACGGACAACCTTAATCTCATCTGCCTTTATCGCCAGCCTGGGGCTCCTTTGAAACCGTCTATCTGAATTTGGTTGCAAAATTATTGTCTGGGTTAGAAGCAGTTAAAAATTTGTAATTAGATCTACAGCTGGTGGCTACTCCGCTGACTAGCAGACACTGCTGCTAGGCCCAAAATTATTGTCCAGGCAAGATGCAGTTAAAAATTTGTAATTATATCTACAGCCGGTGGCTACTCCGCTGCCTAGCAGACACTCAAGCTTTGGAGCAGACCTCTGATTCCCAGACTATAGTATGAGTAAACAGCTCTAGTCTTCACACTCAACCATCTGTGTTACCCCAAGCCATAGTGTATGTAGTTTCTTACGGTTAAAAGGGGGGTGAGGAAAGACCCAACCCACCTGTAATTGACGACGCCAACGTCACGTAAAACACAGCAAGGGGACTCCAAAAAGAGTCTCCATTTTTTCCAAAAATTTGAGGCACAGACACCACTTAAGTAGCATCAATTGCCCCAGAGTTGCTTTAAAACGGTTGGTGAGGTGATTTTACCAAATCCTCAAGCTTTTACTCTCCCCAGGATGACACAGGGGTAGAAAAGTCCTTGCAGATCCATGATTTGTTCATCTTTATGAACTTGAGTCTGTCTACATTCTCAGTGGACAGCGGCGTGCGCTTATCTGTCAGACTCAGCACACCACCAGCAGCGCTGAACACACGTTCAGAGAGAACAAAAATGATTATTAATTTGAAAGCTGGTGGAGCTTAGTATAGATGGCCTATTAGAATGAGAACCACACACTGCTACAGGCCCAAAATTATTCTACAGGCAAGATGCAGCTAAAAATAATTATTAATTTGAAAGCTGGTGGAGCTTAGTATATATGGCCTATTAGAATGAGTACCACACACTGATACAGGCCCAAAATTATTCTACAGCCAAGATGCAGCTAAAAATAATTATTAATTTGAAAGCTGGTGGAGCTTAGTATAGATGGCCTATTAGAATGAGTAAACAACACTGCTACAGGCCCAAAATTATTTTCCGGCCTAGATGCAGCTACAAATTATTAGCAATTTTAAAGCTTAAAACGTTGGTGAGGTGATTTTACCAAATCCTCAAGCTTTTACTCTCCCCAGGATGACACAGGGGTAGAAAAGTCCTTGCGGATCCATGATTTGTTCATCTTTATGAACGTGAGTCTGTCTACATTCTCAGTGGACAGCCGCGTGCGCTTATCTGTCAGCACACCACCAGCAGCGCTGAACACACGTTCAGAGAGAACGCTGGCTGCGGGGCATGACAAGATCTCCAAGGCGTGAGTGGCGAGCTCCAGCCATTTATCCAGATTGGAAGCCCAAAAAGAGCAAGGGTCCAGTGACACAGTCATGGCTTCGATGTTCAGTTGGAGATACTCCTGTACCATCGTCTCTAGGCGTTGACTATGTGTCTGACTTCTTGTCTCTGTGGCCTTGCAAAGGATGGGCTAAAAAACTGGTGAAAGGATTCCGCAAAATTGCTGTGAACACCAGCAGATACTGTGTTTCTGTTACGGTTTGAGTGCTGAACACTGGACAGTCCCACGGTTGGCAAGTTATAACTGTGAGATTCACTACGTGCACCACTGGTGTTTTGTGGAAAAGCACATCTAAGATTCTGCAACACTCTCTGCTGATACTCCTGCATGCGTGAATCCCTTTCTATGGCTGGAATTATTTCGGCAAATTTACTTTTGTACAGGGGATCTAACAGTGTGGCTACCCAGTAGTCAGGATTATTTCGAATTCTGACAATTCGAGGGTCATGTTGCAGGTAGTGCAGCAAGAAGGCACTCATGTGTCTTGCGCATCGGGAGCACCAAGTCCCTGTTGTGTTGGTGGCGAGGTACGACTCATGCTTCCTTCCTCTGCCCTCTCCCCCCAACCTCGCACAACAGAAATGTGATCAAGGTCTCCCTCATCTGATGAGTCTTCCATGCCCATCGCCAGTTCGTCATCCACTTCTTCCTGGGCTCCTGCACCTTCCTCACTAGTTTGGCTACTACCATGTGCCCTGGTTAATCCCTCTCCCCCACCCTCCCATGCCAGCTGCCTTGGTGCTGCCGACCGTCTGGACCTTGCAGATGTTAGCCCTTCCGCATACAACTCCTCCTCCTCTACTTCCTCCACCTCCTCTTGTTCCACCACCTGACTCCGAATTCTGTTTAACATCTGCTCCAGCATGTAAATTACCGGAATAGTCATGCTGATAATGGCATCATCAGCACTAAACATCTTCGTGGCCATTTCAAAACTGTGCAGAAGGGTGCATAGGTCCCTGATCTGAGACCACTCCTCCAGCGTGATTTGCCACACCTCTGGATCTCGTTGGCCCAGGCTATAATTCAGAACGTATTGCACCAGGGCTTGTTGGTGCTGCCACAGTCGCTGCAACATGTGCAGAATTGATTTCCACCGTGTTGGCACATTGCATTTTAACCGGTGAAGTGGCAGGCCCAATGACTTCTGTAGATATGTAAGTCGCTGAGCTGCGGGATGCGAACGGCGGAAGTGAGCACACAGCGACCGTGCCCTCTGCAGAAGGCCATGTAGTCCGGGATAGTGGGCTAAAAATTGCTGGACATCCAGGTTCAACACGTGAGCCATACAAGGCACGTGTGTGACATTGCCCGGCGAAGGGCCGCACCCAGATTTGCGGCATTGTCGCACACGGCCTTCCCTGGTTGCAGGTCCAGTGGAGACAACCATTCATGAAACTGGTTCTCCAGAGCTGACCACAACTCCTCAGCTGTGTGACTCACATTTCCCAGACATTTCAACGTAAAAACCGCCTGATTACGTTGAGCCCTTCTGCCAGCATAGCAAGGAGGTGTGCTGCAGGATCCCTTCTGTGCAGTTAGAAAGCCCGTGGCATGACCAGACAGGCTTTGGGTGCAGGTGGAGGACCGAGAGGAGGTTGAGGAGGCAGAAGCAGTGGAGGAACTTCGAGATAAAGAGAATTGACACACAACTCATGGGGACGGCAAGACTTGGACAGCAGCCCCTTGTCCTGCTGTCACCATAGTTACCCAGTGCCCAGTCAGCGACATGTAACGCCCCTGTCCATGCCTACTCGTCCAAGTGTCTGTGGTGAAATGCACCCTGTCACACACTGAGTTTCTCAAAGAAGCGGTGATGTTGTGTGTGACATGCTGGTGGAGCGCAGGCACACCTTTCTTTGAGAAGTAGTGCCGACTGGGCATTTGGTACTGGGGCAGAAAGGCAGCATTTCTGTAGCCAAGAGCTTGCAGATGGTGAAATTCAACCTCTAAGCTTTCTCATGGCTAGGAGGAAATGGTCTTTTACTTGTCCACATCTTAGTGACCGAGGGCTGGCTGTTGTGCCTAGACGGGGTAGAGTAGGGTGTCCCCGGACAACTGACGGTCTGTGAGGAAGATGCAGGCCCAAAAGTTAGGTTGCCTTGATCCAAAGGTGGTGCTCTCGATGTCGGAGAGCGCTCAACACCAGCTGGTGTTTCCACTTCCAAATGAACTGATGACCTGCCAATCTGACTGGCTGTTGCTGGTAAAGAGGTGCCAGGTCTGAGTCTCAAAACAGGTCTGACTGCTGTCCCCCCAGTCACAGAGGATGAAGAGGCCGCGGTCGCGGATGCACAAGATGGGGCAGACGGTGGTTGGGCCAGCCTGCTAGGCCGCATTGTAGCACAGTGAGTTTGCCACTGCAACTTATGCTTCATATCCATGTGACGGTTCATGCATGAAGTACTCAAACTATGGATTTTTTGGCCTCTACTTAGCTTTTGGTCACAAATGTTACAGATACCACGAGTTGGGTCATCCTTATCGATGTTAAAAAATGCCCAGGCTATGCAAGGCTTAGAACCCATGCGACCTGAAGAGCCACTTTGACTTGTGGTCAGAGGCAGAGTTGTGGTTGAGGATGCAGTTGGTGACGTGCTTCCAGTACTACGTCTCTGTCCAGGAAGGCGCACCCTGACCTCGTCGTCACTCGAATCCTCCTCCACCTCCTCTGCTGACCTTAAGTGGGATCTACAACCTCGGCATCATCACCCTGTGTGTTCTCACCCCCGTCGTCCTCAGAGCCAACCTCTTCCTGCCCTGACACAAAACTCAAGTTGTCGCTCACATCTGGTATTTGAGTCTCATCATCGTCTTCCTCATTGTCTCCACCAACAGGAGTTACAGTTTGGGAACGAGGGTCTACATTATGAGCAGAACCTTCTTCATCTGGTCCTGGATCAGAATCAAACATTCTGGGCATCAGTGCAGATCATTTCCTCGTCTGGATTCACAGAAGCTGTGGAGACGACCTCTGATTCCCAGGCTATAGTATGAGTAAACAGCTCTGCAGACTCAACCATCTGTTCTACCCCATACTCAGACGGGCGTGGAGATTGGCTGTGAGAGCAGTGCGATTGGGGTGACACCTCTGAGGACTGGAGTTTTTGTGTTGTTGAAGTTGAGGTGGAGAGCCGACTTAAAGGAACACTTGATATCTGTTGAAGCACCTTATTTTTTTGTGCCTCATCTGGAATTTGGGAGCCCGTAAGAAAGGGATCGTACCACATTGTCCACTAAAATAAGTAGACATCTTAGTTTGGCTGGAAGATGGTCTTTCTTCTGCAGATGTTACTGTTGCTTTAACACCTACCCCACTGACACAACATTTTTTTCCCTTCACAACACGCCTATTCCCCTTCTCACCAGCAGCAGGCCTTTTGCCACTCATTTTGGTGGTTACCTAATTGACAACTGTGGAGTTGTTTCCACAAAAAACGATGGCTGCAAAAAATTCTTAGTATTTGAACGCCAGGGTGGAGCTTTGTATAGATGGCCTAATACAATGAGTACCACAGACTGCTACTATGCCCAAAATTATTGTCCAAGCAACATGCAGATAGAATTTTTTTTTGTTTTTTTAAGGCTGGTGGAGCTTTGTGTAGATGGCCTAATACAATGAGTACCACAGACTGCTACTATGCCCAAAATTATTGTCCAAGCAACATGCAGATAGAATTTTTTTTTGTTTTTTAAGGCTGGTGGAGCTTTGTATAGATGGCCTAATACAATGAGTACCACAGACTGCTACTATTATGCCCAACAATATAATGTTGTCCAAAGGCAACATGTTTGTCAGAAATAGATATTTCTTTTTGTTTTTTAAGGCTGGTGGAGCTTTGTATAGATGGCCTAATACAATGAGTACCACAGACTGCTACTATGCCCAAAATTATTGTCCAAGCAACATGCAGATAGATTTTTTTTTTTTTTAAGGCTGGTGGAGCTTTGTAGAGATAGCCTAATACAATGAGTACCACAGACTGCTACTATGCCCAAAATTATTGTCCAAGCAACATGCAGATAGAATTTTTTTTGTTTTTTAAGGCTGGTGGAGCTTTGTATAGATGGCCTAATACAATGAGTACCACAGACTGCTACTATGCCCAAATTATTGTCCAAGCAACATGCAGATAGATTTTTTGGTTTTTTTTTAAGGCTGTGGAGCTTTGTAGAGATGGCCTGATAGAATGAGTAGCACACACTGCTACTATGCACACAATTATTGAACAGGATAGATGCAGCGAATAATTAGGAGTGATTTGAACTCTGGTGTAGCTGACAAAAAGTGATAGCAACCGCTGTAACCTAGCCCTGAAAAGGGCTGCAATTACAAATAGTCACTGTCCCAAGTTGACCTATCTGTCTATTTAAGAGTGTGCACAGACCTGCCTGCTAAAACTGCTAGGAACTGATGTAACGTAGCCCTCAAAAGGGCTGCAATTACGAACTAGTCTCTACTCCCTAAACCTTCCTCTCTATTTCTCAGCGATTTCGCTTGCAAGTCGCTGTTGCACAATGCACACACAATATAGTGCTAACAGCAGCAGTGCTGTCTAACACTGAGCTGTAGCACGGAGAAAATGGTGGCGAGGGGGGAAATGACTTGGTCTTATAGGGCAAGGACATGTGACATACACAGCCAATGACACATGCCCTTGCTTGTGTGAAAAAAAGTACCTCGCTCCGTGTGAGCGCTGCTGATAGGCTGACAGACTGCACCGCCCACTGGAAATTCGGGAAAGAGAAAAAAAAATGGAGATCTTCATTATCTCGGCAGAGATCCATGCCATGCCCTCCCCTCGCCGCTGGACACTCAAAATGTGTATTAACAGTGATTCTCAGCATAACTGTTAAAAAATCCAGTGACGATTTGGGTGCACGAACAGTTATCGAACATAACCTCGAACAGCCGGATTATTTCAAAATCGTTTGGGTTCGTCGAACGACTCGAACACCGCACAAAACAGCTCGAATTTGAAATTGGCGAACAGTTCTAGTCGAACACCACTCATCTCTAGTAACGATTAAATCAGACAACTGTTAATCCTTGCTCTGTGCCTCTGTGTCACTTCATCCAATTACCTGTGATACAGTTGCGATCACAAGATGAACGGAGTGGCGTTACAGTTGCGATCAAAAGATAACCAGAGTGGCATCTGGAAGAGCTGAAGACAGCGGATGGTAAGTATAATACTAAGGGCAGTGAATGAAGATTAGTAGCACCAATCCAGTGCAGAAATAAAAAAAAACACGCTGGTGTGATGCTTTCAAATAAGCTCTGGAGGCAGATTCTCATGCAGATCTGTGTCCAGCCCATAGCCTGGTGCAGCTCATTTACATATAAGAAAAGCGTGGAATAAAGGCATCGTATTACAGATACCAAGGTATCGTTTTATTCAGCTTCCTTTGACCTGCATACCCATGGAGACGGTTTAGGAGAATTGATCCTACTGACAGATTCCTTTTAAAGTTACAGTTGTCCTGTTGTTACCATTTATATTAAAAGGAATCAGTCAGCAGAATTTCACCCCTAAACTATTTCTATGCACATGGAACTCTTTCAAAGACAAGTTCAGCAATACCTGTACATGGCCTTTCCACTCCTTCATTACTGAGAAATCAGTGTTTGAATTGATACACAAGTGATACTGAAATGCTTTTTGTGTGAGGAAGCACTTTGCAAGCTTCTGTCACTCCAGCTCTTTTCCCTGCTTAGCACCTGCTCTTCCTGCTTGACTTACTGCACCTGTGCATGAAGTCACATGGCATAAAAGCTGTCAGTCAGTCAATCAAGTGCTGGGTAGAGATCTTGCCAGAGTGACAGGCTTGATGAAGAGGTTCTATGTGCCAAAAGCACTTCAGTCGTATTTGCATATCCATTCAAACTTTGATTTCTCAGGAACAGTGGAACAAACTATCTAGGTAAAGATATTACTGGATTCGTCTTTGAAAGTGCTAAATTTTTTAGGATGGGGGGATATCAATCTTGTTGACATGTTCTTTTTAAGCTATCCTCTTTCCAAAAATGACTTGAACAGTGTTAGTCACTCTGTGGCTTGGGACTATACAATAGCAAACGTTGATCTGATATCTGTGAAAAGTAGCACCATAAGGCCAAAAGACCGTAGGTATGTTTAGAGCAATTCTGAGGATTCTGAGTGAATGGTGCAATGTCCTATGGGTTAAGGTACTGCCACACTAAGCGATCTCGCTAGCGATCACGATAACGACGCAAGCTAACGAGATCGTTGGTGTGATCGCTTTAAGGTCGCTAGTAGCTGCCAAACAGGAGATCTCATAAACAACTCATCAGCGGTCAGCGATCTGTTTAACGACTTTGGCGGTCGTTAGGATCTGTCATTAGCATGTACTGAGCACAACCTTTTCCACGCCCCTCAGCACAGATATATGTTATATATGTGTTATAATTTATGTTTTGACCGCGTCATGAAAGACGACGTATAGCGCTCCCTTTCATTGTTCTCGAGTGCTTCTGATTCATAGGAATTTCCAGCATCGCTCCTGCTCTCTGCGTCCTGCTAGCCTGCTTTGCAGCTACTGCGATCCTCTCTGTGACGCAAAAGAAAATCTAGTCCCGCCTGCCTGCTTCTGCAGCTACTGCGATCCACTCTGTGACGCTAAAAAAACCTAGTCCCGCCTGCGCCGCTGTCATATGCGTCACCAACGAGGTCGCTCGTCGTTCGCAAAAGGTGTCAAACTTAGCGATATAGGCTCACCAGCGGGACGCCAACGATCAAAAAACGGTCCAGAACGTTCGTGAACGATCAGCGACATCACAGCAGGGGCCACATCGCTGCTACATGCCACATACAGCGACGTTGCTAACGAGATCGCTAAATAGTGACGTAGTAGCGATCTCGTTAGCGATCTCGTTAGCGATCTCGCTTAGTGTGGCATACCCTTTAGGCTCTGGAAGACAGTGAAAGACCTACAATGTCATGGTTGGATGGAAAAGGCCTACAGCAACTTAAGAGATGGAAATATAAGCTGGTCAAGACAAGGAAATGGTAAACCTGAAGATTTACAGTACAATGGATGATATACAAGCAAAGTGAAGGAATAAGCAGAGCCTTAACTAAGGTTAAAGTTCAGGCCGAAAGGTTGCGCAAGTATGAGAGCTTTATACAGTACCAAAATGGAAGTAATTTGATTGGTTAGTCAACTGGCATGTATATAACCTGATATGTCCACAGAGCCTGAAGTCCTAATCACCAACTCCAGTTGTGCAGATGACAGATTATGATCACCAAATAAAATATCAAAACATTTAAACTGATCCCATCATTTTGTTGGAACATTCATTATTACAATAAAAAGGATTGCATTTCTGTTTGGCAGGTGGAAAATATTTTTCCTTTTATTGTTCGTCATCATCAGCATCTAGTGTTTGGTATTCAAACAAGGTTTATATAGTGTTAACTGGACAAGGCTGTTATCCATTAATCGGAAGATCCTATATGTAGATGTATAATTCAAATTTACGACTGCAAAATTGCACTAATACAGAAAAAAAGATAACATATACTAAGAATATTTTTTTCAGAAAATGTATGCATTTTTAAGATCTTTCTTATGCCCAAAGATTTTCCTACTTGCTCACTAGAGCATAACATTTTTCATGGAAACCCCCTAATTGTTTTGTAGTTTATTCAGGAATTTGTGGGGGATTTTCCACTATCCAAATGAGACAAGAATGAACTAACAATTATTCCATATTTCACTTATATTGTTACTCATGTAATGTAATAGTATTTATATACTAATGAATATTCTTTCTAGTAGGCAAAAATTGCATATTCATTTTTTGGATATTTCAAAATTGTAACTAAAGTTTATTTAGGATATCTCTTGCTCTTCATGAATCATGTTACAACAGATTCTGGAGTATTTGCGGCAACCTACACAAAATATATTAGAAGAGCTATTTAAGAAATACCCTAAAAATTTATTTAACCCGTGAAGTATATATTTCTTACATAATTCCGCTATGCAAAAGCCCTAGGAAGACCACTTTTGTAGGACCATTTTTCCCTTCAATCCCTGCTGCAAGTCTTTTGGTGTACAGTATGTCTCTAGCATGCTAAGGTCTCATCTCTCGAGATCTTGGTGCCGAGATCTCCATCTGCGCATGCGCCGCCCCCGGCAGCCATTTTCCCGGAGTCCACCGCATAGTAAACCATAGAAGTGCGGGGGCTCCGGGCTTTCACAAAATGTCGGCAGAGCCCCTGCATCACCAAACACCCGCAGTGTCGCACCTTATGGATCATCTGGTCCAACCCCCTGCTCAAAGCAGGATTCACTATATCATCCCAGACAGATGTCTGTCCAGCCTCTGTTTAAAGACTTCCATTGAAGAAGAACTCACCACCTCTCGTGGCAGCCTGTTCCACTCATTGATCACCCTAAC
Source organism: Oophaga sylvatica (assembly GCA_033576555.1). NCBI lineage: Eukaryota > Metazoa > Chordata > Amphibia > Anura > Dendrobatidae > Oophaga > Oophaga sylvatica. Next base: position 377,899,082 of record JARQOD010000002.1, read on the forward strand.
TGTCAAAAAGTTTTTTCTAATATCTAATCTGAGTCTCCTCCCATTCAGATTCATCCCATTGCTTCTAGTCTTTCCTTGTGCAAATGAGAATAAAGATGATCCTTCTACAATGTGACAGCCCTTGAGATATTTGTAGACAGCTATTAAGTCTCCTCTCAGTCTTTTTTTTCGCAAGCTAAACAATCACAAATCCTGTAATCGTACCATTCTGGTAGCTCTTCTCTGAACTTGCTCCAGTTTGTTGATGTAATTTTTTTAAATGTGATGCCCAAAACTGGATACAGTATTTCAGATGAGGTCTGACCAAAGAGGAGTAGAGGGGAATAATGACTTCACGTGATCTAGACTGTATGCTTCTGTTAATACATCCCAGAATTGTATTTGCATTTTTTGCTGCTGCATCACACTTTTGACTCATGTTCAGTCTGTGATCTATTAGTATACTCAAGTCTTTTTCACATATGCTGTTGCTTAGCCCTATTCCTCCCATTCTGTATATGCTTTTTTCATTTTTATTGCCCAGATGTAGTACTTACTATTTACCCTGTTAAAAACTATTCTGTTAGTTGTTGCCCACTGCTCCAGTTTCTTTATATCTTTTTGAATCCTCTCTCTTCTCTAGTATTAGCTATCCCTCCTAGCTTTGTGTCATCAGCAAATTTAATCAGTTTACCCTCAATTCCTTAATTTAAATCATTGATAAAGATGTTGAACAATACAGGGCCCAGGACAGAGCCCTGTGGTACCCCACTTGAGACATTCTTCCAACTGGATGTGCAGCCATATACAACCACTCTTTGGGTCTGATCACTAAGCTAGTTATGAATCCACCTAACGGTTGCCTTGTCCATTCCATACTTAGTCATTTTTTCAATAGGGATAGTGTGAGATACTTTGTCAAATGCTTTGCTGAAGTCGAGATGTACTATATCTACAGCATTTCCTTGATCCACTCAGTCAGTGATTCTGTCATAGAAGGAAATTAAGTTAGTCTGACATGACTTATTAGTTAAAAACCCATGCTGATTCTGGTTTATCACTTCATTATTATCCAGGTACTTACATACATGTTGTTTAATAATTTGTTCAAAGATCTTTCCGGGTATAGAAGTCAGACTCACCGGCTTATAGTTCCCTTGGTCCAACTTCTTTCCCTTTTTGAAGCTAGGAACAACATTTGCTCTTC
>JARQOD010000002.1:377900367-378009801 GCA_033576555.1 Oophaga sylvatica
TTCCCCAATTTTTTGCTGCTCCCCCTTTATATAGCTTTCCTACCCCTTTCATTTAACTCCCTCTGAGAAGAGGGGACTATTCCTTTGAAATGCTTGTGGATATCAAAATGAAATTTTTTAAATATCACTAATTCGCCCCTCCTCTCCTTATGACCGTTTGCTTTTCATCATTATTCGATCCTCTCTTGGGGTCCCCGCCGGAGTGCAACGAAAACCCTTAACTCTTGCCTTTATCGCCACCCGGGGGGCTCCTTTGAACCGCATTGTTTTTGGGTTGAAAAAATTATTGTCGGGTAGAAGCAGTTAAAAATTTGTAATTAATCTACCGGGGGCTACTCCGCTGATAGCAACCTGCCGGCCAAAAATTATTGTCCGGGCAAACTTTAAAAAATTTTAATTTATCTACACCGTGGCTACCCCGCTCCCTGCAGCACCATTTTGGGAGAAACCTCTGTTCCCCAACTATAGTATGAGTAAAACTCTATCTTCACACTAAACCCCATCTGTGTTCCCCAAACCCAAGTGTATTAGTTTCTTAGGTTTAAAAAGGGGGGGTGAGGAAAGACCCAACCCACCTGTAATTGACACGCCAACGTCAGTAAAACACAGAAAGGGGGCTCCAAAAGAGTCTCCTTTTTTTCCAAAAATTTGAGGCACAGACACCACTTAAGTAGCATCAATTGCCCAGATTTGCTTAAAACGGTTGGGAGGTATTTTCCCAAAATTCCTCAAGCTTTTACTCTCCCGGGATGACACAGGGGAGAAAAGTCCTTTCGTCCTGATTTGTTCATCTTTAGAATTGAGTCGTCTCATTCTCATGGACAGCGGGTGCGCTTTTCTGTCAGACTCAGCCACCACCCCAGCGCTGAACACATCAAGAGAAAAAAAAATATTTTTAATTTTAAAGCTTGGAGCTTTGTAAAGATGGCCTTTAAATGAAACCCACACTGCCAGGGCCCCAAAAATTTTTCTACAGGGAAGTGCACTAAAAAAAATTATTAATTTTAAAGTGGTGGAGCAGTATATAGGCCATTTAAAGATACCACACCGAACGGGCCCCAAAAAAATTCTACAGCCCAAATGCAGTAAAAATAAATTTTTAATTTGAAATGGTGGGGCTTAGTATAAGGCCTATTTGAAGAGTAAACACACCTGCTACGGCCAAAAAATTTTTTGCCAGATGCAGCTAAAATTTATTAGAATTTTAAAAGCTTAAAAACGTTTTGGTGAGGAATTTTACCAATCCCAAGTTTTACCCCCCCAGGATGACCGGGGTAAAAAGTCCCTTTCGGGCCATGTTTTGTCATCTTTATGAAGTGAGTCTGTCTACATTCTCAGGGACAGCCGCGTCGCTATCTGCGCACACCACCAGCAGCGCTGAACACACGTTAAAGGAAAAACCCTGGCTGCGGGCAGACAAGATCCCCAAAGGCGTGAGTGGCGATTCCACCATTTCCCCAATTGGAAGCCCAAAAAGAGAAAGGGCCCCAGGACGTCAGGGCTTCGTGTTCATTTGGGAGATACCCTGTACCATGTCTCTACTTGACTAGTGTCTACTTTTTTGTCTCCTGGGGGCCTTTGAAAAAGGATGGGCTAAAAAACGGTGAAAGGATTCCGAAAAATTGCTGTGAACACCAGAGATACTTGTTTCTGTTAGGGGTTTTGATGTGAACACTGGACAGCCCCAGGGTTTGGGAAAGTTTAATGTAGTTTCCCCATACGGCCCACTGGTTTTTTTGTGGAAAAACCCTCAAAGTTCTGCAACACCTTGCTGATACTCCTGCATGCGTAAAACCCCTTTAGGGCTGGAATTATTTGGGGCAAATTTACTTTTGTAAGGGATCAACATGGGGGCTACCAGTAGCAGGATTATTTCGAATTTTGACAATTCGAGGGTATGTTCAGGGTGCAGCAAGAAGGGACTCATGTTCTTTCCATGGGGGGGGCCCAAATCCCTGTTTTTTTGGTGGGGGTACACCCTGCTTCTTCCTCTGCCCTCTCCCCCCAACCTCGCACAAAGAAAGTGATCAAAATCCCCTCACTGAGAGTCTCCTGCCACGCCCTTTTTTCATCCACTTTTTTTTCCCGGGGTCCCCACCTTTTTCACAGTTTGGCTTACCTGTCCCTGGTTTTAAACCCCCCCCCCCCCCCCCCCCCCCCCATGCCAGCTGCCCTTGGGGCTGCGACCGTTGGCCCTTGCAGAGTTGCCCTTCCGCATAAAAAACCCTCCCCCTTCTACTTCCTCCCCCTCCTCTTGTTCCACCACCGCTCCAAATTTTGTTTAACATCTGCTCCAAAATTTAAATTTCCCGGAAAGTTTGCGAAAAGGGCATCACGCACTAAACACTTCGGGGCCCATTTCAAAACTGGCAAAAGGGGTGAAGGGGTCCCTGATCTGAGACCACCCCTCCAGCTGATTTGCACACCTCGGATCTGTTGGCCCAGGCTTAATTCAAACTTTTGCCCAGGGCTTTTTGGGTGCTGCCACAGTCGCTGCAACATTGCAGAATTGTTTTCCACGTTTGGACATTGCATTTTAAACCCCGGTGAAGGGGCAGGCCCCAATGACTTCTTAGATATGAAAGTCGTGAGCGCGGGTGCGAACGGCGGAATGGCACACACGACCGGCCCTCTGCAAAAGGGCCCATGTAGCGGGATAGTGGCTAAAAATTGCGGGACATCCAGGTTCAACACGGAGCCATAAAAGGGCACGGTTGACATTGCCCCGGCGAAGGGCCCGCCCCCAGTTTTGCGGCATTGTCGCACAGGGCCTTCCCGGTTGCAGGTCCATGGAACAACCTTTCATGAAACTGGTTCTCCAGAGCTGACCACAATCCTCACTGGTTTTACTCACATTTCCCACATTTCAACGTAAAAACCGCCTTTATTTCTTGAGCCCTTCGCCAGCATGCAAGAGGGGCTGCAGGATCCCTTCTGGCATTTTAAAAGCCCGTGGCAGACCAACAGGGTTTGGGGGCAGGTGGAGGACCCAAAGGGGGTTGAGGAGGCAGAAGCATGGGGGAACTTCGAGATAAAGAAATTGACACACAACTCATGGGACGGCAAGACTTGGCAGCAGCCCCCTTTCCTGCTGTCACCATGTTACCCCCGTGCCACGCACATGTAACCCCCTGCCCCTGCCTACCGTCCCCTGTCTGTGGGGAAATGCACCCCGTCAACACTGAGTTTCTCAAAAAAGCGGTGTGTTGTGTGTGACATTGGTGGGGCGCAGGCACACCTTTCTTTTAGATTGTGCGACTGGGCATTTGGGTCTGGGCAGAAAGGGGCCTTTCTGTACCAAAGCTTGCAGATGGTGAAATTTAACCTTAAGCTTTCTCATGGCTAAAGGGAAAAAGGTTTTTTCTTGTCCACATCTTAGGACCCAGGGCTGGCTGTTTTTGCCTAGACGGGGTAGAGTAGGGTGTCCCCCGAAACTGCGGTCTTAGGAAGACAGGGCCCCAAAAAATTAGTTGCCTTGACCAAAGGGGGTGCTCCGATGCGGAGAGCGCTCAACACCCACTTTTTTTCCACTTCCCAAAGAATGATGACCTCCAATCGACTGTGTTTGGGGAAAGAGGTCCCCGGTCTGGTTCAAAACAGGGCCTGCTGTCCCCCCATCAAAGGAAGAAGGCCGGGTCGCGGATGCACAAGTGGGGCGACGGTGGTTGGGCCCGCCCCCCCCCCGGCCGCATTGTGCACAGTGAGTTTGCCCTGCAACTTTCTTCATATCCATTGAGGGTTCATGCAAAATACTAAAACTTTGGATTTTTTGGCCTTTCTTAGCTTTGGGCACAAAATGTTACAGATACCACGAGTTTGGGGCATCCTTATCGATGAAAAAATGCCCAGCTATGCAAGGGTTGAACCCCCTGCACCTGAAAAGCCACTTTTACTTTTGGTCAAGGCAGAGTTGTGGGTTTAGGGGCGTTTGGGACTCTTCCAGACACTCTCTGTCCAGGGGGCCACCCCGCCCCCGCGTCACCGAAAACCCCTCCACCTCCTCTGCTGACCTTAATGGGGCTACAACCCCGGGATCATCCCCCTGTGTTTCTCACCCCCGTCGTCCTCAGAGCAACCTTTCCCGCCCCGAACAAAACTCAAGTTGTCGCTCACATTGGATTTTAGCTACACGCTTCCTCATTGTCTCCACCAAAAGGAGTTAAGTTTGGGAACGAGGGGCTACATTATGAGCAGAACCTTCTTCATCGGTCCTGGATCAGAATCAAACATCTGGCATCAGGCAGATCATTTCCTCGTCTGGTTTTCACAGAAGCGGGGAACACCTCTGATCCCAGGCATAGAGAGAAAACACTCTGAACTCAACCATCTTTTCTCCCCCCATACCAGACGGGCATTGGGGCGGGATTGGGGGGGGAACACCTCTGGATGGAGTTTTTTGTTGTTGAATTTGAGGGGGAAGCCACTTAAGAACACTTGATTCTTTGAAGCCCTTTTTTTTTTGTCCTCATCTGGAATTTGCAGCCCCGTAAAAAAGGGATCGTACCCATTGTCCACTAAAATAATAGACACTTAGTTTGGCGGGAAGATGGTCTTTTTTCGCAGATTTACTGTTGCTTTAACCCCAACCCCATGACACAACATTTTTTTCCCTTCACAAACGCCTATTCCCCTTTCACCAGCACGGGCCTTTTGCCACTCCCCTTTTGGGCCAAAAAATTAGGTTTTTTCCAAAAAACATGCGAAAAAATTTTTTGTTTTTAAACCCCCGGTGGGCTTTGTATGATGGCCTAATACAATGATACCAAACTGCACTGGGGCCCAAAATTATTGTCAAGCAACTGCAGATAGAATTTTTTTTGTTTTTTTAAAGGTGGGGGAGCTTTTTTAAAGGCCAATACAATGAAACCACAGACTGCTACTACCCAAAAATTTTTGTCCAAACAACATCAGATAGAAATTTTTTTTTTTTTTTTTTAAGCCTGGGGGAGCTTGTAAGATGGGTAATACAAGATACACGACTGTACTATGCCCAATTATTGTCCCAAGCAACATGCAGATAGATTTTTTTTTGTTTTTAAGGCTGGGGGAGTTTTGTAGAGATGCCTAATACAATGAGTACCACAGACTGCTACTATGCCAAAATTATTGTCCAAGCAACATGCAATAGAATTTTTTTTGTTTTTTAAGGCTGGTGGAGCTTTGAAATAGATGGCCTAATACAATGAGTACCACAGACTGCTACTATGCCCAAATTATTGTCCAAGCAACATGCAGATAGTTTTTTTTGGTTTTTTTTTAAGGCTCGTGGACTTGTAGAGAGGGCCTGAAGAATGAGTAGCACACACTGCTACAATGCACCAATATTGAACAGGATAATGCGCGAATAATTAGGAGTAAATTTGAACTCTGGTGAGCTGACAAAAAGTGATAGCACCGCTGTAACCTAGCCCTGAAAAGGGCTGCAATTACAAATAGTCACTGTCCCAAGTTGACCTACACAATATAGTGAAACAAAAGCAGTGCTGTCTAACACTGAGCTGAACAGGGAAAATGGGGCGAGGGGGAAATACTTGGCCCTTAAATAGGGCAAGGACATGTACATACACACCAATGACACATGCCCTTCTTTTTAAAAAAAAAAAAAACCCCGCTCCGTTTTACGCTGTTTTATATGCCCAAGACTGCACCGCCCACTGGAAATTGGGGAAAAGAAAAAAAAATGGAGACTTCATTATTGGGCCCGAGATCCATCCCCAAGCCCCCCCCTCCCCGCCCCCTAAAAAAAATGTGTTTTTAACAGTGATTCCAGCATAACTTTTAAAAAAAATCCAGTGACGTTTTGGGGTGCACAAACCCCTTTTATCGAACATAACCTCAACACCCGGGTTTAAATTTTTAAAATTTTTTTGGGTTCGTCGAACGACCGAACCCCCCCAAAAAACCCGCTCGTTTTTGAAATTGGCAACAGTTCTAGCCGAACACCACCATCTCTAGTAACGATTAAATCAGACAACTGTTAACCTTGCTCGTGCCCCTGTGTCACTTCTAAATTACCTGTGATACAGTTGCGATCACAAATAAAGGGAGTGGCGTTACGTTGCGATCAAAAGAAAACCAGAGTGGCATCGGAAAGCGAAGACAGCGGAGGGGTAAGTAAAAACTAAGGGAAAGTGAATGAAAAATTAGTAGCCCCAATCCAGTGAAAAAAATTTTAAAAAAAAACACGCTGGTGTATGCTTTAAAAAAAAGCTCTGGAGGCAATTCTCATGCAAAATCTGTGTCCAGCCCATAGGGGGGGTCAGCTCATTTACAAATAAAAAAAAGCGGGAAAAAACCATCGAATTACAGATCCCAAAGGTACTTTTTTTTTCAGTTTCCTTTGACCTGAAACCCCATGGAGAGGGTTTTTAGGAGAATTGACCCAACGACAGTTCCCTTTTTAAAAGTTAAAATTTTTTTCCTTTTTTTACCTTTTATATTAAAAGGAATCATTCACAGAATTTCCCCCCTAAACAATTTCTAGCACATGGAACTTTTTAAAAAGACAAGTTCGGGAAATACCTGAAAAAGGCCCTTTTCCCTCCTTCATTACTGAAAATCAGGTTTTAATTGTTTACAAAATGTCCCTGAAAAGTTTTTTTGTGTGGGGGAACCCCCACTTTGAAAGCTTTTGTCACTCCACTCTTTTCCCCCCCCTTCACCTGTTTCTTCCTGCTTGACTTATTTTAAACCTGTGCATGAAGTCACTTTGGAAAAAAAAGCTTCAGTCAGCCAACAAGGCGGGGTAGAGATCTTGCCAGAGTGACAGGTTTGATGGATTTTCTATGTGCCCCCAAAAAAAAATTCAGTCGATTTGCATATCCATTCAAACTTTGATTTTCAGGAACAGTTTGGGAAAAAACTACTAGGGGGAAGGGTAATTTCTGGATTCCGGGCTTTGAAAGTGCAAATTTTTTAGGATGGGGGGTAAACAATCTTGTTTTACATGTTCTTTTTAAACTATCCTCTTTCCAAAAATGACTTGAACAGTGTTAGTCACTCTGTGGCTTGGGACTATACAATAGCAAACGTTTATCGAAAATCGGGAAAATAGCACCCTAAAGGGCCCCCAAAAAACCCTAGGTAGTTTAGAGCAATTCGAGGGTTCTAGTGAATGGTGCAATGTCCTATGGGTTTAAGGTCCCGCCCCACAAAGCGATCTCCAAACGATCCGAAAAAAGACGCAAGTTTAAAGAAAAAACGTTGGTTGGGTCGTTTAAAAGGGCGCAAAAAGGGTTTCCCAAAAAAGGGGTCTCATAAACAACTCATCAGCGGTTTAGCGTCTTTTTAAAAAGCTTTTGGCGGTCTTTTTAAACTGCCCCCAAACGTACTGAGCAAAACCCCTTTTTCCCCGCCCCTCAGCACAGATATATGTTATAAATTGGGTTTTAAATTTTTGTTTTAAACCCCGTCATTTAAAAAAAAAAACACTATAGCCTCCCTTTTATTGGGTTTTCGAGTGCTCTGATTCATAAATTTCCAGCATCGCTCCTGCTCCCCCGCGTCCTTCTACCTGCTTTGCAGCTACGCGATCCTCTCTGTGACGCAAAAGAAAATCTAGCCCCCCTTTCCGCTTCTGCAGCAACTGCGATCCACTCTGTGACGCTAAAAAACCAAGCCCCCCCTGCCCGCTGTCATATGCGCCCCCAAAACGGGGTCCCTCGTGGGGTTCGAAAAAGGGGTGTCAAACTTAGCGATATGGGCCCTCACCAGCGGGACCCCAAAACGATCAAAAAAGGGGCCAGAACGTTCGTGAACGACCCACGAAAACACAGCGGGGGCCACATCGCTCCCTAAAATCCAAAAAACAGCGACGTTGCTAACGAGATCGCAAAAATATGACAAAATACGACCCCGGGTTAGCGATCTCGTTGCGATCCCCGTTTTAGTGTGGCAAAAAACCCTTTTTAGGCTCTGGAAGACAGTAAAAAACCAAACCAATGCCCATGGTTGGATGGAAAAGGCCTACAGCAACTTAAGAGATGGAAATATAAGCGGGTCAAGACAAGGAAATGGTAAACCTAAGTTTTAACAGTAAAAAGGTTTGATATACAAGCAAAGTGAAGGAATAAGAAAGACCCTTTAAAAAAAAGGGGTTAAAGTTCGGGCCGAAAGGTTGCGCAAGTATGAGCTTTAACAGTACCAAAATGGAAGAAATTTTGTTTGGTTAGTCAACGGGCATGTATATAACCTGATATGTCCCAGAGCCTAAAGTCCTAATCACCAACCCATTTGTGCAAAAAAAACAGTTTAAATCACCAAAAAAAAAAATCAAAACATTTAAACTGATCCATCATTTTTTGGAACATTCATTATTACAATAAAAAAAGGGTTTCATTTCTGTTTGGCAGGTGGGAAAAAATTTTTTTCCCTTTTTTTTGTTCGTCATCACAGCACCCCAGGGGTTTTTGGGATTCAAACAAGGGTTTTTTAAAATGTTAAAGGGAAAAAAGGGTGTTTTCCATTAATCGGAAGATCCCATATGTAGATGTATAATTCAAATTTACACTGCAAAATTGCACTAATACAGAAAAAAAAATAACATATACTAAGAAAAAATTTTTTTTAGAAAATGAAAAGCTTTTTTTAAAATCTTTCTTATCCCCCAAAAATTTTCCCCACTTTTCTCACTAAGGGGATAACATTTTTTTAGGGGAAACCCCCTTTAAATTTTTTTGTAGTTTATTCAGGAATTTGTGGGGATTTTCCACTATCCAAAAGAAACAAGAAGAACTAACAAAAATTCCAATTTTACTTTATTGTTTTTCTCATGAAAAAGTAAAGTAAATTTTTATATATGAATATTCTTTCTATAGGCAAAAATTTCATATTCATTTTTTGGATATTTTTAAAAATTTTAACTAAAGTTTATTTAGATACTCTTGCCCCCTTTATGAATCTGTTACAACAGATTCTGGAGTATTTGCGGCAACCTACACAAAATAAAAAAAGAAACTAAATTTAAAAAATAACCCCCAAAATTTTTTTTAACCCGTGAAGTATATAAATTTCTTACCTTTAAATTTCCCCTATGCAAAAACCCTAGGAAACCACTTTGTAGGACCATTTTTTCCCCTTTAACCCGCGCAAGTCTTTTGGGGTACAGTATGTCTCCCCAGCAAAGCAAGGTTTATCTCTCGAGATCTTGGTTCCGAGATTCCCCCTCTGCGCATGCGCCGCCCCCCGGGAGCCATTTTCCCGGAGTCCCCCCGCATAGTAAACCATAGAAGTTTTTGGGGGCCCCCGGGGTTTTCACAAAAAGTTTGGCCCGACCCCCCGCATCAAACCCCAAAAACCCCATTTTCCCCACCTTAAAGGATCATCTGGTCCAACCCCCTGCTTTAAAGCAGGGTTCACAAAATCAAACCCCGACAGATGTCTTTTTCCCGCCTCTTTTTAAAACTTTCCAAATTTAAGAAGAACTCACCCCCCTCTCGTGCAAACCTGTTCCACTCATTGATCACCCTAAATGCAAAAAATTTTTTTTAATTTTCTAAAACGATCTCCCCCATTTGATTCATCCCATTGCTTCATCTTTCCGATGATGATGAAACTCAGGTGCCAGTTTCTGTTGCGCATGGTGCTGGCCAGACCACCCAACAGCAGCAGGTGTTGGAAGAGGGTAGTGGAGATGATGAGGTCCTTGACCCATCATGGCGTGAGGAACAGGAAGGTGGTGGAGCAGCTCTGAGGAAGAGATTCCCCCAACGGTCCAAACAGGAGGGAGAGGTAGGCAGCTGACTCGGTTGCCTGTAGCCTCCCTTTGGCACCCGTTCGGAGCAGTTCTCTTCCAAAAGCCAAAACGAGCGCTCCCATGACTTGCAGTGCGTGGTCCTTTTTTGACACAGTTGCAGATGACATTTGCTATGTCAAATGCAAGCTGTGTAATCAAAAAGTCAAAAGAGGTAAGAGTGCCAGCAACCTCAATACCACTAATATGTGGAAACATGTGCGGACCAAGCACGTGGTGGAGTTACAAAGACACAATAGAGACGTAGGCCAACCTACAGCACCAGCTACATCTTCAGCTCATGTTGGAGCCTCTTCCTCCAGCTCACACACAGCTGTTTCGGCTTCCTCACAGGATCGCCATGGAAGAACCTCTGTCACTGGTGTACAGAAACCCAGTGTAATTCCACCCACAGCACCAAGTTCCCTGTCATCCTCACACTCCCAGGCCACTGTACAGCCATCGGTAGCACAGGCATGGGAGAAAAGGTGGCCCTACTCGGCAAACCATCCTCGAGCACAGGCTCTGAATGCTGGCATTTGCAAAACTCCTGTCCCTTGAAATGCTGTCATTCAGGCTGGTGGAGACTGATACATTCCGTAACTCAATGGCATTGGCAGTCCCACAATACAACGTGCCCAGCCACTTTTATTTCAGCAGGCAAGCCGTCCCTGCCCTGCAAAAGCATGTGGAGGGAAAAATTAAACATGCGCTACTAAATGCCGTCAGTAGCAAGGTCCACCTGACCACCAATGTGTGGACCAGTACCCATGGACAGGGACGATACCTTTCCCTCACTGCCCATTGGGTCAATTTTGTGGAGCCGGGTACAGATCTTGCGAGTGGCGCAGTACATGTTCTGCCAACTCCAAGGATTGCAGGAATCCAGTCTGTACACATTGACTCCCCCTCCTACTCCAGTTCCTCAGAATCATCGCTGCAGGAGCCGTCACGGTCTACCTCAACATGGACCTGTGAACGCTTACCTGTTACGACTGATATGAGCACAGCCGTGGCAAAACGTCAACAGGCCGTCCTGAAATTAATTTCAATGGGGAATCGAAGCCACACAGCGCAGGAGCTCTGGAATGCCATAAAGCAGGAGAGCGACGTGTGGTTTGTGCCAGCGAATCTCCAGCCAGGCTTGGTAGTGTGTGACAATGGCCGAAATCTGGTGGCAGCTCTGAGCCTAGGCAACCTCACTCACATACCATGTCTGGCACATGTGCTCAACTTGGTCGTGCAGAGTTTTTTAAGGGACTATCCGGATCTTGATGCACTGCTGCACAAGGTCCGCCTAGAGTGCGCTCACTTGCGGCGTTCCAGCATGGCCAGATCGCGCATTGCAGCTCTGCAACGCCGATTCCGCCTTCCGGAACATCACATCATATGTGACCTACCCACCAGGTGGAATTCCACGTTACATATGTTGGAGCGGTTGTGTGAGCAGCAGGCAGCAGTAATGGAGTACCAGCTGCATCAGGCGCAATCAACTCGCAATTTGCGCCGTTCACACTTCACCACCACCGAGTGGGTCTCTATGAAGGACATCTGCCACGTTTTGCGTGCGTTTGATGACTCAACGCTGATGGCGAGTGCAGATGATGCACTAGTCAGCATGACTGTCCCCCTTATCTGATCTGCCTGCTTCAAAAAACACTGCAAGCACTAAGGGATGAGGTTTTGGAAGAGGTGGAGGATGAGGAGTCACAAATTCCATCACCTTCTGGACAGTCAGCGCAACGTGGTTCCTCACAAAGGCCTAGGCAGGGGACACTTTGTGAGGAGGATGAGGAGGAGTCAATGGAGGAGGAAGACATCACTCCAGAGGGAGGTAAATGCTCTAGTCAGTATGTAGAGCGAGTGTGGGGTGATGCAGAGCAGGCAGAGATGACGCCTCTTGCAGGGGACAGCGTTTCTTGGCCAGTTGGGAGTCTGCAAGCACATGGCTGATTTCATGCTGCAGTGCCTGAGAAACGACAGCCGCATCGCCCACATTCTCACCACGTCTGATTATTGGGTGTACACCCTCCTAGACCCTCGCTACCGGGACAACTTACAAAGCCTCATAACACCGTTGAACCGGGAGCGTAAAATGCGGGAGTACCAAGACGCACTGGTGCAATCCATCATGTTCTCCATTCCAGCCGAGAGCACTGCTGCTGCTACTGCTTTACAAAGCAGCTCTGTGCGTCGAGGCAGTGGAGGAAGCTCTGCACCAAGAGGGAGCAGAAGCAGCGTCTCTGCACAGGGCAAGACCAGTATGGCCCAAATGTGGTGAAGTTTTATGTCACCGCCTCAAATGTCTACACCATCACAGACGGCTCCAGTCAGCAGGAGACAACGTTTCCGTCAGATGGTGACAGACTACATGTCTTGCCCTCTCAGTGTACTCCCAGACGACTCTTCCCCTTCAAGTTTTGGGTCTCTAAGCTGGATACATGGCCAGAGTATAGACAGTATGCATTGGAGGTGCTGGCTTGCCCTGCTGCTAGTGTATTATCGGAGCTTGTCTTTAGTGCCGTAGGTGGTGTACTAACAGACCGTCGCATGCGACTATCCCCGATAACGTTGACCGGCTTACTTTTCTGAAAATGAACAAGGCATGGATCTCGCCTGAATTTGCCTGTCCGGTTTCCGATTAAATAACTGGTTGGCAACAGTATCTATGTCTCCTGTTCATCTTTCTACCATCTGAACTGTACTCCCTGGGCTCCAACACTGCCAGTTGCTGCTCAGAAGTGCTGTGTGCACAGAGAAAAACACAAGCTCCTGTGTTAGTGGGGTTCAGTAACGCTGTGTGTCCGGCAAGAAGTCTCCTGCTCCCTCCACATGCTCACAACATCAGATGTCTAACTTGTCCACATAGGGAAGAGCCGACACCCTGATTGATATGCTCAAAACCCGAAAAACGTCAGCTTTCCAACCATAAAATGATGAATTTTAGTACCAAATATGTACAAATATACATTTTAAATATAAGCGCATATATGCACGTGGCGAGTACAAATGCTAACAAAAAAACCCTACATAGGGTATAGGGGTTGAAATGAATGCATAAAAGTACATTTCATAATCCATTATTGCTGCTTAAGGAAAGGTATCTCCACCTGTAAGATACTGCAGACAATGGATGTACGACTAGTCATCATCATCATGAGTTATATATGTGACAGTACAAAATACACAGATTGAGGCCAACTGTAAGTACACACCCCATATATGACAGTTCCTGCATGTAATCCTGATAATAAGGCGCAATAATCATGCATAGCCTATAAAAAGTTCATCGTGCATAGTGAAAATACCAATGTATTCCTGCAAGTGCAGGTGAAACAACGCCAACGGATAGAAAAGGTTTATGCTATCTAGGTATCACAATGCATAGCTACTGATGGACAATGGTGATATAATACTGTACCTCAATAAAGGCAGCGGCACCCCTCATGCTTGTTTGGCTTGTAGCTTCTTCAAGAAGGGACTTGCGTGTTTGGTTGCTCATAGGTGCATGTTTATACAGGAAATCAGTCATGATGGCGTCTTTGAAGCGGCCCTACCGCTGAAGAGCGCTGCGCAACATCACTGCAAGTGAGCGTCATAAACGGCCAGACGCTCCCCTACCCGATGTGTCAGAGCAGGAAGGCAGTGTGGGCGTAAAAACCGTTGCGCAAGCATACATGCACTTCCCCTATTCAACTTTCTACAAGCGAAAAGCGCATGAGTGCTGGCGCAGCCTTTATTGACGTAAAGTATTATATCGCCATTCGCCATCACTCCCTATGCACTGTCTGATACATAGATAGCATATACTGTACCTTTGCTATCTGTTGCCTTTGTTTCACCTGCACTTGCAGGCACCCACAGCAATTTTCACTATGCACGATGCATTTTTTATCAGTTATGCTTGATCATTGATTATTGTGCCGTATTATCATGAGTCCATGCTGGACATTTAATATATGGGGTGTCTAGTAACAGTTTTCCTCAATGAGTGTATTTTTATCTGTCACATATAACTTGTAATGATGATGATGACTAGTACTACATCCATTGTCAGCACTATATTACGGGTGTACATAGCGTTCCTTAGGCAGCATTCATTTCGTCAGAAATGTATTTGTATGCATTCATTTCAACCCCTATAGGTTTTTTTTTTTTTTTTGGTCGTGTTGCATTTCTTGTTGCCATGTGCATATATTCGTTTATATTTTAAATGTCTTTATTTCAATATTTTTGAATTCGATGCATCATTTTATGGTACTAGTAAAGCTTACGTTTCTCTTGTTTGGAGTATATACATTTAGAAGTGCCACGGAACTAGGCAACTACTCTATATGTGATTTCTACACCCTCCTTGACCCTGGGCTTCAACACCGCCAGTTGCTGCTCAGAAGTGCTGGATGCACAGATAAAAACACTCGCTCCTGTTGTTTGTGGGGTTCAGTAACGCCAGCTGTTTCCCTGCTGTGTGTCCCGCAATAATTACTGCTACCTCCAAATAAAAGTTACACCACAGATTACACTTGCTCATACTAGGCCTCAGCCTACACCCTCCTTGACCCTGGGCTTCAACACCACCAGTTTCTGCTCAGAAGTGCTGGATGCACAGATAAAAACACTCACTCCTGTGTTTGTGGGGTTCAGTAAAGCCAGCTGTCCCCCTGCTGTGTGTCCGGCAATAATTCCTGCTACCTCCAAATAAAAGTTACACCACAGATTACACTTGCTCATACTAGGCCTCAGCCTACACCCTCCTTGATTCTGGGCTTCAACACCGCCAGTTGCTGCTCAGAAGTGCTGGATGCACAGATAAAAACACTCGCTCCTGTGTTTGTGGGGTTCAGTAACGCCAGCTGTTTCCCTGCTGTGTGTCCCGCAATAATTACTGCTACCTCCAAATAAAAGTTACACCACAGATTACACTTGCTCATACTAGGCCTCAGCCTACACCCTCCTTGACCCTGGGCTTCAACACCGCCAGTTTCTGCTCAGAAGTGCTGGATGCACAGATAAAAACACTCGCTCCTGTGTTTGTGGGGTTCAGTAACGCCAGCTGTTCCCCTGCTGTGTGTCCGGCAATAATTGCTGCTACCTCCAAATAAAAGTTACACCAGAGATTACACTTGCTCATAGTAGGCCTCAGCCTACACCCTCCTTGACCCTGGGCTTCAACACCGCCAGTTGCTGCTCAGAAGTGCTGGATGCACAGATAAAAACACTCACTCCTGTGTTTGTGGGGTTCAGTAACGCCAGCTGTCCCCCTGCTGTGTGTCTGGCAATAATTCTTGCTACCTCCAAATAAAAGTTACACCACAGATTACACTTGCTCATACTAGGCCTCAGCCTACACCCTCCTTGACCCTGGGCTTCAACACCGCCAGTTGCTGCTCAGAAGTGCTGGATGCACAGATAAAAACACTCGCTCCTGTGTTTGTGGGGTTCAGTAACGCCAGCTGTTCCCCTGCTGTGTGTCCGGCAATAATTACTGCTACCTCCACATGCTCAAAACATCAGATGTCTAACTGGCTCCACATAGGGATGAGGCTACACCCTGATTGATATGCTCAAAACGAGAAAAGCGGCAGCTTTCAAACCATAAACTGATTAATCATTGTCCCAAATATGTTCCAAAATACTTTTTAAATATAAGTGCATATATGCACATGTCGAATACAAATGCAAACAAAAAAGCCTACATATGGTATAGGGCAGTGATGGCAAATCTTGGCACTCCAGCAGTTGGAGAACTACAACTCCCAGCATGCCTCAACTGCTGCAAGGTTAAAAGGGCATACTGGGAGTTGTAGTTTTACAACAGCTGGAGTGCCAAGGTTAGCCATAACTGATATAGGGGTTGAAATGAATGCATACAAGTACATGTCATAATCCATTGTTGCTTAACCCCTTCACCCCCAAGGGTGGTTTGCACGTTAATGACCGGGACAATTTTTACAATTCTGACCACTGTCTCTTTATGAGGTTATAACTCCGGAACGCTTCAACGGATCTTCGCGATTCTGAGATTGTTTTCTCGTGACATATTGTACTTCATGTTAGTGGTAAAATTTCTTCCATATAACTTGCGTTTATTTTTGAAAAATACGCAAATATGGCGAAAATTTAGCAATTTTCAAACTTTGAATTTTTATTCCCTTAAAACAGAGAAATATGTAACACAAAATAGTTAAGAAATAACATTTCCCACATGTCTACTTTACATCAGCACAATTTTGGAATCAAAATTTTTTTTTGTTAGGAAGTTATAAGGGTTAAAAGTTGACCAGCGATTTCTCATTTTTACAACAAAATTTACAAAGCCATTTTTTTTAGGGACCACCTCACATTTGAAGTCACTTTGAGGGTCTACATGACAGAAAATACCCAAAAGTGACACCATTCTAAAAACTGCACCCCTCAAGGTACTCAAAACCACATTCAAGAAGTTTATTAACCCTTCAGGTGCTTCACAGGAACTAAAGCAACGTGGAAGGAAAAAATGAATATTTAACTTTTTAGCCACAAAAATGATCTTTTACAAACTTTTTTTTTATTTTCACAAGGGTAAAAGGAGAAAATGGACAGATAAGGTTGTTATGCAATTTCTCCTGAGTACGCCAATACCCCATATGTGGGGGAAAACCACTGTTTGGGCACACGGCAGAGCTCGTAAGGGAAGGAGCGCCGTTTGACTTTTTCAAACTAAAATTGGCTGGAGTTGAGATTGGACGCCATGTCGCGCTTGGAGAACCTCTGATGCGCCTAAACAGTGGAAACCCCCCACAAGTGACACCATTTTGGAAACTAGACCCCCTAAGGTACTTATCTAGATCTGTTGTGAGCACTTTGAACCCCCAAGTGTTTCACAAAAGTTTATAATGCCTGGGTGTGAAAAAAAAAAAAAAAAATTCCACAAAAATGATTTTTTAGTCCTAAATTTTTGAATTTTCCCAAGGAAATTGGACCCCAAAAGTTGTTGTCCAATTTGTCCTGAGTACGCTGATACCCCATATGTGGGGTGGAAAACTGTTTGGGCGCACGGCAGGGCTTGGAAAGGAAGTAGTAACGTTTTGGAATGCAGACGTTGATGGGGGTCATGTTCCGTTTGCAGTGCCCCAGATGAGCCTAAACAGTGGAAATCCCCCACAAGTGACCCCATTTTGGAAATTAGACCCCCTAAGGTACTTATCTAGATCTTTGGTGAGCACTTTGAACCCCCAAGTGCTTAACACAAGTTTATAATGCCCGGGCATGAAAATAAAAAATCCTATTTTTTTCCCACAAAAATTATCTTTTAGTCACTAATTTTTTATTTTCCCAAGGGTATCAGGAGAAATTGGACCACATAAGTTGTTGTCCAATTTGTCCTGAGTACGCTGATGTCCCATATGTGGGGGGGAACCACTGTTTGGGCGCACGGCAGAGCTCGGAAGGGAAGGAGCACCATTTGACTTTTTCCAACCAAAATTGGCTGGAATTGAGATTGGATGCCATGTTGCATTTGGAGAGCCCCTGATGTGCCTAAACAGTGGAAACCCCCCACAAATGACCCCATTTGGGAAACTAGACCCCCTAAGGAACTTATCTAGATCTTTGGTGAGCAATTTGAACCCTCAAGTGCTTCACACAAGTTTATAACGTAGAGCCGTAAAATTTAAAAATCATATTTTTTCCACAAAAATGATCTTTTCACCCCAATTTTTATTTTTCCAAGGGTAACAAGACTCCAAAAGTTATTGTGCAATTTGTCCTGAGTACACTGATACCCCATATGTGGGGGTATACCACTGTTTGGGTGCATGGCAGAGTTTGGAAGGGAAGGAGCGCCATCTCACTTTTTCAACGCAGAATTGGCTGGACGCCATGTCGTGTTTGGAGAGCTCCTGATCTGCCTAAACAGTGGAAACCCCCCACAAATGACACCATTTTGGAAACTAGACCCCTCAAGGAACTTATCTAGATGTGTGGTGAGAACTTTGAACCCCCAGGTGTTTCACTAAAGTTTATAACGTACAGCCTTAAAATAAAAAATCCTTTTTTTTTTTACAAAAATGATTTTTTCGCCCCCAATATTTTATTTTCACAAGGGTAACAGAAGAAATTGGAACCCAAAAGTTGTTGTCCAATTTGTCCTGAGTACGCTGATACCCAATATGTAGGAGAAAACTACTGTATGGGTGCACGTCAGGGCTCGGAAGGGAAGTAGTGACGTTTTGGATTGCAGACTTTGATGGAATGGTCTGGGGGCGTCATGTCGCATTTGGAGAGCCCCTGATACGCCTAAACAGTGGAAACCCCCCACAAGTGACCCCATTTTGGAAAATAGACCCCACAAGGAACTTACTAGATGTGTGGTGAGCACTTTGAACCCCGAAGTGCTTCACAGAAGTTTATAACGCACAGCCGTAAAAATAAAAAATCCTTTTTTTTTTTACAAAAATGATTTTTTCGCCCCCAATATTTTATTTTCACAAGGGCAACAGGAGAAATTGGACCCCAAAAGTTGTTGTCCAATTTGTCCTGAGTACGCTGATACCCAATATGTGGGAGAAAACTACTGTATGGGCGCATGTCAGGGCTCGGAAAGGGAAGTAGTGACGTTTTGGATTGCAGACTTTGATGGAATGGTCTGGGGGCGTCATGTCGCATTTGGAGAGCCCCTGATGCGCCTAAACAGTGGAAATCCCCAACAAGTGACCCCATTTTGGAAAATAGATCCCACAAGGAACTTATTTAGATGTGTGGTGAGCGCTATGAAGCCCCAAGTGCTTCACAGAAGTTTATAATGTACAGCCGTAAAAAACAAAAAAATCTTATTTTTTTTACAAAAATAATATTTTCGCCCCCAGTTTTTTATTTTCCCAAGGGTAACAGAAGAAATAGGACAAATTTCACAATAACTCTTGGGGTCCAGAGTACGCTGATACCCCATATGTGGGGATAAACTACTGTTTGGACGCATGGCAGAGCTCAGAAGTGAAGGAACACCGTTTGACTTTTTCAACGCAGAATTGGCTGGAATGGAGATCAGACGCCATGTCACATTTGGAGAGCCCCTGATGTGCCTAAACAGCGGAAACCCCCCAATTCTAACTCCAACCCTAACCCCAACACACCCCTAACCCTAGTCCCAACCCTAATCCCAACCCTAACCCTAATCCTAACTCTAACCCATAATCCTAACTATAGGCCAACCCTAACCCTAACCCTAATGGGAAAATGGAAATAAATACATTTTTTTTTATTATTATTTTTCCCTAACTAAGGGGGTGATAAAGGGGGTTTGATTTACTATTTATAGCGGTTTTTATGATTGGCAGCTGTCACGCTAAAAGACGCTTTTTATTGCAAAAAGTAGTTTTTTGCATCGCCACATTTTGAGAGCTATAATTTTTGCATATTTTGGCCCACAATGTCATGTGAGGGCTTAATTTTTGCGGGACGAGGTGACGCTTTTATTGGTACCATTTTTGAGCACGTGACATTTTTTGATCGCTTTTTATTTCGATTTTTGGGAGGTTAGAATGAACAAAAATCAGCAATTCATGAATTTCTTTTGGGTGAGGCGTTTTTATTGTTCCGCGTGTGGTAAAATCGATAAAGCAGTTTTATTCTTCGGGTCAGTACGATTATGGCGATACCTCATTTATATAATTTTTTTATGTTTTGGCGCTTTTATAGAATAAAAACAATTTTATATAAAAAATAATTATTTTTGCATCGCTTTATTCTGCGAGCTATAACTTTTTTATTTTTTCGCTCATGATGCTGTGTGACGGCTCGTTTTTTGCGGGACAAGATGACGTTTTCAGCGGTACCATGTTTATTTATATCCGTCTTTTTGATCGCGTGTTATTCCACTTTTTGTTCAGCGGTATGATGATAAAGCACTGATTTTTTGCTTCGTTTTTATTTTTTATTTTTTAAGGGGTTCACAAAAGGGGTTAACTAGTGGGACAGTTTTATAGGGGGGGTCGTTACGGACGCGGCGATACCATATATGTGTACTTTTATTGTTTTATTTTTTTTATTTACAATAAGTAATGAATTTATTGGGGAATATTTTTTTTTTTTTTTTTTTTTTTGGATTTTTTTTTACACATGTTTATTTTTACTTTTTTTTACTTTTTTACTTTGTCCCAGGGTGGGACATCACTGTATTTCATCAGATCGCTGGTGTGACAGTGTGCACAGCACTCTGTCACACCAGCGATCGCTCAGGCAGTGCAGCAGGCTTCTCAGTGCCTGCTCTCGGCAGGCACTGAGGAAGCCGCCTCCCTCCAGGACCCCAGCGCCATCTTGGATCCGGGTCCTGGGAGGGAGGAAGCCCTCAGAGCAGCGCGATCACATCGCGCTGGTCTGAGGGTCTCAGGGGGGCGCGCAGGGAGCCCCCTGCCTGCGCGATCCTCCCCTGTGCCCCCAGTACACCGCGATCATGTTTGATCGCGGTGTGCAAGGGGTTAATGTGCCGGGAGCGGTCCGTGACCGCTCCTGACACACAGTCACGGGTGTTAGCTGTGATAATCAGCTGACACCCGGCGGCGATTAGCTGCGCTCCCTCCGGGAGCGCAGCTAATCGCCTATGACGTACTATCCCGTCCATGGTCAGAATGGCACGGGTTTTATGGACGGGATAGTACGTCTAATGTCAGAGAGGGGTTAAGGAACGGGATCTACACCTCTAATATAGTTCTAACAATGGATGTAGGACTACTCATCATCATCATTACTTATATTTGTGACAGTAAAAAATACACTGATTTAGGCCAACTCTTAGTTCACACCCCATATATAAAAGGTCCAGCATCTAATCCTGATAATAAGGCGCAATAATCATGCATAACCTCTAAAAAGTGCATTGTGCATACTGACAATAGCAAGTTATACCTGCAAGTGCAGGTGAAACAACGCCAACTGATCGAAAAGGTTTATGCTATCTAGGTATCAGAGTGCATAGCGACAGAAGGACAATGGCGATATAATACTGTACCTCAATAAAGGCTGCAGCACACCTCCCACGCGTTTTGCTTGTAGCTTCTTCAAGAGTAGAAGTGCGTGTATGTTTGCTCATAGGTGCATGTTTAGTGAGTAAAGCATTCATGACAACGGCTTTGTGTTGTCGCTACGCTAGCGCTGATGAACTCTGCGCAACGTGACTGCAAGTCAGCGTCATATGACGCACAGACGCTCCCCTACGCAATGCGACAGAGCAGGAAGCCAGTCTGTGCGTCCAAACAAACACGCAAGCATACATGCACTTCCCCTCTTCATCAAGCTAGAAGCAAAACGAGCGTGAGTGGTGGCGCAGCCTTTATTGAGGTAGAGTATGCAGATCGATAGCATATACCTTATCTATCCATTGGCATTGGTAGTAAAGCTTATCTTCCTTTTGTTTGGACTATATACATTTTGAAGTGCCACGTAACAAGGCAACTACTCTATATAGTATTTCTACACCCTCCTTGACCCTGGGCTCCAACACCGCCAGTTGCTGCTCGGAAGCGCTGTATGCACAGATAAAAAACACTCGCTCCTGTGTTACAGGGGTTCAGTAATGCCAGCTGTTCCCCTACTGTGTGTCCAGCAAGAAGTCCTGCTGCCTCCAATTTCAAGTTACACCAGATTAGAAATTTGCTCATACTAGGCCTCTGCCTCCACTCTGATCCCTGGGTTCAACACCGCCAGTTGCTGCTCGGAAGTGCCGTCTGCACAGTCAACACTTGCTCCTGTGTTACTGGGGTTCAGTAATGCCAGCTGTTCCCCAGCTGTGTGTCCGGCAAGAAGTCCTGCTGCCTCCAATTTCAAGTTACACCAGATTAGAAAGTTGGTAATACTAGGCCTCAGCCTACACCCTGACTGACCCTGGGCTCCAACACCAGCAGTTGCTGCTCGGAAGTGCCGTCTGCACAGTCAACACTTGCTCCTCTGTTATTGGGGTTCAGTAATGTCAGCTGATCCCCAGCTGTGTAGCTGGCAATCTTTCCTGCTCTGTCCACACTCACCCAAGTTCAGATTTTCAACTTGGTCCAATTTGTCCTCTGCCTCCACCGTGTTCTACTCTCATCCCTGGGCTCCAACACTGCCAGTTGCTGCTCGGAAGTGCTGTGTGCACAGTCAACACTTGCTCCTGTGTTACTGGGGTTCAGTAATGTCAGCTATTCCCCTGCTGTGTGTCCGGCAAGAAGTCCTGCTGCCTCTAATTTCAAGTTACACCAGATTAGAAATTTGCTCATACTAGGCCTCTGCCTCCACTCTGATCCCTGGGCTACAACACCGCCAGTTGCTGCTCGGAAGTGCCGTCTGCACAGTCAACACTTGCTCCTCTGTTATTGGGTTTCAGTAATGTCAGCTGATCCCCAGCTGTGTAGCTGGCAATCTTTCCTGCTCTGTCCTCACTCACCCAAGTTCAGATTTTCAACTTGGTCCAATTTGTCTTCTGCCTCCACCGTGTTCTACTCTGATCCCTGGGCTCCAACACCGCCAGTTGCTACTCGGAAGTGCCGTCTGCACAGTCAACACTTGCTCCTGTGTTACTGGGGTTCAGTAATGCCAGCTGTTCCCCAGCTGTGTGTCCGGCAAGAAGTCCTGCTGCCTCAAATTTCAAGTTACACCAGATTAGAAAGTTGGTAATACTAGGCCTCAGCCTACACCCTGACTGACCCTGGGCTCCAACACCGCCAGTTGCTGCTCGGAAGTGCCGTCTGCACAGTCAACACTTGCTCCTGTGTTATTGGTGTTCAGTAATGTCAGCTGATCCCCAGCTGTGTAGCTGGCAATCTTTCCTGCTCTGTCCACACTCACCCAAGTTCAGATTTTCAACTTGGGTCCAATTTGTCCTCTGCCTCCATCGTGTTCTACTCTCATCCCTGGGCTCCAACACCGCCAGTTGCTGCTCGGAAGTGCTGTATGCACAGTCAACACTTGCTCCTGTGTTACTGGGGTTCAGTAATGTCAGCTGTTCCCCTGCTGTGTGTCCGGCAAGAAGTCCTGCTGCTTCTAATTTCAAGTTACACCAGATTAGAAATTTGCTCATACTAGGCCTCTGCCTCCACTCTGATCCCTGGGCTACAACACCGCCAGTTGCTGCTCGGAAGTGCCGTCTGCACAGTCAACACTTGCTCCTGTGTTATTGGGGTTCAGTAATGTCAGCTGATCCCCAGCTGTGTAGCTGGCAATCTTTCCTGCTCTGTCCACACTCACCCAAGTTCAGATTTTCAACTTGGTCCAATTTGTCCTCTGCCTCCACCGTGATCCCCTGCTGTGTGTCCGGCAAGAAGTCCTGCTGCCTCCAATTTCATGTTACACCAGATTAGAAAGTTGTTAATACTAGGCCTCAGCCTACACCCTGACTGACCCTGGGCTCCAACACCGCCAGTTGCTGCTCAGAAATGTGTTTGGCACGGGTACTCCCTCCTGCCCAGCCTGGTTACAGCACGGCAGCTGTTTCTGGGCAGTGTCAACGTCACTTTGCCACCAATAAGTTGTCCTGTCGTGTTGCGGTCGGGTTAGCCGACTCTATGATGCCTGCAGTTTAGGTGCTTCTATGTGGGCTGCGGGATATGTAACTAAAGGCTGTTTCCGTAGTGCCAATAGGACAAGCACCCCCTGTAGGACTGGGATTCGGTAATTGCGGCCAGCTCGCGGCCTTTCAACTTTATTTTTCATGGGTACCTTCAGCTACCGGGTTCCAGTACCGTCAGCTGGTTCTCGGCAGTGTCTTTGGCACAGGTACTCCCTCCAGCCCAGCCTGGTTACAGCACGCCAGCTGTTTCCGGGCAGTGTCAACGTCACTTTGCCTCCAATAAGTTGTCCTGTCGTGTTGCGGTCGGGTTAGCCGACTCTATGGTGCCTGCAGTTTAGGTGCTTCCTATGTCTGCTGCGGGATATGTAACTAAAGGCTGTTTCTGTAGTGCCAATAGGACCGGCACCCCTGTAGGACTGTGGGATTCGGTCACTGCGGCCGGCTCGCGGCCTTTCAACTTTATTTTTCATGGGTACCTTCAGCTATCCACCCGGGTTCCAGTACCGTCAGCTGGTTCTCCGCAGTGCCTTTGGCCTAGGTGCCTCCATCTCGGTATCCGAGTTCCAGCAACATCTGCTGGTCCTTGGTAGTGCTTTGTAGCACAGGTACCTCCTGCTTAGTAACGGTGTCCCAGTACCGTCAGCTGGTCCTCGGTTGTGCCATTGGCTCTTGTACCTTCTGCTACCCATCCGGGTTCTAGTAACGTCAGCTGGTTCTCGCAGTGCCTTTGGCCTAGGTGCCTCCATCTAGGTATCCGAGTTCCAGAAACGTCTGCTGGTCCTTGGTAGTGCTTTGTAGCACAGGTACCTCCTGCTTAGTAACAGTGTCCCAGTACCGTCAGCTGGTCCTCGGTTGTGCCATTGGCTCTGTTCCTTCTGCTGCCCCTCCGGGTTCCAGCACAGTCACCTGGTCCTCTTGTACCTTCTGCTACCCATCCGGGTTCCAGTACTGTCAGCTGGTTCTCGGCAGTGCCTTTGGCATAGGTGCCTCCATCTCGGTATCCGAGTTCCAGCAACGTCTGTTGGTCCTTGGTAGTGCTTTGTAGCACAGGTACCTCCTGCTTAGTAACCGTGTCCCAGTACCATAAGCTGGTCCTCGGTAGTGCCATTGGCTCTTGTTCCTTCTACTACCCATCCGGGTTCCAGGACAGTCAGCTGGTTCTCGGCAGTTACCTTCTTGTACCTTCAGCTACATTTCCAAGTTGAAGATTTTTAAAATTTTTTTTTTGGTAATCACTCTGGATCTCCCTGACTACGACACTGAAGACGACGACCCTGAAGACCACCCCGAAGAAGACGACGACCCCAAGGACGACGACCATGAAGACGACGAGCCTGAACACCACCCAAAGAAGAGCAAAAGATTACCCAGAAGAAGATGACCAACAGGACAAAGAAGATGAAGACAACCGCCAAGATACAGAACAAGAGACAGAAGACCAAGAAGCAGAAGAACAAAAAGCAGAAGAACATTAAGCATAAGACCAAAAATCAAGCAAAAGATATGCTCTATATTATAAGCAGAAGAAGACTAAGCTGTTGTGAATGTGTTAGAAATGAATTCTGAGCAGAAGCTCCCTCTGGTGGTTACAAACAGTACTGAACCATTCAATGAGGATTGGCAATCAGGAGTTACAGACTGGTCTTATATAAGGGAGGTTCCCTCCCATCATGGTTGCCGGTGATCAATTGTTCTTGTCTCAACTGTGGTTCCTGGTTCACTTGGAATCTTGCTGAGTCTTGCCTCTTCTCCTGCTCTCAGATAAGATATTTTCTGTTTTTATTTTTGTGCTTGCTTTTTGCATTGTTCTCTGCACTTCTGTGGAGGTCAGCCAGGTCCCCTCCGGGGGCTTGTGCTCCTCTCAGTTTATCTGAGCCACTGTTATTTGTTCATTTGCCTTTTCCAGTTTTTTCAGTGACTGCGGCTTAGTTTTGTTACACCAGAGAACTAATTTAGGTGGTAGAGGTCGTGTGATCTCAGGTGTTTTTGCAATTAGTAGAGTTGGTATTTTTTAGGGTTTTTTGGATTGCAGTAAGTGTCCTTCCTATCCTTTTTCTTTCTAGGCAGATTGGGCACCAACGTTTGCTCATACTATTTTCTGTCTGTGTCTGTATTTCCTCTTGTCTAACCACCATTACATGTTTGGGGGCTTCCTATGTTCTTTGGGATCTGCTCCGGGGCAGATAGCTTTCCTCTTTCTATCTTTAGGTGTAGTTAACCTCTCAGGCTGTGACGAGGCGTCTAGGACCAACGTAGGAATGCTCCACGGCTGCCTTTAGTTGTGGTGGTTATTCAGGGTACTCCAATCCAGTAGATTCCAACCTCTCTGGTGTATTGCCGTTTTTGCCTGCTCTCCTCAGCTACCAAATCATAACAGTATCACCGGCCAAACTGAAAATTATATGGTACTCAACAGAAGGGAAAAATAGTAAAAGGAAAAAGAAAAAGGGAAGTTGTCAGAAATTTTTTTTTTCTCTGTTTGTTGCATTTTTTCCCTCTTTTCTCTGGGTGCTGAGGAGGATTTTTTTTCTCTCAATTGAGTTTGCACAGTTGTCTGGCCGTGTGGATTAGCTTGCCACTGAAGTTCGGAGTATTGCTACTATCTTGCAGGGTTGCCGGTTGTGGAACCTAGGATCCCCATGCCAGATTTATTTTTGGGGGATCGAGCTAAATTTCTGAATTTCAAAAATAACTGTAAGGTGTTTTTTGACTTAAAACCAAGTCCTCAGGGAACGCAGCACAGCAGGTTCAAATTGTCATCTCTCTCCTGCATAGCGATCCTCAGGATTGGGCTTTTTCCCTGACACCTGGGGACCCTGTTTTGAGTAATGTTGATGCATTTTTTCTGGCTCTGGGGTTATTGTACGATGAACCTAATGTCACTGATCAAGCTGAAAAAAACTTGTTGGCATTAAATCAGGGGCTTGAGGACGCTGAGTTGTACTGTCAGAAATTCCGAAAGTGGGCAGTCCTGACCAAATGGAATGACGATGCTTTGGCAGCCCTTTTTCGGAAGGGTCTGTCAGAGAATGTAAAAGATGTTATGGTGGGTTTCCCTGCTCCCTCTGGTCTCAATGATTCTCTGTTTTTTATTTTTGTGCTTGCTTTTTGCATTGTTCTCTGCACTTCTGTGGAGGTCAGTCAGGTCCCCTCCGGGGCTTGTCCTCCTCTCAGTTTATCTGAGCCTGTGTTATTTGTTCATTTGCCTTTTCCAGTTTTTTCAGTGGCTGCGGCTTAGTTTTGTTACACCAGAGAACTAATTTAGGTGGTAGAGGTCGTGTGATCTCAGGTGTTTTTGCAATTAGTAGAGTTGGTATTTTTTAGGGTTTTTTGGATTGCAGTAAGTGTCCTTCCTATCCTTTTTCTTTCTAGGCAGATTGGGCCCCAACGTTTGCTCTTACTATTTTCTGTCTGTGTCTGTATTTCCTCTTGTCTAATCGCCATTACATGTTTGGGGGCTTCCTATGTTCTTTGGGGATCTGCTCCGGGGCAGATAACTTTCCTCTTTCTATCTTTAGGTGTAGTTAACCTCTCAGGCTGTGACGAGGCGTCTAGGACCAACGTAGGAACGCTCCACGGCTGCTTTAGTTGTGGTGGTTAGTCAGGGTACTGCAATCCAGTATTTTCCTCTGTTATATCTTTCTAGTTATTTTTTTGAATAAATATATAAAAGTTGAATGTAATAAAAAGATTCTTCTAGACTTAAGTATTCCTAATGGGAACAAAGGATTTGGGCCCAAATGGAGAAAAAATCCTCATGTTCCAGAGACTGGCAGGATGGGAGAAGTCTTTTGTAGATAACAACTGTTTAATTTCAAACATCAGGTGACAGCATGGAAAAAGAATGGGTCACAATCTGTTACTTGTCAACCCAAATCCTGTTTAGCTCCTATTTATCGTACATATGCCTCCCACTTTTTGAATATAGCGTATTAACCTGCAAACAAAAAAAACATAGACTAAAAATTAAAGAGGACATGTCAGCCTTCTTCTTTAGGATATACTAGTATTTCCAATGAAATAACAATGTATAGTGTGTTTTCTTAAAATACTGCATTGTGCAGTTTCTATGTTATGCCTCTTGAAAATGTAGGAATATATTGGCAACTGAAAGTTACCGTTCAACTTATTCACAGAAGCCTCTGACAGTCTTGCACTGTACAAGCAGAGCTAACAATCCAAGGAGAAATAACTAGGGTAATGAGAGAAAAAGAATCTCATAACATTTTGCATTTACTCTGCTAAAATGAATGAAAGGCCTCATTCAGACATCCATTTTTTTCATATAGTGTCAAAAGTAGATCAATTTGACCAATGTGCTGGATTAGATTTTCATTAAAGTTTGGATCAGATTTTCACCAGTGTTTGGTCAGTGTGTAAGTGTAAGGAGGTGGCGGGGGACCCTCACTTGCCTCCTCTCTTCTGGACACTCTTCACATGATACGTGCGGCACCTCATTGTGCACTAATGTTATCATAATTGTGTTTACTTTAATGTAATGCATTTGTTATGGACTGTGTATCAGCTTAGGGATAGTATAGGATCATAGAGAATAGAGTAGAATAGAGTAGGATAGATAAGAGTGTTAGTTAGGTATAGGCAGCAAGGGGTTATTCAGTGTTTGGAGGAGTCAGAGTAGAGCAGGGCAGTCATAGGGATATAGGAGAGACACTTCCTGTATAGGCAGCAGAAGCCAGGGCAGGCTTGCCCAGGGCAAGGTGTGAGCAGTAGATGAAGCAGACGGCCGGCCGTGGGAATAAAGCTACTACGGCAGTAAGGGGTCCCAGACAGAGAATAGTGCAAACGGCCAAGAGCTTAAAAGGGCCATCCAAAAGAAGGATCCGGAGTCTATGACCGGGGCGGGAGCAGCTGAGATGGCGTTCCCGGCACCTTTCCCAATTGGAACCGGACGAGGGGCTGACAGGGAGCTGGTGACGCTGAAGGCACGGATGGGACACGGACTGTCCAAAGATACAGCAAGGATTGCTGTGGGAAGGGAGACAGAGTTGCTAGAAAGGATAGAGGCTGGCCGGATGGCAGGGAAAGATAAGAAGATGTCTCTGTGTTTAGCCTGTGCTGCCAGTGTGATGAATGCTTTGCTGAATAGTAAAGTTAAACTGTTGGAAAAGAACAGTGACTTTGAGATGTTTGGTGGAACTTGGAAGCGTGGAGCCAAAGTGACAGAACCTGACAGGATCCTGACAGTAACCGTGAGTGCACTGCTGTGCACTCTGCACATTCGGCAGAAAGGAACATTGTATTTTATCTTTGGGGTGCTAGGGTGTGGGAACCATATAGCCCGTTGCCACGACTACCACCCTGGCCGCCTTACATAAGTTTTTACCATCAGTGTTTCACCAATTGATTTCATATGAAAAAAAAAATCATTCCAAAAAACTGATGGAGATTTCTCTACTGCCTATCAACCAATCAGAGAACAAAACACAGAACACATACATTGCTCATTGAAAAAGTATTCAAACTCAATTAACTTTTCCAAATTTTTTTCACGTCACATCCACAAGGACTGTAGTGAAGCAAATGTCAAAGAGGTGATTAAAGCCTGTGTGGAACTTTACAACTTCACCAGATTACATGACTGCTCCTCATATGATGGTGATGAAGTTGTGTTGCCAAATGTTGTTAGGCCTATTACACATGTTATTCCTCCCTGTCATCAGCCCTCTGGACTCAAAGTGTGGGATGTGTTGACAAATTATTTGTTTCACCAGAGGATCTACTCCATGGCAAGAGAATGCTATTTCTATGTTGTAAATTTGATTTATGGTGTGTAATTATTTTTTTTTTCTGATTGAAGTGTGTGTTGTGTTGCCCTAATAATGAGTAAACTGTGAAAAAAACAAGATGAACAATATTGTCATAACAACATACATCAGTCATATATTTTTAACTGTTTTTAATCAAAACATCTTGTTCATCAAAACAATACACCATATTGTTAGCATATGGCTTTTCTGACCATAAGTAAAAAGAGCAAAAAAAACAAAAACAATAAAAAAAATTATAAAAAAGTTAACAAAAATAAAATAAATATCCAATGAACATTGCAAGTTCTGGTAGGTTGGGGTGGTGATGGCGGTTGGCCAGGTTGTTGCGTTTGTGGTGCTACTTCTATTTCACCCTGTGGGTTGCCATATGCTGAGCCGGGATGGTGGACCAGGGCAGGATCCTATGGTGGAGGATAGTAATGGGATGAGGATAGTGAAGTGGGTACTCCTGGGTAGTTGGGTGCCCAAATGGATCAAACTCCCCAATATGGCCATGTCGACCATACCCATGTTGGCACCAGCCTCCAACATTGGGTCTGATTAAGTGGCCATATTGGGCAGGTGCATTATGGCCAGACACTTGGGCCGATGTAGGGTTGGGGGGCTGTGGCTGAGGTGTAGGCACCCGGAAGGAGGTGGCTCAGAAAATGGTTGAGCCTGCACTTCTGGTAGTCCCGGCATTTGCAGCAAATTATTGGTGGACAACTGCTACCATTCCAAAAAGGCAAATACTGGGTTGGAGTTATTGGGGGGTGTGGCAGGCATCAATGAGAATCTGAATAGCACCTCTGGCATGCGGCCTCACCTCCCAGGGTATTGTACGGAGGTACCGTGCCAGACTGCGGGCATATGCTTCCACCCCATCATCGTGGGCAGCCCTGGCCAAGTAGTCCCACACCCCACTATCAACGTGCCTCCTGGTGCCTGAGGTTGTAACATCTCTTCTGCGTTGGCCACGGCGTGTAATGACGACAGGCTGGGGTGAGATATTCAGAGACATGGTAGGGTTGCTGCTGTTTCCCTGGTCCTCCTCTGGATGTTCCTCCTGTGGTGCTACTGATGCTGCTGCTGGTGGTGGTGGTTGGGTGCAGCTGGAAGGTGCTGTAGATGGGCTAGCCAACTCTTCACCTTCCCCGACTGGATCTATAGGGGCCTCAGAGTCTGAGGCTCTCTCTTAGGTTTGACTCTGTTCTGTTTTTTCAAAAATTAAAAAAAAAAGTTTAGATTTCACCCTAAGAGCATGTGTAAAATCTGGTGTGATGCATGCAGTTACGGTCTCAGATCCAGAACGGAGCCAGAAAACTAAGCCGATCGAAGTAGATGTACTTCCTTTTTGTCGGTGTTGCATCCCCACTGCTGGCCAACTGCTGTCGTTCCGACCGGTACTGGTCCCTGCAGCTGCACCAGCCTCTCATGACACCATTCACTGCAACGTAACATACAAAAAAGTTTGAACATTGAAACTATGTTTATATTGCAAAAGGTACTTAACAGAGTGTTTAATGTGGCCTGATACTTTGCAAGTTAAAAGTCTGAAATATGCCACATATTCTACCAAAAACATCACATATTAGGATTTTGTGTTCTTTTGGTAACACGTGTTTCTTTGCTCAATAGTATATTTAACCCCTTAACGACCGCCGATACGCCTTTTAAACGGCGGTCATTAAGGGTACTTAAACCACAGCGCCGTTAATTAACGGCACTGTGGAAAAAGTGAATAGCGCCCCCCAGAGGCGCATTTTCTCCGGGGTCTCGGCTACCGGGGGTAGCCGAGACCCCAGAGAACATGAATCGGGTCGGTTTTTACCGACACCGATGTTGCGATCGCCGTTATTAACCCTATAACGGCGACCGCAACAACAAAAAAAAAAAGTTGTGCCATTTAATTTCTCTGTCGTCTGATGTCATCGGACATCAGAGGACAGAGAAAAAGGGTCCCCAGGACCCCCATGTGGCCCCCAATAAGATCCATGTGGCCCCCGGGCCCTCCGGTGTCCCCCGGTGCCGGCGCCGTTAAGACAATGGCGGGCGCATGCCCAGTGCGCCCGCCGCTATGTGCCGCTGTGCTGGTGGGGGGATGGGCAAATATTCTCTGGGGTCTCGGCTACCGGGGGTAGCCGAGACCCCAGAGAACATGATCCGGGTCGGTATTCACCGATCCCGGTGTTGCGATCGCGGCTATGCAAGCATAGCCGCGATCGCAAAAAAAAAAAAAAAAAATGATTTCTCTTCCCTCTGATGTGATCGCACATCAGAGGGGAGAAAATGAGGGTCCCCCGGTCCCCCGATCGCCCCCCCATATACTTACCGGTGTCCTCCGTCTTTGGCTTTGGCGGCAGATTCAATTTTTTTTTCATTCATTCTCATAAAAGTACATTTTGATCACTGTGATAAACTATCACAGTGATCAAAATAAAAAAAAACAGTACATAACCCCCCCATTTATCACCCCCTTAGTTAGGGACATATAATAAAAAGTAGAAATTATATTTATTTTCATTTTTCTGTTAGGGTTAGGGTTAAAATTAGGGTTATAATTAGGGTTAAGGTTATAATTAGGGTTAGGGTTAGCATTAGGCTGGTTTCACACATCCGGTGTGCGCCTGACGGCGCCCCCGGCATTTAGCCGCAGCGCCGCATCAGAAAATCTGATGCGCCGCATGCGTTTTTTTTGCATTGACTTGCATTAGCGCCGAATGGCGCCACATGTCAATGCGTTGCATGCGGTTTTGTCCGGATGCGGCGCAAATGTACATTGCGGCGGCCGGACAAAACGCTGCATGTAACGTTTTTTGTTTTTGCCGGATGGTTTCTGATGTCTCCGGGCATCAGAAACCATCCGGCAAAAAACCGCATGCGGCCGCCGGCGGCGCATCAGGTTTTCTGATGCGGCGCTGCGGCAAAATGCCGGGGGCGCCGACAGGCGCCCGCCGGAAGTGTGAAAGCAGCCTTAGGGTAAGGGTTATAATTAGCGTTAGGGTTAGGCTGGGTTCATACTGCGTTATGGCAGTCCGTTAGACGGACTGCGTTACACCGCGGTATAACGCGGTGTAACGCAGTCCGTTAACGCTGCCATTCACCCCCATTTGAGGGCGCATCGCGACGCATGCCGTAAAGCGGCATGCGTTTGCGACGTGCCATCATTCAGTGACGGAGCCTCGGACGCGGGCTGCAGCGTTTGGGCTCCGTCACCGCTAGCGCAGATGAATCATCTGCTGATTCCTCTGCGCTAGCGGGTATAGCATAATGCGATCGCGTTATGCTATACCATTACCAGCCGTCAACGCTATGTGTTGAACGGGCTGGTAAAACGCAAAATGAACCTAGCCTTAGGGTAGTAAAATTAGGGTTAGAATTAGGGTTAGGTTACAATTAGGGTTAAATTAAGGTTAAATTAAGGTTAGGGTTACATTTAGGTTGGAATTAGGGTTGGGATTTAGGTTAGGATTGGTTGGGATTAGTTAGGGTGTGTTGGATTAGGGTGGAGCTAGAATTGAGGGATTTCCACTATTTAGGCACATCAGGGGGTCTCCAAACACGATGTGGCGTTCAAAAAGTCAAATGGCGCTCCCTCCCTTCCGAGCCCTGCCGTGCGCCCAAACAGTGGTTTACCCCAACATATGGGGTATCAGCGTACTCAGGACAAATTGCACACCAATTTGGGGTTCTAATTTCTCTGATTACCCTTGGGAAAATAAAAAATAGCTGGCTAAAAAAATCATTTTTGAGAAAAAAAATGATTTTTCATTTTCACGGCTCTGCGTTTATAAATTTCTGTGAAGCACTAGGGGGTTCAAAGTGCTCACCACACATCTAGATAAGCTCTTTAAGGGTCTAGTTTCCAAAATGGGGTCACTTGTGGGGGGTTTCCACTGTTTAGGCTCATCTGGGGCACTGCAAACGGAACATGACCCCCACCAACGTCTGCATTCCAAAACGTTATTACTTCCTTTCCAAGCCCTGCTGTGCGCCAAAACAGTTCCCCCCCCCACATATTTGGTATCAGCGTACTCAGGACAAATTGGACAACAACTTTTGGGGTCCAATTTCCTTGTGAAAAAATCAAAAATTTGGGATTAAAAAATCATTTTTGTGGAAAATTGATTTTTTTTTTTCACACCCAGGCATTATAAACTTTTGTGAAACACTTGGGGGTTCAAAGTGCTCACAGCGGATCTAGATAAGTTCCATAGGTGGTCTAGTTTCCAAAATGGTGTTACTTGTGGGGGGTTTCCACTGTTTAGGCGCATCAGGGGCTCTCCAAACGCGACATGGTGTCCAATCTCAATTCCAGCCAATTTTGTTTGAAAAAGTCAAACGGTGCTGCTTCCATTCCAAGCCCTGCCGTGCGCCCAAACAGTGGTCCCCCCCCATATATGGGGTATCAGCATACTCAGGACAAATTGTACAACAACTTTTGTTGTCCAATTTCTCCTGTTACCCTTGTGAAAATAAAAAATTGGGGACTAAACGATCAGGTTTGTGGAAAAAATATGATTTTTTATTTTCACGCCCGGGCGTTATAAACTTCTGTGAAGCACTTGGGGCTTCAAAGTGCTCACCACACATCTAGATAAGTTCCTTAGGGGTCTAGTTTCCAAAATGGGGTCACTTGTGGGGGTTTCCACTGTTTAGACACATCAGGGCCTCTACAAATGCGACATGGCGTCCAGCCAATTCCGCGTTGAAAAAGTCAAACGGAGCTCCTTCCCTTGCGACCTCTGCCGTGAGCCCAAAAAGTGGTTTACCCCAACATATGGGGTATCGGCATGCTCAGGACAAATTGCACAAAAACTTTTGGGGTCTTGTTACCCTTGGGAAAATAAAAATTGGGGTGAAAAGATCATTTTTGTGGAAAAAATATGATTTTTTATTTTCACGGCTCTACGTTATAAACTTGTGTGAATCACTTGGAGGTTCAAAGTGCTCACCACACATCTAGATAAGTTCCTTAGGGGGTCTAGTTTCCAAAATGGGGTCACTTGTTGGGGGTTTCCACTGTTTAGGCACATCAGGGGCTCTCTAAAACGCGACATGGCATCCAGCCAATTCTGCGTTGAAAAAGTCAAACAGCGCTCCTTCCCTTGCGACCTCTGCCGTGCGCCCAAAAAGTGGTTTACCCCCACATATGGGGTATCAGCATGCTCAGGACAAATTGCACAAAAACTTTTGCGGTCTTATTACCGTTGGGAAATTAAAAATTGGGGTGAAAAGATCATTTTTGTGGAAAAAAATTTTTTTTTTTTTTTCACGGCTCTAGGTTATAAACTTGTGTGAAGCACTTGGAGGTTCAAAGTTCTCACCACACATCTAGATAAGTTCCTTAAGGGTCTTGTATCCAAAATGGGGTCACTTGTGGGGTGTTTCCACTGTTTAGGCACATCAGGGGCTATCTAAACGCGACATGGCATTCAGCCAATTCTGCGTTGAAAAAGTCAAACGGCGCTCCCTCCCTTGCGACCTCTGCCACGCGCCCAAAAAGTGGTTTACCCCCACATATGGGGTATCGAAGTATTCAGAAGAAATTGCACAACAAATTTTGTGGTTCATTTTTTCTTTTAACACTTGTGAAAATAAAAAAACTTGGTTCCGAAGTAAAGCTTTTGCAAAAAAAGTTAAATGTCAATTTTTTCCTTCCACATTGCTTCAGCTCCTGTGAAGCACTTGAAGGGTTAATAAACTTCTTGAATGTGGTTTTGAGCACCTTGAGGGGTGCAGTTTTTAGAATGGTGTCACTTTTGGGTATTTTCTATCATATAGACCCCTCAAAGTGACTTCAAATGTGATGTGGTCCCTAAAAAAAAAATGGTGTTGTAAAAATGAGAAATCGCTGGTCAACTTTTAACCCTTATAACTTCGTAACAAAAAAAATTTTGGTCCCAAAATTGTGCTGATGTAAAGTAGACATGTGGAAAATGTTATTTATTAAGAAATTTGTGTGACATATCTCTCTGATTTAAGGGCATAAAAATTTAAAGTTTGAAAATTGTTAAATTTTCAAAATTTTCGCCATATTTCCGTTTTTTTCATAAATAAACACAAGTCATATCAAAGAAATTTTACCACTAACGTGAAGTACAATATGTCATGAAAAAACAATCTCAGAATCAGCGGGATTCGTTAAAGCGTTCCAGAGTTATAACCTCATAAAGTGACAGTGGTCAGAATTGTAAAAATTGGCCCGGTCATTAAGCTGCAAAATGGCTCTGTCCTTAAGGGGTTAAAGGAGTGTACTTACTAATTTGTTGCTGGGCCTCACGAGGTCTGTCCTCATAGTCGGGGAACATCTCCAGGCATATCCTCCACCATACTGCCTCCTTACGTGCCCGGTCTGCATAATGTGTGTCCCTTTGATCCCATAGTTCTGGCCTCTCTTGAACCAGAACTATGAGCATCTCAACATTTATGTAAGTTTATGCCATGATGGTGGACTCCGTGGAGGCGTGCTTCCTGGATTTTCAAGAACTTCCCAAGCTAATTAGCATGCCAAAGCTTCCTGATAATGGATGATTCAATTTCCTGTCACCTGGAGAAGTCTTTTTATTTCTCACAAGTCACACACATGGTCCATGTGTAATCTGTTTTTTTCTCGCAGCCATAGACTTGCATTGGCGAGTCTCAGCCGGGATACGGTGCAAATCGCAGCATACTGCGATTTCTCTCGCACGTATAATACGGCCGAGAAAAAAAACGTATGATGGGAGCTGCTCCATAAATTAACATTGGTCCAGAGTGCTTTGCGATTTTTTTTATCGCTTAGCACTCATCCGTATTCCTCTCTAGTGTGATGACGGCCTTACGGTGAGTGCTCAAGTAAGATCCTATCTCTGTTATTCACTAAACTTAAAACTTGGCACTCTTATATGATTCAAAAGATGATTTTTTAATTATGCAGTTTGGGGTCTATATAGACAATATACAGTGGGTACGGAAAGTATTCAGATCCCTTTAAATTTTTCTGTCTTTGTTAAATTCAAAAAATTTCATTTTTTTTCTTATTAGTGTACACTCTGCACCCCATCTTGACTGATAAAAACCAGAAATGTAGAAACTTTTGCAAATTTATTAACGAACAAAAACTGATATATCACATGGTCGTTAATATTCAGACCCTATGCTCAGACACTCATATTTAAGTCACATGCTGTATTACTGTTCTTTTTGACCAAATAGTTTTGATTAGATTATTGATATATATCAGAGCAGTGTAAATTTGAGATACAATGTAAAAAACCAGATCTGTGTATCAACTGTGAAAACAGACATGAGCAGGCCGTGTGGCTGCGACAAAATGGCGCTTTGGACTTCAGAATGGGATGGTGCATGCGCATAGGAGCGCAAACACTGTCTATATGTTATTTGCAATACTGACATGCGCACTTGCGTTTTCAGGACACTGTCGCGTGTGGTCTCTTACTATGCTGCGGTGTGAGTCATAATCTTATAATGATATGCCATACTTGTGTCACTTTATTAAGTAATTAAACACTTCATATTATTGCGGATTTGTTGCTTATTAATATGCACTGCATGAATCATGTTTGCAACTGTTTTAGTATATGACACAGATTAATTGCTCTTTGCGGTATTTTACACTGTTGCTGTGCCATGAATCTTTAAAAATGTATTAATTATCATTCCAATTGATGTACCTATATATACAGTATATCACATGTAATATTGCACTGTTTGAGAAAGTTCCACAGTTGGAACGAAACATTGCCATCACAATGGGTCAATAAACGAATAAACAATTCTTTTTTTTTTTACTTGCAGTGCTGCCTCTTAAATATAAAATATATATTATTTTTTAAGTTAAAAACAATATGCCATGTTGCCCCAATTTCAAGACTTCAGATATAAAGGCCTATTCACAATGAATTTTGCATTGCCTTCATGTCCCCATTGGGGGCTTCCGTCTAAATCCCTGACGCCCATTTCTAAGCTAATAAAGACTTCCCTTCTACCTATTTGGTCTAAGAAACACTAGAAGCGGCAGAAGCACTCATGTCCCGAATTATCCCCACAAATTAATTATTAATGGGTATGTAGTAGGTAATGCATACGAACCAGGATGCTTCATACTTGTCTTTGGTCTGCTGGTGATTGCAGGAGGTTTATGGATTAGTTGATGTGCAGCCCCACAACATGCAAGTCTATAGTAGATACAAGCCCCATCAGCTTTTGGCAACCTTTGTATGAAAGACCCTGCACATGACTGGTCCCATCTCAATACTTCTCTCATTAATGGTCAGCCCTAATAGATGAAACCAGAGATGTGGATCATCCATTTCAGGTGTTCCAGGTGTTCGCAGTCTTCTGAAATCTCATTAAAGAAAACCTGCCAGTTTCCATAAATATGTCATTTTTTACTTGGTGTAAATGCCACTCTTCAGGCAAGTGGGCTAAGAAGAGCGGGATATATAAACTGTTTGTCTCTTTTATCACTTAAATGTAACTCTCATCATTCTCCTATGCTTGTGCCTATCGCCAGCAGAGCAGGGGAGAATTATGAGAGCCGTGTTCAGCACCCAGCGAGGAACAGCGAATACTGCAACACTTCTTCCCTGGCGCACGTCCGTGTGGTACTGATGCGGCACATGCATGCCACATGTATTAGAAACACAGACAATGACATTACCGGTACCGGAAATATCAGGACATGTGAAAGAGGCCTTATAGCGGGTTTTTATGTTTGGCAGCTGTCACACGCTAAAAGACGCTTTTTATTGCAAAAAATAGTTTTTGCATCACCACATTTTGAAAGCTATCATTTTTCCATATTGAGGTCTTGTTTTTTGTGGGACGAGCTGACATTTTTATTGGTACAATTTTCGGGCACATGACATTTTTTGATTGCTTTCTACTCTGATTTTTGGAAAAAGAATGAGCAAAAACCAGCAATTCATGAATTTCTTTTTGGGGGAGGTTTTATACCGTTCTGTATATGTGGTAAAATTGATAAGGCAGTTTTATTCTTCAGGTCAGTACTATTGCAGCGATACTTCATTTATATTTTTTTTATGTTTTGGTGCTTTTATATAATAAAAACTATTTTATAGAAAAATAATTGCTTTTGCATCACTTTATTCTGAGAGCTATAACTTTTTTATTTTTCCACTGATGGAGATGTATGGTGGCTCCTTTTTTGCGGGACAATGACGTTTTCAGCGGTACCATGTTTATTTACATCCGTCTTTTTGATTGCGTGCCATTCCACTGTGTTCGGCGGTATGATGATAAAGCATTGTTTTTTGCTTTGTTTTTTTTAATGGTGTTCACTAAAGGGGTTAACTACTGGAATAGTTTTATAGGTCGGGTCGTTGCGCCCGACCTCAGGCAGACTTCAGATGATGGCTAGGGTCATCACAGGTTGATGCAGTCCAGGATTATATGGCACGGGCATACTAGGATGTCCTGTCTCTCAGGTCTCTGCAGGAGACTGCAAAGTAATGGGTCTAGCCCTTTTCTTCTTCACTGAAGAGCTAGAGGAAGGTGAGTTTCAGTACTCCTTTCATTTTTGGTGTGAGTGCCGTGTGGCGGCCATTGTTGCTGTGGCTTTGTGCTGGTGGGGTGGTGCAGTCTGGAGTCATGGAGACTCAGTCTTGCAGCACGGGTGCTGTGGGGCAACAGGCCGTCTGCCCTGCTGGTGCATTGGCGTGGTGGCGGTGGTAGCCGCACGGCTCCGCTCTGTTAGGGCTGGTCAGGACCCACTACGAGGTTTGCCAGGACGTGGCAGTGGGCTTCATACAGTCTGATCAGAATGTTAAACTAAGAACCTCATGTTCAGTTATATATATTTTTGCCGAGAGGCATTAGATCATTGTATGACTTTTGGAGGTGCTGTCCTTTCTCTCATTTTTTGCATATTGCATGATCTGTTTTTTTTCCTTTGTATGTGCACTCCTCCCATTTGGCACAGGCGATTTTAGTTAGCAGGAGACTGCATAGTAATGGGTCTAGCCCTTTTCTGCTCTCACTGAAGAGCTAGAGGAAGGTGAGTTTCAGTACTCCTTTCATTTTTGGTGTGGGTGCCATGTGGCGGCCATTGTTGCTGTGGCTTTGTGCTGGTGGGGTGGTGCAGTCTGGAGTCATGGGGACTCAGTCTTGCAGCACGGGTGCTGTGGGGCAACAGGCCGTCTGCCTGCTGGTGCATTGGCTCGGTGGCGGTGGTCACCGCACGGCTCCGCTCTGTTAGTGTTGGTCAGTACCCACTATGAGGTTTGCCATGACGTGGCAGTGGGCTTCATACAGTTTGATCAGAATGTTAAACTAAGAACCTCAGGCCTAGCACAGGCACAACAGGAGAGCATCAGATACTGACCACAGGCAGCCTTCAGACAATGGCAAAAGCCATCACGGCTAAGACCCCAGGGAACGGCAGGAAATGAGAACATAAGCAAGACACGGATAGCACAGGTTCAGGAACCCTGGCACTAAAGCACCGGGCATCGGCTGGTCAGGTCCAAGACTCACTGGCGGGACCGTCACCGGGGAACAGAGCTGGAGACTCCCGGAAACCACGGAGGAGGAATCCATCCAGGAAAACAAGCGGGACCAGCTCAAGAGCCCAACTTGGACCACCGGAACCAGGAACTGGACATCTGGACACAGGCGGGACATCGGACTTGACTTCAGAACTCGGACGGGACATCAGAACACGTAAGGGACATCGGAACACAGACTGGACATCTGTACACAGACTGGACATCTGAACACAGACTGGACATCGGAACACGGACTGGACATCGGACACGACTGACATCGGAACACGGACTGGAGATCGGAACACGGACTGGCCATCAGGTAGGACATCAGGACATTGGGACATCAGGGCACCAGGCGGACATCAGGACATCAGGGCTCAGACAGGACATAAGGACATCAGGATTCGGATCTCAGATAGAACATCAGAACACTGGCATCGGACTCCGGACATCTGGCAACGATCGACAGGTTCCGGACATCAGGCTGCGGACATCAGGCTCTGGACATGAGGCCACAGTCATCAGGCTCCGGACATCTGGCAGCAATCGGCAGGCTCCGGGCATTGGGCAGGGAAGGAAAGGATCCGGACATCTAGAAGTGGTCATCAGACACCGGACATC
The DNA here is from genome assembly GCA_033576555.1 of Oophaga sylvatica. NCBI lineage: Eukaryota > Metazoa > Chordata > Amphibia > Anura > Dendrobatidae > Oophaga > Oophaga sylvatica. The sequence goes on from JARQOD010000002.1 coordinate 377,940,517, forward strand.
AGGCTGCGGTCATCAGGCTCCGGACAAGAGGCCACGGTCATCGGGCTCCGGACATCTGGCAGCGACCTAAAAAGGAACCCAAGAGGTTTGGTGCAAGCCCCGCCTGGTTGAATTGGAGCCCGCCGGGGATTGCACCAAATAACAAGCTGAGCACAGAGCAGCAGAAACTCAGCAGACACACTGGACTCCTACTTCCAAGATGAACCCAGGTTAGATCACAGAAAGTCAGTTAGCAAAGAGTCACAGTCACTGGGCACAGGGTTCAGGACACAGAAGGACTTCAGGAACACAACACAGCAGGAATCAGGACTAGGACTTTGGTACAAACACATAAACAGGATAAGTCCAGGAACTCAGACATCAGCTGACCCAAAGCTGATAACAGAAATGGATCTGGGTATTCTGCCTCCAGAGCAGGCGGAAGACAGGCATCAGCTCACCTAGAACTGCAGGCAGGCAGGACAGGTGCTGAACACCAAACAGACATAGCAAGACTCAGAAACTTAATGCGAAGCTCTGGCAATGCCCCACAGGGCAGGAGAACTTTATATAGGAGCTGCCTCCCAGCGATAGGCTGGAGCAGCAATTCTAGCACACACCCATTCCTCATAAAAGCAGGGGAGATGTGGCCCGCACACCCTAAGCACAGCCAGACACAAATCAGCATAGCAAAGGACACCTGGCAGCGGCTGCAAGCCTGAGCACACATGGTAAGTCATGCACAACTGCAGAGGACCTTGCAAACTGTGGGTAGCTTCCACAGCGGTAGCCAGGGACCGTACATGCGGGTGGTCATGCAGCGTAGCGGAGACACTCACGCATGTACGGCTACGCAGCGGAGCCAGGAACTGAGCAGCATCCACACAGGTGACTGACAACAGCATTCCAGATCATTAGAGGGAAAAGAGCAAAGGGTTAAAGCAGAGTGCAGAGTAATGCTGGGTAAACAAAGTGCAAACACAGAGGCGTTACACCGGGTCTCATTTTTTAAAATCTAACCATTATCACTTTATGGGGTAATAACTCTGGAACTACAGTTAGGCTCAGTGAGTTGAACTGCGATGAAATCAGTGACTTTTTCTCACGGTGCTGAAGTCACTGCAATTCAGCCCAACTGGGAACGCAGCCTCAGTGACCTGCCGTAACCTGCAGTAACCTCGATGAATTCACTGCTGCTCAGTGATGCTGCACTCACAGCAGCTCATTCATCAGTGGTTCTCAGCCTGGACGGTTGCATCTTGGCACCGTCCAGGTTGAAAACTATTAATCCTCAGACATAGATTATGGCGTGGAACAGAACGTCGCACAGGTGAGGAATATTGCTGTTTTTTATTTTCGTTTTATTACAGGAGACATTGGCTTCAATGGACTGGGCGTTAGGTGAATATAACGTTGTTGTTTTTAAATAAAAATGGAAAAGTGTGTTTTGTTTTGACTGTATAATTGCTGGATCTTTATTTACAATACAGTTATAGGATTAGTCATAGATAGGTGTCTTATAGTCGCCTCTCCATTAGTAACCAGTGGGCTTGATACAAAGGTGACCCCACAAATATGAACCCCACTTGCCCCCACTACAGGGCAAGTGAAAAGAGACAGGCAAGGCGCCAGAATTGGCGCATCTAATAGATGTGCCCTTTCTGGGCAGCTGCAGGTTGCTATTTTTAGGTTATGGGGTCAATATCCATAGCCCCTTACCAGCCTGTGAATACGAGCCCCCAGCTGTCTGCTTTAGCAAGGCTGGTTGTCAAAAATGAGGGGACCCCATGCTGTTTTTTTTCAATTATTTATTTAAATAATTGAAAAAAACACCGTGCGGACCTCCCTTTTCTTGATAACCAGCCTTGGTTAAGCTGACAGCTGAGTGTTGCAGCCCACAGCTGTCAGTTTTGCCTGGCTGGTTATCAAAAATACATGGGAACCCATGTCGTTGTTTTTAATTTATTTATAATGTAGGCGGCGGCTGATGAATACTTCCATCAGTCGCTGCCTGCTCTCACTTTTATTAGCAGCAGCAGGTGCAGGCTGATGGGAATAATAGTCCTGCTCTTGCTGTTATCAGCTGAACATAACTCTCAACATTCTCCCTTACTCATGCTGATTACAGTAGATGAGAGCAGTCTTCAGCACCTGGCGCCGGGGAACAGCACGAATAGTACCGCTGCTTCCGAGGCTGATGTCATCTATGTGTCATGACTGTGCACGTGTGCAGGACGTTTTGCGGCCTGTGCTGCTGTCAAAAAATTGACATGTTAGCATATTTTGCCCATGGAGACACAGTCCATGTAAACACACTAACGTGCACAGACCCATTCAATTAGATGGGTCTACGTGTGTTAGTGTCTCTGGTACATGTGAAAACTGTCACCACACATACCGGACACACTGACATGTGAAAGAGGCCTAAGACTGTTTTCTCGTGATATTGTACTTCATGATAGTTGAAAAATTTGACTTGCATTTATTTGTGAAAATATTGAAAATTTAGCGAAAATTTCACAATTTTCAAAAATTTTATTCTTGTGCCCTTAGATCAGAGTTATGTAACAAAATATTTAATAAATGGCATTTACCACATGCCTACTTTAAATCAGCAAATTTTTTTAAATATATTTTTATTTGTTAGGAAGTTAGAAGGGTTAATCAGCAAATCCTAGTTTTTAATTACAAAACCATTTTTTCAGGGGACCACACCACATTTGACGTGACTTTGGGGGGTCCATATAACTGGAAATACCCAAAAGGACACCATTCTAAAAACTGTACCCCACAAACTCCTCAAAACCACATTCAGAAGTTTATTAACCCTTCAGGTGCTTCATAGGAATTAATGGAATGGAATTTTACTTCAGACACAATTTTTTTATTTTCTCAAGGGTAACAGGAGAAAATGAGCCTCAAAATTTGTTGTGCAAATTGTCCCAAGTGCGCAGATACCCCATATTTGGATGAAAAGTACTTTTTGGGAGCATGGCAGGGCTTGGAAGGGAAGGAGCACCATTTGACTTTTGAACTCAAAAATGGTTGAAATCTAGAGCAGACACCATGTCACATTTGGAGAGTCTTTGATATGCCTAAACAGTAGAAACACCCCACAAGTGACATCATTTTGGAAAATAGACCCATTAGGGAATGTATTTAGATGTGTGGTGAGTGCGTTGAACCCCAAGGTGCTTCACTGAATTTATAACGTAGAACCGTGAAAAATAAATAAATTTTTTTCCACAAAAATGTTCTTTTAGCTCCAATTTTCTATTTTCACAAGGGGAACAGGAGAAATTGCACCATAATATTTGTTATGCAATTTCTCCTAAGTACACCGATACCCCATATGTGGTCGAAAACTATTTTTGAGGCATACTGAAAAGCTCAGAAGGGAAATAGCGCCATATTGGAGTTTAGATTTTGTTGGAATGCTTTGAGGATGCCATGTCACATTGGCAGAGCCCCTGAGGTGTCAGAACAGCATAAACTCCACATAAGTGATGTAATTTTATAAACTGCACCACTCAATGAATTCATTTAGTGGTGCAGTGAGAATGTTGACACTACATGTGCCTCACAGAAATTTATACCATTGGGCGGTGAAGAAAGAATAATTATATTTTTACTCCAAAAATGTTTTACCCTCAAATTTGTTATTTTTAAAAGAGCTAATAGGAAAAATGGACCTCACAGTTTGTTATGCAGTTTCTCCTGAATGTGCATGTAATCAGGAACTACTTTTGAGGCACAGTGCAAAGCTCAGAAGGCAAGCAGCGCCATATTATAGTGCAGATTTATGACCCACTGTAATAACATAATACCCCATAAGTGACCCCTTTTTACAAACTACACCGCTCAATGAATTCATCTAAGGGTGCAGTGATAATATTGACTCCACGGATGTGTCATAGAATATTACACCATTAGGCAGTGAAAAAATAATGACATTTTTGCCACAATATTTTATGGAGTGATAAGACATACAAGTGGCTCCAGCGGCTGGGGTATTACCCTGACTTGGGGAACATGGTATCTGAAGCGTACCTCAAGTGATGGTCTTGTGGGCTGAGTAAGAGATCTGAGAGGCGGGTTCCTGTCTAGGCCATTTGGACATCAGCACCCCTAGAGATCCTAATGATTGATTACGTACAGATTGTGTATTCTTTCTCGGGGCACTTGTACTGTCTGGCCACGACAGACCATTTCACAAAATTTGCGGTACCCACCAGAGACCAGATGGCGGAGTCAGCCACTGAGGCAGCCTGCAAGCACTTTATACAGATGTTTGGGTGTCTGCAGAGAATTCATTCAGTGGGCATGGTTTCAGGGCACCCTGATGACTGAGCTGTACAGCTGTACCAGCTTTATGGCATTGAGCATTCCTGCACTACCTCGCTTCACACCCAAGGGAACAGAGCATGTGAGCGGTTCAACCACAACTTGCTTCAGGTGTTGTAGACTCTGGAGGATACTCAAAAGGCCCGATGGCCAGAATATCTACCCGTGCTGATGTGGGCCTAAAATAACCGGGTGCACAGAACCACCGGTTACTCAACGGATATGCTCATGTTCGTGAGCGTAGGGTGGGATATCTAGGACCTCTATATGCCCAATCCAAAGGGACCACCACCGAGAAATACGACTGCATGTAGAAAGAAAGAAAGAAAGAAAGAACAAAAACGGTGCAACCACTTAACGACAAAGTGAAAAAGACTTTATTGCAACACAGAAAGTGCACATGCATAAAACATTTAAAATTGCGCTGTAAAAACAACATAGCTGTAACAGATGATTGCAATGACTAATAGCATAGGAAAAAAAATCAACAAATGGTCTGTAAAATGCTTAAAGGTACATAGAAAAAACACTGTATAAATAGTAGGCTAACATAACATGCCATAAATAAGGCCGCCCAAGTAATAATATATATAATATATTTAAATACAAAAAGCACTTATGCCAAAATTGTTGTATACATGAGATTCATGCATAAATAATAGTCCCAGCTAATCATGCAGCCCCATGTGAAAGCACTCAACTCCCTTTCTTTGGCAGCCACACAGTGGTACGCCTTTTAGATAATTTTTTGAAATGTGGAGGCTCTAAGTTGAGTCTCCATCTGGTGGGTTGCCTGTCATGGAAGGGATGTCAGAGACACATTATGCTATTTTTACTCTGGGGAAATTGATGCCACTTTAGCGGTGTGTACCAATAATTTTTTGAAATGTGGAGACTCCTAGTTATGTCTCCATCTGATGCCTGTAGTCGAAGGGGTCTCAAAACACCAGGCCTACACCTGTCACTCATTCACCTCTTACTGATCATTTTGTAATCTAGAAATGCTGGACCAGGCCCTGTCCCATCCATCCATGCTGCGCCATTATAAAATTTCTACTGTGACTAAATTGATGCCACTTTTCCTGGTGTCTGCCCCTAATTTTGTAAATGTTTTGACTCCGAGTTGGGTCTTGTGTGTTTTCTGAGTTTGGCAGGGCTCCCAGCACAACAGGTCTACACCGGTCCATCACCAATCTCTTAATTTCAAATTAATTTCAGAGCTGTAAATGCTGGCCCAGACCCTGTCTCATACATGGCATATGCCTGACTGCTAGCAATAGTAGTCTACGAAGCTGATATTTGTGCCACCTGAGTGTGGCTGAGCAGATAAGCAGTGTTATGCGGTATCAGGGTTCCCAGCACAGCAGACCTACACCGGACCTGAACCACCTCTTAATTTTAACTGAAATGCAAAGCTGTAAATGCGGGCTCTGACCATGTTTCATGTATGGCCCATGCCTGACTGCTGCGCCATAATACAATTTCTTCTGTGGGTCAATTGTTGCCACTTTTCCTGGTGTCTGACCCAAAGTTTTGGAAATGTTTTGATTCCAAGTTGAGACTCCTTCATGTGTGTTGCCTGAATTTGGCAAGGCTACCAACACAGCAGGCATACACGGGTCCCTCACCCACCTCTTAATTTCAGCTTAATTTCAAAGCTGTAAATGCTGGCCCAGACACTGTCTCATGAATGTCCCATGCCTGACTGCTCAACCATTATAAAATTTTCTACTGTGAGTCAATTGATGGCACTTAACGTGGTGTCTGCTGCTAATTTGAGCCGTTTTGGCAGCTTTTGGGCCCCCCTGAAGGTGTTGTTTTTGCGTTTGGTTTTGCCTCCCATTGAAATCAATGAGGTTCGGTTAAGTTTGGTAAACTATTTGGTGAATATCGGGAGGCTCACTGAACTGAACCTTAAAAAGTTTCCTTCTCTAGTCAGAATAATCGGACCAATTTTCAGAGATGAGAGAAAAGAGTCAAGTGAACCTAGCCTTAGGCTTCATTTACATGCCAGTATTTTGTATTAATGTTTGTATGCCAAAGCCAGGAATAGAACTTACAGAGAACAAATATAAATGAAAGATTGACTCCTGTTCTGTGATAGACACTCCTGGTTTTTGCATACAAATACTGATCAAAAAATGCTGACATGTGAATGAGGCTATGACGGATTGCACAGGAAAAGGGGTGTGTCGACTTCACTCACCTCTGGGGAGGGGAGAGAAGGACCCAGCAGGGATCGGCTCTCTGGCACCACCACTTGCCTCAGATCAGTCAGGGAACTGCACAGAGGGCAAATAGTCGCCGGAAAGGCTTCCCTTATAGGTACGAGTTATTGAGGCGCCCAGTGAGGGGGAATATATATCACCAGTCCAGACTGGGGATATATATATAAACCTCACGACCACCACTGTCAGAGTTCCTCACTAGCACAGTAAGGTATGCTGCCACCAGTGTCTCTTTCAATATACAAGCACCGTCCATCAACAAGTTGGCATATGCAACAGATTAGGACTTATTATAAGTAAAAGGAGGACTTTATGCTGACCTGACAAAAGATGGCGATGTTGTGTAACGTTTCCTTCTGTTTAATGTATTGTATAAGAAATAGTCTCACTTGTAGTTTCACTTTCGTTTTGTTCCTGGTTTCCTGATGCAATGCTGAAATAACTGTGCATTTTTCTTTTACCTCATGTTGTTAGAAGTAAAAGCTTGTTATCCCATGCAGCCTGCTCTGTGAAGTTTTCTACTGCAAAGGTGTGGATTCAGAAGCTGTGCAACACAACAGGCTTATATCGGGTCAGAAACCAACCCTGGGGGCAAAGTTTAAAATGGGGCCCCAAATGCTAACACATTGCACATCACACAGAAGCATTTTGGTTGTATTTAAATGCGCTGAGTTCAGGCCGCTAAATGAGTGTGATCGAAAATATTGAAATCGTTCAACACTTGTTTCACAGCCTCTTTCCACCGGCTGAGGAACAATGATGGGGACAGAACAATGACTAATAGATACCCATACAGTATCATGTTATCAGCAGCACATCTACAGTTTACACCAGCGATGTGCTGCTGAGAACAATGATTTTTGTTCCGGCATAAACAATCCAATCACTCGATAAATAGGCAGCATTTTGCTTGTTTAGTATAATACACCCCATAGTCGTCCATATATTATAATGTGCACCACAGTCCTCCATATTGTAAAGTGCACATTCCATAGTCCTCCATATAATATAATGTATTCATAGTCCTCCATATAGTATAATACACTCCCCATAGTCCTCCATATAGTATAATATGCCCCATAGTCCTTCATATAGTATAATATACTCCCCATAGTCCTCCATATAGTATAATACACTCCCCATAGTCCTCCATATAGTATTATACACTTCCCATAGTCCTCCATATAATATAATATGCCCCACAGTCCTCCGTATTGTAATATGTACATCCCTTAGTCCTCCATATAGTATAATATGCCCCATAGTCCTTCATATAGTATAATATACTCCCCATAGTCCTCCATATAGTATAATACACTCCTCATAGTCCTCCATATAGTATTATACACTTCCCATAGAAAAATATTTAGACTTGAGAGTCCTCAGTGGTTGATACCTTTTAATGGCTAACACGGTACGAAGATACACATCTTTCCACACTTCCCATAGTCCTACATATAATATAATATGCCCCACAGTACTCCATATTGTAAAATGTACACTCCATAGTCCTCAATATAGTATAATACACTCCCTATAGTCTTCCATATATTAAAATACACTCAGTCCTCCATATAGTTTAATACACTACTCAGTCATCCATATAGTATAATACACTCCTCATAGTGCTCCATATAGTATAATGCACCGCCATAGTCATCCATGTAGTACAATTCACTTCCCATAGTATAATGCACCCCATAGTTCTTCATATGGTATAATGTATTCCCCATAGTCCTCGATACAGTATAATGCAGTCCACATATAGTATAATGCAATCACCCTATACAGCATAATGCAGCCACCCCAGAGTATAATGCAACCACCCTACAGAGTATAAATGAGCCCCCTTATATAGTATAATGTAGCCCTTCCATAGAATACAATGTAGCCCTCCTCATATAGTATAATGCAGCCCCCATAGAATATAATGTAACCCCCTCATAAAGTATAATGAAGCCCCCATACAATATAATCTAGCCCCCATAGAATATAATGCAGCACCCATAGAACACAATGTAGCCACCTTATACAGTATAATGTAGCCCCCTCAGAGTATGATGCAGTCACCCCTCATAGAATATAATAAATATAATACAGCCCCCCATAGAATATAATGTATTCCCGAATAGAATATAATACAGCCCAAAGGAATATAATGTAGCCCCCCATAGTATATAACACAGGCACAAAGTATATAACACAGCCACATAGTATATAACATAGCCTCCCCTATAAAATATAATATACCCCCCAATAGTATATAACACAGCCACATAGTGTATAGCGTGGCCCGCATAGTGTATGGCGCAGCCCACATAGTATATAGCATGGCCCACAAAGTATATAGCAGGGCCCACATAGTATATAGCAGGCCCGCATAGTATATAGCAGGGCCCGCATAGTATATAGCAGGGCCCACATAGTATATAGCAGGGCCCGCATAGTATATAGCGCGGCCCGCATAGTATATTTCGGAGCCCACATAGTATATAGCACGGCCCACATAGTATATAGCAGAGCCCACATAGTATAAAGCAGGGCCCACATAGTATATAGCGCATCCCACATAGTATATAGCAAGGCCTGCATAGTATATAGCAGAGCCCTCATAGTATATAGCAGGGCCCACATAGTATATAGCACGGCCCACATAGTATATAGCGCAGCCAGCATAGTATATAGCGTGGCCCGCATAGCATATACAGGACCCACATAGTATATAGCAGGGCCCACATAGCATATAGCACGGCCCACATAGTATATAGCGTGGCCCACATAGTGTATAGCACGGCCCACATAGTATATAGCAGGGCCCACATAGTATATAGCACGGCCCACATTAGTATATAGCGTGGCCCACATAGTATATAGCAGGGCCCAAATAGTATATAGCGTGGCCCACATAGTATATAGCGTGGCCCACATAGTTTATAGCGCGGCCCACATAGTATATAGCAGGGCCCACATAGTATATAGCGTGGCCCACATAGTGTATAGCATGGCCACATGGTATATAGCGCGGCCCACATAGTATATAGCACGGCCCATATAGTATATATCATGGCCCACATAGTATATAGCGTGGCCCACATAGTGTATAGCAGGGACCACATAGTATATAGAGCAGCGCCCACATAGTATATAGCAGGGCCCACATAGTTTTGTACACAGTGAGTGCGCGATGATGTCATCGCGCACCCGCTGCATCAGAGACAGGGCGGGGAATGATGGGAGAGGGAGAGTCAGCTGACGCTCTCTCCATCATTGCTTTGAACTGTACCGGCAGACGCTGGTATAGTTCAAAGTAGCGGCGGGGGGAGTCGGCGCTGGGGGCAGGCGGTCCCCCCTGCCTCACAGGGGCCCCCATAGCGGCTGCATGATGTGCCGCTAGCTGGGGGCCCCTTGGGGAGCGGGGGCCCTAGGCAGCTGCCTGGTCTGCCTGCCCCTAACGGCGGCGCTGCCTGGCGGTAACATATAATATAAGCAACTGAGAGTGCGGACGTGGGGATTCGTGAATCGAGATAAAAGAGCAGCCCAAGATTAATTTTTATATTTAATAGATGAAAAGGCACACTTGAAAAATACAGAGAAACATACAAGAGCAAATATACAACTCTGGCAAATTTAAGAGACCAAAATATATAATAGGTACAGTAGGGCTTCAAAACCAAAATCATAGAATCATGCCCTATAGGCAATCCTTTATTGATAAAATACCTCAATGGGTAGCACCCAAACACAACCGTGATATAAAAAAAACAAAAAACAAAGTGTATTCCTAACTTAAAAACTAAGGGGATAGCCTAGAGTCCCTGATGTAGGTCTGGGCTGTCACCTGCCTAACAGCGGAGGTTGGCACCCTAGGGGGAAGCGTTGTGGCGCCCCCGCTCCACGATGGCTGACCCTAGGGTCCCTGTTAGGCCCTTACACCTTAGGGGATACCTCTACCCAGATAGTAGGGAGACCCCTAACATTAATACAGAGACCAGCTAACATTAAAGGTGACCCTAAGTCCCCAAGGTATTAAAAACAGTTCACAACACACGGGGTGGTAGGAAGTATAATGGAGATTGGCACAGATCTGCTGTACAACACTGCTAGTATACAGCAGCCTCCTTTTATGAACAGGAGTTATGATAAAACTGCCTTCTTGTGCCACAGCTTAATGAAAGTGAATGTGAACAATCTCATACTTGTTCACTCACTAGTCAAAGCTCCTCCAGTGTATGGGAAGTCTAAATGTGTGTGCATACCAGCCAGTCAAATATAAGCTAAGATGCAATATATAATTGTCAGCTATTGGACCAAAAGTCTAGTCTGAACTTATAAACACACTGAAAGAATGACTAGAGCATATAATGACTGGAATAAATAAGACGCATCCTCCAGCTATCAATAGCACACAACGCTCCGCAGCCATACATAAGCAGCGCTGGAGTAACGCTCTGCAACAGCGGGTTCCCTGGCAACGCAGCCTGCGTCGCTGCGACCTGGGTCAGAGACCTATTTAGGCCTTACAAGCGACACTCACTGATTACTACCCCAGGCCTGCTACACTTTCCTTGGGAGCTCCCTCCCCTCTGATAGAGACAAGTACTCCACAAGTACTAGCTGAAACCCTACTGCTCAGTGTTACACACCGGAGTCACTGACAGCTCACCATCTCCCTCCTCTACCCCAGGCACCCATCTGGTTTCCGATCGGTGAGGAGATTGCTCCAGAAGCCGAACCATATCCAGAATCAAGCAGGCAAATACCCTATACTGTCAGTGCTTGTCACATTGCTGTGACCTGGGTTAAATATAATTAGACCCTACAAGTGACACTCACGCAACGGTCTCACATAGGATCCACTACAGAGATCTTCTTCCCCCCCCTCTCTGATCACAGAAGCTGTGGGATCCGATTTGGGTAGCAGCTGATCCCAAATACTGTGTTATTGAAGTATATGAGGGGTCGGGGAATAGGTGTTCACTTAGCCCCATTTGTGGCATGAGACTTCGCCCTCTGATAATGCAATAAAGACCACTTAATAACTTGCCCAGCCGATGAATACTTTGCATATACAGCAACATTATGGTGAAAGGCAACAAATCCTCTAATGGGCAGCTTGGAACCCCCAAATCTGCCAAATCTCAACCTAATATGCAGAAATTCCTTAAGAGAAAGTCTCCTCTGAACCTACAAAAATCAGCGAACTCCAGAGAGGAATCCGATGATTCATATTCTGACTGCTCGCAGGCTGACAGTATCACTAGAGAACAATCTAGACGTCATTCTCTCCGTTTCTCACAAGACTATCTCAAAGATACCTTGAATGCTGCTTTACAACCAGTATTGGCGGATCTAGCCATCCTTAAGAAAGACATGCATGCAATGGGTCCAAGAGTGGACAGTCTGGAAGCGGATAGAACAGCGCTCGTACAACACGCCACTTCCACGGAGTCTCATATTCAATTGCATAACTCATTGCTCATTAAAGCCCTTCTCCTAGCTGAAGATCAGAGAACCGCAGCAGAAGATGTAACATCAGGCTCAAAGGTCTCCCAGAGAGCTGGGCGGCTGATACATTACGGAAAGTTATGGCGGAACTTTTTTCTGACCTAGTGGGACAGGAGAGGGTGACATCCATAGTAGTGGAAAGGGTGCATCGTGCACTGCGGCCGCCACCGCAACAGGATGAACCTCCACGTGATGTAATATGTGGTCTTTTATCATTTAATGACACCACAGCTCTGTTGGCGGCGGCGAGAGAACGACAAGACCTTCTATATGAAAGCGCACCCATACGTGTCTTCCAAGACCTAGCTCCTAGCACTCTTTATAAGAGGAGACAGCTGCGCCCATTGCTGGACATTCTGCGGAGGAAGAAAATACTCTACCACTGGCTGTTTCCTTTTGGTCTGGCCTTTAAAATCAAAGAGAAAAGGTTTCAAATTCATACACCTGGAGACTTGGACGCAGTCTGGTCAGCTTTGGACATCCCCCCAGTAGCAATGACGTCATGGATGCCTGTACCTCAAGAACTGGTGTTTCCCAGCCTCTCTGGAGCCCGCCCTAAGAAGGGACGCAAACGCCAAGATAAAGAAGGGAGCCCAACCTCTGACTCCTCTGTGCAGTCTAAGATCGAAGGTGGAAGAGAAGGATAACTATACAGAGCAGCAGAGCACGGAGTTCTGCATAATTGTCTTTCACTGTAACTAAAGAAGCACATGTTGCGTTTACTCGCACATGATGCTTGATATCTGGTACTTTTGGCAGTGCTTATATTTCCGATTCCCTTTGTTTTCTAGGAACGGTTTCTTCTTGTTGATAACTGCTACATTGTCATTTATGTTCAAGACTTTTTTGACGACGCAGTTGTCTTTGAGGCCTGTCGTGCATCTCCCTAACGGGTCACACCGTTAGTTGATTGTTACAATACTACTGTTTTAAAAGGGGAGCATTAGCCCCATGGAGATGTTGAGACAGTGCGTCATATCTGTTTCTTATTTGTCCTGTTTCGACATACTTTTAATTTTGATAATTGATGACAATTGTTCAATAGCCAGGTTTTACCCCTAGATCTCACGGTCCCCACGGGGGTCTTAGTTAAAAAAAAAAAAAAGTTTGGTGGCTATGTTATATTATATCTCACTGCCATAGTACCTATTCACTTATTCTTTATATGCTACATGATGTTTGTTATAGCTACTAACGGCTGGGTGGGTTGTGCCCGTCTACCGGCCTTTACACATACTTACTTTTTCATACACCTGATACTCGCCCTATTCATATTTACCTACTAACGATCAGTGATATACCTGTTACTTCCCTTATCTTTTTATTTCCTCTCTTCATTTTCTCACCCATCCTTCCAATTCTTCAATCCCCTTCACTTTTCCTCCCCCTCTGACCCGCATATCCCCTCTCCCCCCACGCTGGTCACTCACGCGTTCCTTGCAGTTGCCAATTAAGTGGGGTTGACCTTACTCCTTCATTTCCATCTAGGTGGCAGTGAGGGTTTTGTGGCTAAACCTCTCTTCGGTCATACCTACACATAGTGTATAAGCATATCATTTGAACTCACAAAAAGACCTGGTGTAATTTATTTACATTGTTATCGCTATTAGGAGCCTTTTTGCAGCGGCCGTCATTTACTGAGATTGTCAGTTTCTATCTTTTTGATCGGGGAAGGGACCGTCTGCTGGAATGGACCTCACTGTTACGTCATTCAATGTCCAAGGGTTGAATATTGAAGGTAAGCGACACCAGCTTTTCCGACTCTTAAAAACTTACCGCTCTGATGTGATATTTCTGCAGGAAACACATTTCAGACAAACTAATGTACCCCGGCTCCCCACACACATGTTTTCCCAGTGGTTTCATAGTTGTAATATGGCTGGCCGCTCCAAAGGGGTAACGATTGCCTTCCGCAGCTCTGTCCCCAAGGAAGACATCAAGATGCGGAGGGTAGGGCTATCTTTGTACGGGGTGACATCAGTGGGACATCCTATACATTTGCTAATCTCTATGCGCCTAACCAAGGCCAGACACAATGGTTAATTCAAAAATTAACAGAGCTCCGCTCGTTTGCACAGGGCCATGTAATCCTAGGGGGTGATTTCAACCTGAGTTTGTTCCCGTCACTTGATGCTTCCTCTGGAAAGTCTGCAATAAGTGGGATAGCATTAGCTAGAGTTCGTTCCACATTAAATGACTTAAATCTAGTGGACGCTTGGCGTACCCATAATGCTCTGGTTAAAGATTATACATTCTATTCAAACACACACAAATCGTACCAACGCCTGGACTACCTTTTTGTCTCCAAAGCGTTGCTTTGCACAACTTCCCCTCTCGCGATTAGTCCCATGACCATCTCTGACCATGCACCCGTACACGTTAAACTCCACTTAGCGAAGCTGCCATTTAAACAGTGGTGCTGGAGATTGAATGAAAACCTCCTTAATGATGCCTCTATCGTATCTAAGGTCCGCACAGCGTTGACCGAATTCTTTAACTATAATGACACTGGGGAGGTACCATTTCCCACGGTATGGGAAACGCACAAGGCAGTGATACGGGGGCTTCTCATTCAGCTAGGCACTATACAGAAAAAGGAACGTACAAAGGCCTTTGACACCCTCCTAAGTAAAATAGCGGTTTTGGATAAAATTCACAAACAGACAAAAACCTCAGAGGCATTGAAGCGACTAACGTCTCTGCGGATGGAACTGAAAACCATGCTAGTGACTCAACATGCTAAGCTACATTTATTGAGACAATATAAGTTCTACTCCCATGGAGACAAGTGTGGTCGCCTCATGACATCACTGCTTAAGAAATCTAGAAATCAGAGTCACATTAAGAATATTCGAGGTGCTGATGGGAAACTAGCTAGCGGGACAGAAGACATTGCAAAACAATTTCAGATTTTCTATACAGAGCTGTATAATCTACGGGAGCAGACTCAGGTTGCAGAGAGTGAAGTAGTCCAGAAGCAGAGAGATTTTTTAAACTCCTTGTCCCTTCCCAAACTAAACTCTGAAGAAACGGACTCACTGCTTTTACCGATTAAGATGAATGAAATCGATAGTGTGATTAAGACATTACCAGCCAATAAAAGCCCTGGTCCGGACGGACTGACATCTGTTTATTTCAACAAATTTCAGGATCTCTTGAAACCACACCTTTTGACATTATGCAACTCCTTACTTAAAGGGGAATCTTTCCCCAAGCAATCCCTTGAGGCCCATGTTACTTTGCTGCCTAAACCGGGTAAAGATGCCACGAAATGCTCTAGTTATCGACCAATTTCCTTACTCAATATAGATATAAAGCTGTGGGCGAAGGTACTTGCGAACAGAATGCACCACTTGGTACCTAATCTGGTGCTTGACGACCAGGTGGGTTTTGTGTCGGGAAGGGAGGGCAGAGACAACAGCCTGAAACTCTGTCATGTGATGGCAGCGGCAAGGAAAAAGGGAATCCAGCTCGCCCTGCTGGGGGTGGATGCAGAGAAGGCTTTCGACAGGGTGAGCTGGTCCTTCATGCGTCAGACACTACTTAGATTTGGCTTTCCCGCGGAGTTCATTACGGCCATCTTTACTTTATATGGACTGCCGTCTGATAGACTCAAGGTGAACGGCACTCTCTCACCCTCCTTCGGTATCACTAATGGGATGAGGCAGGGATGCCCTCTCTCTCCGACACTCTTTGTTCTTACTTTGGAACCACTGTTACAGCAGGTCAGGGAAATGCATGAAGTGGAAGGAGTGAACAAAATGAGGAGCTGCCTATTATCTCCTAGGCTGCACCCTCCCACATGCTGCACCCACCCCTGGGCTGGCCCGTCTCCCTCCTCCCATATGTGAGAGTATGGTTTTCCAGGCAGAACTGTTTATGGCCCATAACTTTCCGCCCGAAGGTTCAAATAAGACGGCACCGGTGCCACTGGGTTCTGCTGGATTTTATCTGTGCAGAGACCAAATACGGCTACGCAGAGTGCTAGGGGTGGCTGGATGCTATGGGCTTGTGGGGGAAGGAATGCAGATTCCAACTACAATGGGTGAAAAAAAGTATTTAGTCAGCCAGCAATTGTGCAAGTTCTGCCACTTCACAAAAGAGGCATGTAATTGACATCATAGGTAGACCACAACTATGAGAGTCAAAATGAGAAAACAAATCCAGAAAATCACCTTGTCTGATTTGGCAAGATTTATTTTGCAAATTATGGTGGAAAATAAGTATTTGGTCATTAACAAAAGTTCATCTCAATATTTTGTTATATATCATTTGTTGGCAATGACAGAGGTCAAACATTGTCTGTAAGTTTTCACAAGGTTGGCACACACTGTTGGCGGCATGTTGTCCTATTCCTCCATGCAGATTTCCTCTAGAGCAGTGATGTTTTAGGCCTGTCGCTGGGCAAAATGGACTTTCAAATCCCTCCATAGGTTTTCTATGGGGTTGAGATCTGGAGTCTGACTAGGCCACTCCTGGACCTTCATATGCTTCTTAGGAAGCCACTCCTTCGTTGCCCTGGTGGTGTGCTTGGGATCATTATCATGCTGAAAGACCCATCCACAGTTCATCTTCAATGCCCCTTCTGATGGAAGGAGGTTTGCACTCAAAATCTCACGATACATGGCCCCATTCATTCTTTCATGTATACGGATCAGTTGTCCTGGTCCCTTTGCAGAGAAACAACCCCAAAGCATGATGTTGCCACCCCCATGCTTCACAGTAGGTATGGTGTTCTTTGGATGCAACTCAGCATTCTGTCTCCTCCAAACAGGAGTCTTTTATACTGATAACAAGTTCAAACAGGTACCATTACTACAGGTAATGAGTGGAGGACAGAGGAGCCTCTTAAAGAAGAAGTTACAGGTCTGTGAGAGACAGAAATCTTGCATGTTTTTAGATGATGAAATACTTATTTTCCACCATGATTTGCAAAATAAATCTTGCCAAATCAGACAAGGTGATTTTCTGGATTTGTTTTCTCATTTTTACTCTCATAGTTGTGGTCTACCTATGATGTCAATTACAGGCCTCTCTCATCTTTTTAAGTGGGAGAACTTGCACAATTGGTGGCTGACTAAATACTTTTTTCCCCACTGTATGTGCTCGGCTAGGCTCAGAGATATTGCATTCTGTTATTATAGGTAATTTTTCAGATTCAATGTCTCAGAGCCTTGTTGTGACCTGTGGTGCCAAGATGTCTCCATGTGCTTAAGTCAGACAAAGGAATACAGTTTGGCTGGTCCTGCAGGAGAGTTCACACCCCTGTGATAATTGCTGGGGAACAGGGTCTATACCTATCGCTCCCCTCTAGAGTGAGCTTCCAAGGGCTTATTCCTTAAGTTAATTAAAGGAAAACATTAGACTGCTCTATGCCTTCATGGGATAATGAGGTCTCTTTGACTGAGGTGCATTTCACTCCCCTTTATGGCCTGGGAGAATGCAAGGGTGGAGGCTGAGTTTGGAGCAAGTATTTTGTGCCAAACTGTATCTTATAGAGAAATCCATCAGATAGAAAAATTATATCAAGCAGATATCATTTTCCCATATCTCACAGTGGCTTTATTCTGACCAATCAGTGGGGTGTGACCAATTAAAATACCTAGGGCAGCATGAACTCCATGGAGTATGTCTCTATCAGATTTGCACATCTAGAGGCTAAAACTTTTGCCCATTTTTCTTTGCAAAGTAGCTCTAGCTCAGTGAGATTGGATGGAGAGTGTGAGAGCAGCAATTTTGAAGTTTTGCACCTATTCTCAATGAGATTTAGGTCTGGACTTTGATTGGGCCATTGAAGCGCATGAATATGCTTTGATCTATACCATTCAATTGTAGCTCTGGCAGTATGTTAAAGGTTGTTGCTCCGCTGGTAGGTGAATCTAGACCTCAGTTTCAAGACTTTTGCAGGCTCTAGTAGGTTTTCCTCCATCTGTATTTAACTCCATCCATCTTCCCATCAATTCTGACCAGCTTCACTGTCCCTGCTGAAGAAAAGCATCCCCACAGCATGATGCTGTCACCACCTTGTTTGACAGTGGGGATGATATTTTCAAAGAAATGTGCTGTGTTAGTTTCCACATATGGCTCTTTACACTCAACCCAAAAAGTTCTACTTTGGTGTCATCTACATAAATACTTTTTCAAGGCACTGTATGTGAAAAACGAACATCTGAATGAGGCTGTTTCACTTCAAAATACACATCAGAAACTGCTTTAAATACTTCCTGAAAACTACATTGCTGTTTATGGACAGAGTTTTTTGTCAGTTTTTCCAGCAAGGTTTTGAAAACCCCACTACAGAAAAATAATAATTGATTTTTCAGTTCTTTAATGCAGATTCCATACAGAATCCACTCCAAAATTGACAATGTTAAGTCAAACACTGCCAAATAAATATGAGAAAGAAATTGAATAAAAAACCTTTTCAAAACTACAGAAAAAAAATAATAAATAGAAACGCATTAGACATGAAAATCTCATCAAAGCCTGCATAAATTTCTGATGTGTAATTATCTTGAAAACCATGTTGGATTTGTTAACCGTCAAGAAGCTCTGTGTGAACATGGCCACATACTTTCATATATTGTTACTTTTCTTTTGTCAGAACTGATCCTCTTAACCCCTTCCCGACCTTTGACACAACGTATGTGTCATGAAAGTCGGTGCCAATCCGACCTGTGACGCATATGCTGTGTCAAGAAAGGATCGCGTTCCTGCGGGTCGGGTGACAGGGGTCACTGAAAGGTCACCCGACCCGCAGGCACAAGACCCTTTGTGCTTCACCGCAGGGGGGTTGGCTTAACCCCCACATGGCTATGATCGCTCTGATTGGCTGTTAAAAGTGAAACAGCCAATCAGATCGATTTGTAATATTTCAACAATGAAATTTGGTGAAATATTACAATCCAGCCATGGCCGATGCTGCAATAGCATCTGCCATGGCTGGACACCGAGATCCGACCCCCCCCACACCGAGTGACGGCGGTGATCGGCCGCCGACACCGATTGATGGCGGCGATCGGTCATCGCCGTCACTATCTGCTCTCCTCCTTATCTCCGCTCCCTCCACCTTCCGATCCCCCCTCCCCCGGTCCTCCGATGTCCCTGGGTCCATCCCAGCGTCCCTCCGGTATTCTTCATGGGCGCCGCCATCTTGGAAAATGGCGGGCACATGCGAGTGCGCCCGCCGGCCGGCAGATTCCGTTAATTATTTTGATCACTGTGAAAAACTCTCACAGTGATCAAAACAAAAAAAAAGTAAATAAACGCCCCCTTTATCAACTCCATAGGTAGGGACAAATAATAAAATAAAGAAATTTTTTTTTTTTTTTCTATTAGAGTTAGGGTTAGAACTAGAGTTAGGGTTAGCATTAAGGTTAGAATTAGGGTTAGGGTTAGAATTAGGGTTACGGTTAGAATTAGGGTTATTGTTGGAATTTGGGTTAGGGTTGGAATTAGAGTTACGGTTAGAATTAGGGTTAGGGTTGGAATTAGGGTTAGGGTTGGAATTAGGGTTAGGGTTGGAATTAGGGTTAGGGTTGTGGTTAGGGTTAGAGTTAGGATTAGTGTTGGGGTGTTTTGGGGTTAGGGTTGGGATTAGGGTTAGGCTTGTGGTTAGGGTTATGGTTAGGGTTGGGATTAGGGTTAGGGGTGTGTAGGGGTTAGGGTTGTGGTTAGGGGTGTGTTGGAATTAGGGTTGGAGTTAGAATTGAGGGGTTTCCACTATTTAGGCACATCAGGGGGTCTCCAAACGTGACATGGCGCCACCATAGATTCCTGCAAATTTTGCGTTTAAAAAGTCAAACGGTGCTCCCTTTATTCCGAGCCCCGACATGTGGCCAAACAGTGGTTTACCCCCACATATGGGGTATCAGCGTACTCAGGAAAAATTGCACAACAACTTTTGGAGTCTAATTTCTCCTGTTACCCTTGGGAAAATAAAAAAATTGGGGACTAAAAGATCATGTTTGTGGAAAAAATAGGATTTTTTTTATTTTCATGCCTGGGCGTTATAAACTTCTGTGTAGCCCTTAGGGGTTCAAAGTGCTCACCACACATCTAGATAAGTTCCTTGCGGGGTCTAGTTTCCAAAATGGGGTCACTTGTAGGGAGTTTCTACTGTTTAGGCACATCAGGGGTTCTGCAAACGTAACATGACGCCCGCAGACCATTCCATCAAAGTCGGCATTTCAAAACGTTACTACTTCCCTTCCGAGCCCCAACGTGTGCCCGAACAGTGGTTCCCCCCACATATGGGGTACCAGTGTACTCATGACAAACTGTACAACAACTTTTGGGGTCCAATTTCTCCTGTTACCCTTGTGAAAATAAAAAATTGCGGGTTAAAAAAATGAGTTTTTAAGGAAAAAAATGATTTTTTTTATTTTCACGGCTCTACATTATAAACTTCTGTGAAGCACGTGGGGGTTCAAGGTGCTCACCACACATCTGGATAAGTTCCTTGGGGGGTCTAGTTTCCAAAATGGGGTCACTTTTGGGGGGTTTCTACTGTTTAGGCACATCAGGGGCTCTGCAAACGTAACATGACACCCGCAGACCATTCCATCAAAGTCGGCATTTCAAAACGCCACTACTTCCCTTCCGAGCCCCAACGTAGGCCCAAACAGTGGTCCCCCCCACATATGGGGTACCAGCGTACTCAGGACAAACTGGACAACAACTTTTGAGGTCCAATTCCTCCTGTAACCATTGTGAAAATAAAAAATAGGGGGCTAAAAAAATAATTTTTTGAGAAAAAAAAAGATTTTTTATTTTCACGGCTCTGCATTATAAACTTCTGTGAAGCACCTGGGAGTTCAAAGTGCTCACTGTGCATCTAGATAAGTTTCTTAGGGGATCTAGTTTCCAGAATGGGGTCATTTGTGGGGGAGCTCCAAAGTTTAGGCAGGGGCTCTCCAAACACGACATGGTGTCCGCTAACGATTGGAGCTAATTTTCCATTAAAAAAGTCAAATGGCGCTCCTTCCCTTCTGAGCCCTGCTGTGCGCCCAAACAGTGGTTCCCCCCACATATGGGGCACCAGCGTACTCAGGAAAAACTGGACAACAACTTTTGGGGTCCAATTTATCCTGTTACCCTTGGGAAAATAAAAAATAGCGGGCTAAAAAATGATTTTTGAGGAACAAAAATGATTTTTTTATTTTCACTGCTCTGCGTTTATAAACTTCTGTGAAGCACTTGGGGGTTCAAAGTGCTCACTACACATCTAGATAAGCTCCTTGGTGGGTCTAGTTTCCAAAATGGTGTCACTTGTGGGGGGTTTCTACTGTTTAGGCACATCAGGGGCTCTGCAAACGCAACATGACGCCCGCAGAACATTCCATCAAGTCTGCATTCCAAAATGGCGCTCCTTCCCTTCTGAGCTCTCCCATAGTGCCAAAACAGTGGTTCCCCCCACATATGGGGTTTTGGTGTACTCAGGACAAATTGCACAACAACTTTTGTGGTCCAATTTCTCCTTTTACTCTTGTGAAAATAAAAAATAGCGGGTTAAAAAATCATTTTTGAGGAAAAAAATGATTTTTTTTATTTTCACTGCTCTGCGTTATAAACTTCTGTGAAGCACTTGGGGGTTCAGAGTGCTCACAACACATCTAGATAATTTCCATAAGGGGTCTAGTTTCCAAAATGGTGTCACTTGTGTTTTTTTTTCACTGTTTAGGCACACAGGGGCTCTCCAAACGCGTCATGGTGTCCGCTAACGATTGGAGCTAAATTTCCATTCAAAAAGTCAAAAGGCGCTCCTTCCCTTCTGGGCCCTGCATTGCGCCCAAACAGTGGTTTAAGACCACATATGAGGTATCTGTGTACTCAGGATAAATTGCCCAACAAATTTTAGGATCTCATTTTATCCTGTTACCCTTGTGAAAATAAAAAACTGAGGCTAAAAGAAATTTTTTGTGAAAAAAAGTACTTTCTTTTTTTTACGGATCAATTTGTGAAGCACCTGGGGGTTCAAAGAGCTCAATATGCATCTAGATAAATTCCTTGGGGGGTCTAGTTTCCAAAATGGGGTCACTTGTGGGGGAGTTCCAATGTTTAGGCACAGAGGGACTCTCCAAACATGACATGGCAACCTCTAAATATTCCAGCATATTTTCCATTCAAAAAGTCAAATGGCGCTCCTTCCCTTCTGAGCCCTGCCGTGCGTCCAAACAGTGGTTTATGACCACATATGAGGTATATGGGCACTCAGGAGAAATTGCCCAACAAATTTTAGAATCCATTTTATCCTGTTGTCCATGTAAAAAAGAAAAAATTGATGCTAACAGAAAAATTTTGTTGGAAAACTTAAAATGTCCATTTTTAACTTCCACATTGCTTTAGTTCCTGTAAAGCACCTGAATAGTTAATAATCTTCTTGAATGTAGTATTGAGTAGCTTGAGGGGTGCAGTATTTATAATGGTGTCACTTTTGGGTATTTTCTGCCATATAGACCCCTCAAAGTGACTTCAAATGTGAGGTGGTCCCTAAAAAAATGGATTTGAAAATTTTGTTGTAAAAATGAGAAATCGCTGGTCAACTTTTAACCCTTATAACTTGCTAACAAAAAAAATTTTGTTTCCAAAATTGAGATGATGTAAAGTAGACATGTGGGAAATGTTATTTATTAACTATTTTGTGTCACATATTTCTAAATTTTCGCCAAATTTACATTTTTTTCACAAATAAACACAAAAATTATTGACCTAAATTTACCACTAACTTGAAGCCCAATATGTCACGAAAAAACAATCTCAGAATCGGTAGGATCCATTGAAGCGTTCCTGAGTTATTACTGTTATGTTCTGCTCTAAATGTTATGTTCAAGCACTAAAGGTACTGCCACACTACACAATCCCGCTAGCGATCTCGTTAGCGTCGCATACTAATGAGTTCGCTAGCGGGATTGTTTCTATATCGCTAGTAGCTACCTATTTTAGCGATGTCGTTAGGACGCTATCGCGGTTAGCGATCTCCTTAACGACTTTATCGGTACAAAAGTACCGCTAAATCGCTAAAAAAGGTGCCACACTTAGCGATATATACTTACCCAGCGGGGCGCCAGCGACGAAAATAGGGTCCGGAACAATTCCAGGACGAGCGAGATCACAGCAGGAAGCTCGTCGCTGGCAGATGCCGCACACAACAACATCGCTAACCGGATCGCTAAATAGTGACGTTTTTTAGCGATCCCGTTAGCGATGTTGTTTAGTGTGGCATACCCTTAAGGAAAGAAGGGATATCTGTCCCTACGATAGAACTCAGCTAGATCCCTACGATGTAACGGGGAACCTGATCCTGTGATCAGACCCGCTAAAGTCCTCAGCTAGTCTGTACGAAGACCTATAGATGCGAGGGAGGGATCCCTACAAGAACTAGGGACTGGGAGAAAGATGGTCACCTCCTAACAGAAGTTGTAGCAGTAAAACACAAACAAACAATATAGAACATAGAGGTCCGGAGAACAAATAAACTAACTGAGTAAGGTAACAGAGCACCTGGCTAGCTTAAGAGTAGAAATTACAATGAAGTCCAGCAAAGCCAGAAGGGCGGAGTAGGATTAAATAGGCAAAAAAGGTCATGTGACCAGCAAGATAGAAAAAACCTAACAGGAGAGTTCTAACAATTACCTCATAAAGGGACACTGGTCAGAATTGCAAAAAATGGCAAGGTCTTTAAGGTCAAAATAGGCTGGGTCATGAAGGGGATAAAGAAAAGCAAAAATCTTGTTCGAAAGAGATTAGTAATGACTGTACACTCCCTGACAGAAGTTATGTTGCTTATCCATGTTATGTAAATAAATGCGTATGACCTGATGTTAAATTCATCCATTGCTTGTATAAATTATTGTTTTGAAAGCTGAAACTCTCCAAAATGTGTTTTAGGTTAAGAAAATAAATTGGCATCAATGCAGAAATATTGATCATTTAATGGACACAGAATGGTCAGATTTTGGCAAGACAAAAGTTTTGTCGCCTGGTCATATAATGCACCCAATCCTAGTTTACATCCTCACCTGTGTTCAGTAAATGATCGGTTAATTAGTGGGTGTGTATAAAAAGAAACCCTCACCCCAGACCTTCACTTGAGCTGCAACTTGAGCTCTGACAAAATGCCAAAAATCCACCCTGCGACCAAAGCCTGGATTATCAAGAGACTGAAGACCAGATCCACTGCAGAGGTGGCTAGCACCTTTATTGTGTCTCCGCGTCAAGTACAAAGAATTAAAAAAAGATCTGAAGAGACTGGAGATGTGTTTGACAAGCCCAGGTCCGGCAGACCCTGCAAGACAACTGCTCAGGAGGAATGTTTGTTGGTTAGAAAATCCAAAGCAAGCCCCTCTCCCACTGCAGCAGAGCTCCAACAGGCCTGGTCACCTCGAGTCCCTGTGTCAACTAGAACAGTTTGTAGGATTCTGTCTCGAAATGGCCTCCATGGTCGAATCAGTGCCAAGAAGCCAGCACTAAACAAAAGGTAAATAAAAAACTGTGTGGCATTTGCAAAGTCCCACAGCCTGCTAAACAGATGGATGCTGGAAAAGTGACAGAAGGTGGATTTATCTAATGAATCTTTAGTAGAATTATACCACAGCTGCCGCAAATACTGCAGGAGACCTACTGACGTCCGTATGGATCCAAAATATATCCAGAAAACAGTTAAATTTGGTGGTGGAAAGATCATGGTCTGGGGTTACATTCAGTATGGGGGTGTGCGAAACATTTGCAAGGTGGAAGGCAATATCAATAGCCTAAAATATCAAGAAGTATTAGCTACCTCTTATATTCCAAATCATAAAAGGGGTTAAATTTTGCAGCAGGATGGTGCTCCATCTCATACATCCATCTCTACAACAAAGTTCCTCCAGGCAAAAAAGATCAAGGTGCTCAAGGACTGGCCAGCCCAGTCACCAGACATGAACATCATTGAGAATGTTTGGGGTAGGATGAAAGAGGAAGCTTGGAAGACAAAACCAAAGAATCTAGATGAACTCTGGGAGGCATGTAAGACTGCATTCTTTGCTATTCCTGATGACTTCATTAATAAATTGTATGAATCATTGTTGAACCGCATGGATGCAGTCCTTCAAGCTCATGGAAGTCACACAAAATATTAAATATGACTCTAATAGCACCACAACTTCATTCAGCAATGTTATGCAACATATATTTGTATTTTAAGTAAATTATTTGTTTGAATATCACATTACTTTCTGTGGGCGACAAAACTTTTATCTTGCCAAAATCTGACCATTCTGTGTCCATTAAATGATCAATATTTCTGCATTGATGCCAATTTATTTTCTTAACCTAAAACATATTTCGGAGGGTTTCAGCTTTCAAAAGAATAATTTATACAACCAATGGATGAATTTAATGTCCGGTTATAAGCTTTTATTTACATAACATAGATAAGCGACATAACTTCTGTCAGGGAGTGTAAAACTAAGCTTTCATTCAGTTTCAGTAAAAAAAAGAATGACTTAATAAAATATTCATGGTGCTTTTTAATCAAGTCAGGGCTACGCATTCCTATGCAGTCATGTGAGCTGAGCATATGGCATATGGACAGGCAGTCATGTGTCCGACTGCCGTCTGCTCAAGACATCTGCTGATTATAGCTATACAATTATTCATGTCATCCATAAAAAAAATTGTAAAAACTATTTTAGGATTAAAAAATGTAAAAAAGTGTTGCAATCAGTAAGTAGTATCCATATTTTTATGTCTATATCTATTAGTGTGTTTGGTTTTTTACAAGTGCATACTAAAAAAGATTTTTCAATTCTTAGACAGAAACCTTAGATTGGACAGTCTGGATATGTGCCTGATTTATCATATTGGTTCATGCTGATTGATAAAGGTGTCTCATTTTAAGATGTTCTAGTCTAAGTTTAGATCACTTTCTTACATGCGCCACAATTCTGGCACATTTTTATTGCATTGTGTTGTGTATTAGGCCATGCCCCTCTATACTGTCTGGGTCCCCAGGGCTGAGAGCAGAGTAGTCTCCCAATCGCCAATCGCTTCTCTGGGAAAACTAGTGACCCAATCAAAGGAGGAAATCCCCTTAAAGGGAACCTGTCAGCTAATTTTTCCGCAATAAGCTGCGGCCACTGCATTTCGGGGCTTATCTACAGCATTCTGTAATGCTCTAGATAAGCCCCTGATCTAAGCTGAAAGAGAAGAATAACAAGTTTTATTATACTCACCCAGGGGCTGTTCGGTGCGGTCCGGGTCCGATGGGTTTCGCAGGTCCGGGTCCGGCGCCCCCATCTTCTTGCGACGCCACCTTCCTGCTTGCTTCATCGCTCCAGGGCCATAGCGCTTCTGCGCAGGCGTACTTCTCTGCCCTGTTGAGGGCAGAGCAAAGTACTGCATTGCGCAGGCGCTGGGCCTCGCTGACCTTTTCCTTTTCCTGAAGAAGTTATGTGAACTTTGAAACGCGTTGAGTGTACTATGTGAGCTATGAGATAAATACCCATCCTTTTTACCCATATACCTTGATTGTAAATTTTACAGCAGCGCAGTTTATATCCACATTTTTCCTCTTTTCTGTACCCGAAAAATATGTAGTGTGCAAATATTGTAGGAACCAGAGTTGTCAATAACAACTTGTTCTTACAGAAAGGGAGTACTGAGAGCCCTTAACCTGTAAGCAGGATTTTGCTAAATAATCTACAGACACAGTCAGGTTGCAGCTGTTATACTGATTAAAATGATACCTGGGGTAAAGAAATCCATCTTATGGTTCTTGTGTAATTAGTGTTAGAAGTATTCAGTTAATTAGATGAACGTGCTCCGGGGCAGGACTATAGATAAAGTCTTCTCTTCCTGCTTTAAGCCAAAGAAACCAAGTATAGACCTGCCCACAGGCTGCTCTGAAGCACAGACAGTCTTTCTCTATGATAAGGAACATGTTTGTGCTTCAGGGCGATCAGTGGGCAGATCTTTCCCACGGTGCTCACGTTGACGTCAGAAAGAAAAAGTGAGTTCACTGGCTGTGAACTCACAGGACCTGTCTGACGGCACCGCGAGCAGGAAAATTTCTCTTGCTCGCGGTGCCATCAGGCAGGGAATAGGAGTTCATAGGGAGATACTGGGCACACGCTGCTGAGTGTCTCTGCTGGATGACAGGCTTGTATGGTCGCATCATGCAACCATGCAGCCTGCCATCTAGATGTAGCAGAGCTAGACCCGTTGTGGGACAAATGGATTATCATCTTCTCTGCTGAAAGGTGAGGCATATTGTTGTTTGTTTTTTAACTCTTTTGCATAAGACAATGGTGTCTGTGGAATTGGCGAGGTCGTAAGTATGGTTTAATTAAGATTTATTAAAGGAGTCTGTGCATTTCTTTCAATGAAAGGACTTTTTTTCTGGGTATTAGTGTTTTCATATGATATGACTACAGGGTTAGTAATGGGGGTGTCTTATTGACGCCTCTCCATTACTGACCTCGGTGCTTGATGTTACCTGATAATAAAAAGGTGACATCAACCCTCCAGCTATCACCCCACTTGCCACTGCTTTGGTGCAAGTGGAAAGAGCGAGGCTAAGTGCCAGAATTGGCACATCTTAGAGATGCGCCTGTTAGAACTCTCCTGTTAGGTTTTTTCTATCTTGCTAGTCACATGACCTTTTATGCCTATTTAGTCCTGCTCCGCCCTTCTGGCTTTGCTGGACTTCATTGTAATTTATACTCTTAAGCTAGCCAGGTGCTTTGTTACCTTACTCCAATAGTTTTGCTTGGTCTTCGGACATCTATGTTCTATGTTGTTTGTTTTTCTTTTACTGCTACAACTTCTGTTAGGAGGTGTCCATCTTTTCTCCCAGTCCTTAGTGCTTGTAGGGATCCCTCCCTCGCATCTATAGGTCTTCATACAGACTAGCTGAGGACTTTAGCAGGTCTGATCGCAGGATCAGGTTCCCCGTTACATCGTAGGGATCTAGCTTAGTCTTATCGTAGGGACAGATATCCCTTTCTTCCTTAGTGCTTGTAGCAGAACATAACAGCGCCTTTTCTGGGGTGGCTGAGAGCTGATATTTTAAGCCTGGGGGCCAGTATCCATGGCCCATTCCTAGGCTATTAACATCAGCCCGCAGCTGTCTGCAATGCCTTTGCTGGTTATTAATTATAGGGGAACTCTACGTCATTTTTTTTAGGGTCCCCCATTTTAATAGCGAGTAAAGGCTAAGTATAAAATTGTGAGCTGATATTAAAAGCCTGGGAAGCCTCACGGGTGTTACCCCCTTCCCAGGCTATAAACATTGGTCCCCAGCAGTCGGCTTTCCCTCTGCTGATTAAGAAAATTACACGGGAGCTCACACCATTTTTTCAGAAAAATAATCTTTTATTGACTAAATGTACAGTAAGCTGCACACACACTGCACTAATTGTATATGTCACTGATGTCTGTATAACTATCTATTCTATGTGTATATACTGTATGTAATCCATCTATTCTATCAGCTGCTGCAGTGATTTTACAGTACACGGTTGCTAAACTTCCGGCTTTTCTTCTACACCATGTTCTAAATTATTATGCAAATTGGTTTTAAGTGTCATAGCATTTTTTTTTTAAATGAAACCCATTGATGATATTGTGTCTCAGGGTTCTTTGGATCACTGAAATCAATCTCAGATACCTGTGATAATTAGTTTACCATGTGAGCCCAATAAAAGGAAAACTGGATGTTCCACACTATTAAGCAGGCCAGATTTTTCAAGTAACATGGGAAAGAATAAGGATCTCTCTGCTGCTGAAAAGCATCAAATAGTGCAATGCCATGGTCAAGGGATGAAAACATTAGATATTTCCCAAAAATGTAAGCATGATCATCGTACTGTTAAGAGATTTGTGGCTGATTCTGAGCACAGACGTGTTCGTGCTGATAAAGGCAGAATGAGGAAGTTTCTGCAAGGCAAGTTCATCGGATTAAGAGAGCAGCTGCTAAAAAGCCATTACAAACCAGCAAACATATTTGAAGCTGCTGGTGCCTCTGGAGTCCCTCGAACCTCAAGGTGTAGGATCCTTCAAAGCCTTGCTGTGGTGCATAAATCTACTATTCGGCCACCCCTAAACAGTGCTCACAAGCAGAAACGGTTGCAGTGGGCCCAGATATACATGAAGACTAAGTTTCAAACAGTCTTGTTTACTGATAAATGTTGCGCAACCCTGGATGGTCCAGATGGCTGGAGTAGTGGATGGTTGGTGGATGACCACCATGTCCCAACAAGGCTGCGACGTCAGCAAGGAGGTGGAGGTGTCATGTTTTGGGCCGGAATCATAGGGAAACAGCTGGTAGGGCCCTTTAAGGTTCCTGAAGGTGTGAAAATGACCTCTGCAAAGTATATAGAGTTTCTGACTGACAACTTTTTTCCATGGTAAAAAAAAAAGAAGAAACGTGCCTTCAGGAGCAAAATCATCTTCATGCATGACAATGCACCATCTCATGCTGCAAAGAATACCTCTGAGTCATTGGCTGCTATGGGCATAAAAGGAGATAAACTCATGGAGTGGCCACCAACTTCCCCTGACCTCAACCCTATAGAGAACCTTTGGAGTATCATCAAGCAAAAGATCTATGACGGTGGGAGGTAGTTCAAATCAAAACAGCAGCTCTGGGAGGCTGTTCTGACTTCATGCAAAGAAATACAAGCAGAAACTCTCCAAAAACTCACAAGTTCAATGGATGTAAGAATTGTGAAGGTGATATCAAAGAAGGGTTCCTATGTTAACTAGAGTTGAGCGAAACAGGTCGGTCAGATTCATAAGTCGCCGACTTCGCCAAAGTCGGGTTTCACCGATCAAAACCCGACCATAGCGTGAAGTCGGCCATGCAGTCAGCAAAACGAGCAATAAAGTCTGATTTCTCAGAATGCTTGCAGGCACCTTTTTTTCAGCCAATGAGCAAGGATGTACACTGTGGGCAGCAAGATGACATGTGCAGCGTCCACCACCATCATAGAGAAGGGCATTGCAGTGATTGGCTTGCCTTTTGGGGTGTCATAGTGTCTAAAAAGCCCTGACCGCTGACCTCCATTTTACTTTTGCGGATCTTTCTTAACAGTAGGTTGCTATCTATCAGTAGGGAGAGAGTTAGGGCTGGAAAGAGAAGTTTTTCTGCGCTTGAGCTGATAGCAATTGTGCTGTACAGTTAGTGTTCAGTGACAGGGATGATTTTCTTGTGTGCAGCAGCGCTGGTTATTAGGCTGCCTGATAGCTGTATTGCTGTGTGTACACTGCTGTGCAGACTGCTTTTTACACAGCACTAATACTTCAATTATTTTTTTCTGCAGTTACCAAGCGTTCATTTTGTCCCACACCATATAGAGCTGTACGCTCCTCACACACTACCGTGTACCAGCTGGTATCACGGACAAATACATGCTGACTATCTGTGTGTGACTCCGGAAATATATACAGAGATTTAAATTTTTCCCTACACCGTATACAGCTGTCTGCTTCTGATACAGTACCGTATATCTGCTCTTTATATTACAGTCAAATCCATACTGAGTGATCGTCTGTGTGTGACTCCGGAAATATATATGGAGATTTAAATTTTTCCCTACACCATAAACAGCTGTATGCTTCTGATACAGTACCGTATTTCTGCTGTTTGTATTACGGTCAAATCCATACTGAGTGAGCGTCTGTGTGTGACTCTGGAAATATATACGGAGATTTAAATTTTTCCCTACATCGTATACAGCTGTACGCTTCTGATACAGTACCGTATTTCTACTGTTTGTATTACGGTGAAATCCATACTGAGAGAGCATCTGTGTTTGACTCCGGAAATATATACAGAGATTTAAATTTTGCCCAACACCGTATACAGCTGTACGCTTCTGATACAGTACCATATATCTGCTGGTATTTTTGGAACATTTTCCCAAACATGAGGAAGTATGGTGGAAGAGGCCACGGACGTGGGCGGAGGGGGCCAGCTGGTACTGATGGTGGTGGTGCATCTGCTGGTAATGCCAAAAGCACAATAGCACCTAAGGCAGGAGGTGTTGAGCCTGCGTCATCGTCTGGCTCCAGAAGGCCTGGAAGGCTCACTTTTCTTGGAGTAGGTAAACTGCTTTTAAAGCCGGAGCATCAGGAACAGGTTTTGGCTTACATTGCCGAAACAGCCTCCAGCTCTATCTCCTCCTCTTCTGAAGTTTCAAAAAGCTCCAATCACTGAGTCGTCAGTGCAGGCTCCTGGTCAGGAACAACACCTTTCTTTGTGTCCTTCACCCCCACCAAAAGTGAAGGATGCGGCATGCCACACTTCAGATTACTCCATGGAGCTCTTTTCACATACCATGCCTAACTTATCAAGTTAAATCCTGAATTCCCCATTCCAAGATGAATATGACATGGAGTGCACTGATACACAGCCACTGCTATATGATTCTGCTGGTACATTCACCCAGAGCACTACATTGCCCTCGCAGTCTACTGAGCCAGATTCTGACCGTGATGCAACTCAGGTGCCCCTTCCCGCATACTATACCACCTTACACGGTGACACAGAGGAAGGTGCAGATGAAATTGAAGAGGAGGTGATGGATGACCCAGTTGTTGACCCGGATTGGCATCCATTGGGGGAAGAGGGTGCCGCTGGCAATAGCTCAGAAGAGGAGGAGGATCCGAAGCAGGCATCAACATAGCAGCTGCGGTTATCTGGCAGGCCTGTAGCAGTCAAAAAACGTGTTAAAAAAAACAAAAAGGTTGCACGACAGCTTGGCCAGACGGTCAAATTAGCACAGCATGCAAGCCCTGAAAATTTATCCCATAGTAGGAAGAGTGCAGTGTAGCACTTTTTTGACCAAAATCCTATTGATGAGGCAAAGGTTATCAGTAAGAAGTGCGGAAGGACCTTTAGCCCAGGGAAAAATCTCCGAAATTTGAAAACCAGTTGTATGCTTAGACATTTAAACACCATGCACTTGCAAGCGTGGACGGACTACAATACCTCAGGTAGCACACGTGCACCTGCTCCGACTGAAGGTAGCAAGCAACGCTACATTGCTTCCCCCACTGTTAGCCCACCGGTTAGCACACCACCAGCAAGAAATGTTGAGGTGTCGTCGCAAGGCCAAAGCAGTCAGGGAATCACAATGTTTTTCCAACAAAAGACTGAATCTAGCCCATCACCACCACAACCACCATCAGCATCATCAACCCCCTCTCAGTCTGCCATGTCCACCGCTAGTTCCACCATATGCAGCTCTCAAGTCCAGCTCACCCTGGTTGAAAGCGCAGCGTTCAGAGACCTCATGGCCTACGCTGTCCCACGCTATGACCTACCCAGTCGGCACTTCTTGTTATGTTTCGGTAGCTGAGGAGTGCAGGTAAAAAAGGCAATACACCAGAGCAGTTGGAATCTATGAGATTGCAGTACCCTGACTAACCACCACAACTAGAGGCAGCCGTGGAGCGTTCCTACGTTGGTCCTAGATGCCTCGTCACAGCCTGAGACACTAACTACACCTAAAGATAGAAATAGGAAAGCTATCTGCCCCGGAGCAGAACCCAAAGAACATAGAAAGCCCCCAAACATGTAATGGCTGTTAGACAAGATGAAATACTGACACAGAAAGAAAATAGTATGAGCAAACGCTGGGGCCCAAACTAACTAAATAGAAAAGGACAGGAAGGGTACTTACTGCAATCCCAGAAAACCCTGAAAAGCACCAACTCTACTAATTTCAAAAACACCTGAGATCACACGACCTCTTCCACCTAAATTAGTTCTCTGGTGTAACAAAATCAAAACAGCAGCCACTGAAAAAACTGGAAAAAGCAAAAGTACAAACATCAGTGGCTGAACTAAACTGAGAGGGCAAAAGCCCCCGGAGGGGACCCTGAAGGCCCCCACAGAAGTGCAGGACAAAATGCAAAAATATAGCACAAAAACAAAAAGAAGAAAATGTCTTATCTGTTAGCAGGAGATGCAGACACGACACAGCAGGCTACAAGGGAAACAGGAATGAAGGATTCAGACCAGAACAATTGATCACCGGCAACCCTGATGTGAAGGTGACTCCCTTATATAAGACCAGTCAGTAACACCTGATTCCCAGTCCTCACAATCTTCACTGGACAGACCAGCACCGCTTGTAACCACCAGAGGAAGCCTCTGCTCAGAACTCATCTCAAACCCATTCACAACAGTACCCCCCTTGAGGAGGGGTCACCGAACCCTCATTTGAGCAACCAGGTCGGTCAGGATGAGTTCTATGATACGCACGGATAAGTCTCCTAGCATGGATGTCCGAAGCAAACACCCAAGAATTGTCTTCCTGACCATAACCTCTCCATTTAACCAAATACTGGAGTTTCCGTCTAGAAAAACGAGAATCTAATATTTTCTCAACCACATACTCCAGATTGCCCTCAACCAAAACAGGGTCAGGAGGCACAGCAGCAGGAACCACTGGCTCAACAAACCTCTTCAACAAGGACTTGTGGAACACGTTATGGATCTTAAATGTCCCTGGAAGAAGCAAACGAAAAGAAAACAGGATTAATAATCTCCATGATCTTATAAGGTCCAATGAACCTAGGCTTAAATTTAGGAGATGCTACTCTCATAGGAATATTCTTTGAGGACAACCAGACCAAGTCCCCCACTTTAAACCGAGGACCATCAGTCCTATGCCGGTTAGCAAACCGCTGGGCCTTCTCCTGAGAGAGGGACAACCTCTCCACTACCTGGTCCCAAATCTGTTGCATACGCTCCACAACAGAGTCAACACCTGGACAGACAGAAGCCTCCGTCTGTCCTGAAGAAAATCGAGGGTGAAACCCAGAATTACAGAAAAACGGAGACATCAAAGTGGCAGAGCTAGCCCTATTATGAAGAGCAAACTCAGCCAAAGGCAAAAAAGAGACCCAGTCATCCTGATCAGCAGACACAAAGCATCTTAGATAAGTCTCCAATGTCTGGTTTGTTCTCTCAGTTTGACCATAGGTCTGAGGATGAAATGCCGAGGAGAAAGACAATTGAACACCCAGTTTAGAACAAAAAGTCCTCCAAAATCTGGAAACAAACTGGACTCCTCTGTCAGACACAATGTTCTCAGGAATGCCGTGTAAACGAACCACGTGCTGAAGGAACAACGGCACCAATTCAGAGGAGGAAGGCAACTTAGGTAATGGCACAAGATGTATCATTTTGGAAAACCTATCACAAATTACCCAGATGGTGGTCATTCTCTGAGAAACAGGAAGGTCGGAAATGAAATCCATAGAGATATGGGTCCATGGTCTCTTGGGCACAGGCAATGGCATCAACAAACCACTAGAGCGAGAGCAAGGCTTGGAGCATGAGCAAGTCCCGCAGGACTGCACAAATTACCTGACATCACGAGACAAGGTAGGCCACCAAAAGGACCGACTAACCAAGTCTCTGGTACCAAAAATTCCGGGATGCCCAGCCAATGCGGAACAATGAATCTCAGACATCACACTCTTTTTCCACTGGTCCGGGACAAACAATTTTCCAACAGGGCAGCACTCGGGCCTATCCTCCTGACACCCCTCCAGAGCAAGTCTCAAATTGGGCGAGATGGCGGAAAGAACTACACCCTCTTTCAAAATAACAGAAGGATCAGATAACTCAGGAGAGTCCGCAAGGAAACTCCTCGAGAGGGCATCCGCCTTAACATTCTTAGTGCCAGGAAGAAAGGAAACCACAAAATTAAAACGTGTAAAAACAAGGCCCACCTGGCCTGTCTAGGATTGAGTCGCTTGGCAGATTCCAGATAGACCAGATTCTTATGGTCCGTAAGGACCACCACCTGATGTTTGGCTCCCTCCAGCCAATGTCTCCACTCTTCAAAAGCCCATTTCATGGCCAATAACTCCCGATTACCCACGTCATAATTACGTTCAGTAGGAGAAAATTTTCGAGAGAAAAAGGCACAAGGGTTACTTTTAGAGGTCTCTGGATCTTTTTGGGACAAAACGGCACCTGCCCCAATTTCAGAGGCATCAACCTCCACCTGAAATGGCAGAGAAACATCAGGCTGCCGTAGAACAGGAGCAGAAGTGAATCTCTGCTTAAGTTCCTGAAATGCAGAGACTGCCTCAGGAGGCCAATTCACCACATCAGAACCCTTTCTGGTCAAATCAGTTAATGGTTTAACAATAACCGAGAAATTACCAATAAATTTACGATAAAAATTAGCAAAACCCAAAAATCTCTGAAGAGCCTTTAATGAAGTAGGTTGGACCCAATCACAGATGGCCTGAACCTTGACCGGGTCCATTTCAATAACAGATGGGGACAAAATGAATCCCAGAAATGAGATCCTCTGTACGCCAAAAAGACACTTTGATCCCTTCACATACAGAGCATTCTCTCTCAAAATCTGGAATACAGTTCGAACATGTTTCACATGAGAGTCCCAGTCATTAGAAAAAATCAAGATATCATCCAAATAAACAATCAGAAATTTGTCCACAAAATCCCTGAAAATGTCATTCATGAAGGACTGGAAGACGGAAGGAGCATTAGTGAGCCCAAAGGGCATCACAAGGTACTCAAAATGCCCCTCCGGGGTATTGAATGCCGTCTTCCATTCATCCCCGTGCTTAATGCGAATAAGGTTATATGCTCCCCTGAGGTCAAGCTTGGTAAACCAAGTAGCGTTTTTCACCCTGGAAAACAGGTCAGAAATCAAGGGTAACGGGTATTGATATTTCACAGTAATATTGTTCAAGAGACGATAATCAATATACGGCCTTAATGAACCATCTTTTTTGGCCACAAAGAAAAAACCGGCACCTAAGGGTGAAGAGGATGGTCTGATATGACCCTTCTCCAATGATTCCTTGATATAAGACCGCATAGCGTCATGTTCAGGTACAGACAAGTTAAAAAGGCGACCTTTAGGGAATTTACTACCCGGCACTAATTCAATAGCGCAGTCATAGCTCCTATGGGGAGGCAAGGATGCAGATTTACTTTCGCTAAACACATCAGAAAAATCAATCAAAAAGTCAGGAACATCCTGAGCCTGGGGGAGGCAGAAAAAACAGGAGTGTTGGTATTAACACATTGGCAGCCCCAACTGGTTACAGACACAGATTTCCAATCCAAAACAGGATTATGAGACTGTAACCAAGGGAAACCCAGCATGATAATGTCATGCAGATTATACAGAACCAAAAATGTGCAGCACTCCTGGTGATCAGGTTCAACCCTCATTATCACCTGAGTAGAAAACTGGGGTTTATTCTCAGCCAAAGGGGTAGAATCGATCCCAGTAGGGGAATAGACTTCTGTAGGGGTATCAAGGGAAACCCACAACGTTTAGCAAAATCATAATCCATCAGGTTAATAGCTGCTCCAGAATCAACGAAAGCCTGAGCAGAAAATGAGGACAGAGAGCATATCAGAGTGACAGTTAATAAAAACTTAGTCTGAACACTACCCAAGACAACTGAGCGTGCAAAACGTCTTCCCCGCTTAGGGCAGACTGAAATAGCATGAGAGGCATCACCACAGTAGAAACATAACCCATTGCGCTTTCGAAACTCATGACGCTGTGCCCCAGACACCACTCTATCACACTGCATGGGTTCAGAAGTTGGTTCACAAGGCAACACTATTCCACGCATACTTCTCCGCTCACGCAAACGTCTGTCAATTTGAATCGCTAATTACATAGAATCATTGAGATCAGAGGGGACAGGGAATCCCACCATAACATCCTTTACATTATCTGACAGACCCTTCCGGAAAAGGGCTGCCAAAGCGTCGTCATTCCATTTGGTCAGGTCTGCCCACCTACGGAATCTCTGACAGTATAACTCAGCGTCATAAGGCCCTGATTTAATGCCAACAAGGCTTTTTCAGCTTGATCAGTGACATTAGGCTCATCGTACAATAACCCCAAAACCTGAAAAAATGCATCAACATCACTCAAAACAGGATCCCCAGGTGTCAGGGAAAAAGCCCAATCCTGAGGATCGCCGCGCAGGAGAGAGATGACAATTTGAACCTGCTGCGCTGCGTTCCCTGAGGCCCTAGATTTTAAGGCAAAAAACAATTTACAATTATTTTTGAAATTCTGAAACTTAGCTCGATCCCCTAAAAACAAATCTGGCATGGGAATCCTAGGTTCCACAACAGGCAACCTAGCAAGATATGCAGCAATACTCTGAACCTCAGTGGCAAGCTGATCCACACGGCCAGACAACTGTGCAAACTCCATTGAGAGAAAAGATCCTCCCAGCACCCAGAGATACAGAGGGAAAAAAATGCAACAAACAGAAAAATATCTCTGACAACTCTGACAACCTTTTTTCTTTCACAATATTTTTCCCTTCTGTGAGTACCATACAATTTTCAATTTTTAGGCCGGTGATACTGTTATGTTTCGGTAGCTGAGGAGTGCAGGTAAAAAAGGCAATACACCAGAGCAGTTGGAATCTATGAGATTGCAGTACCCTGACTAACCACCACAACTAGAGGCAGCCGTGGAGCGTTCCTACGTTGGTCCTAGACGCCTCGTCACAGCCTGAGAAACTAACTACACCTAAAGATAGAAATAGGAAAGCTATCTGCCCCGGAGCAGAACCCCAAAGAACATAGAAAGCTCCCAAACATGTAATGGCTGTTAGACAAGATGAAATACTGACACAGAAAGAAAATAGTATGAGCAAACGCTGGGGCCCAAACTAACTAAATAGAAAAGGACAGGAAGGGTACTTACTGCAATCCCAGAAAACCCTGAAAAGCACCAACTCTACTAATTTCAAAAACACCTGAGATCACACGACCTCTTCCACCTAAATTAGTTCTCTGGTGTAACAAAATCAAAACAGCAGCCACTGAAAAAACTGGAAAAAGCAAAAGTACAAACATCAGTGGCTGAACTAAACTGAGAGGGCAAAAGCCCCCGGAGGGGACCCTGAAGGCCCCCACAGAAGTGCAGGACAAAATGCAAAAATATAGCACAAAAACAAAAAGAAGAAAATGTCTTATCTGTTAGCAGGAGATGCAGACACGACACAGCAGGCTACAAGGGAAACAGGAATGAAGGATTCAGACCAGAACAATTGATCACCGGCAACCCTGATGGGAAGGTGACTCCCTTATATAAGACCAGTCAGTAACACCTGATTCCCAGTCCTCACAATCTTCACTGGACAGACCAGCACAGCTTGTAATCACCAGAGGAAGCCTCTGCTCAGAACTCATCTCAAACCCATTCACAACACTTCTTTTCTAGAAAAGCTATCCCTGCCCTTCACCTGCATGCGAAAGACTGCATGTCCATGCACTAAAACAATCAGTGAGTGGAAAGGTGCACCTCACAACAGATGCATGGGCCAGTAGGCATGGCCAGGGCTGTTACGTGTCCATCACTGCGCACTAGGTTAATGTGGTGTATGCAGGGTCCACAGGGGACAGCAGCAGTGGGACAGTGCCGCCTAGTCCATGGTATAGGCAACAGTTGGCTGTAGGCGTTCGACCCTCCTCCTCCTCCAGAAGTGAAAGCTCATCGACAGAGCGCAGTCGCACGAGCACTCCATCCGCAGCTGCCAGTGTTGCACACGAGGTGTCCCACTTTCGAACAGCTATTGGTAAGCGTCAGCAGGCTGTTTTAAAGATGATGTCTTTGGGCGACAACAGACACACCGAGGAGGTACTGCCCGACTACTTGCAGCGAGAAACTGAGTCATGACTGGGCAGTCTACATCTTGAGCCAGGCAAGGTAGTCAGTGAATCAATGGTGCTATAGAAATAAATATTAATAATAATAATAATAAGGACGTAATTTTGTGGTGGCCATAGCCCTGGCCAAACTCAGACACATACCTTGCCTGGCTCACACTTTGAACCTGGTGGTGCAGTGCTTCTTAAAAAATTATCCGGGGTTACCAGCCCTGCACTATAAGGTGCGAAGACTGTGTTCGCACATACGTCGCTCGCCCGTAGACTCCAGTCGTATGCAGAGGCTGCAGCGATCACTCCACATCCCCAAGCACCGCCTAATCATAGACGTTGCAACAAGGTGGAACTCCACCTTGCACATGGTTGAGAGGCTGTACGAACAGAGGCAGGCTGTAATGCATTTGTGGGAGGATACACGGGCAGGCAGTTTGAGGGCAGACATCGAGTTGTCGGGTGTGCAGTGGTCAAAGCTGAAAGACCTCTGTAAAGTCCTTCAGTGTTTTTAGGAATGCACACGGCTGGTAAGCGCAGACGACGCCATCAGAAGTATGAGCATCCCACTTATGCGTCTGCTCATGCAAACTTTGACGCACATTAAGGGTCAGGTGTCTGCAGCGGAGGAGGAGGAGGGAAGCCTTGATGACAGTCAGGCATTGTCTGCTCAGGGAACTGTCCTGGACGAGCTTGTGGAAGAAGAGGAAGAGGAGGAGGTGGATGAGGGGATGATTATTTTGGGGAGGAGGATGCTTCTCAGGGGGCAAGAGAAAATGTTGGCTTGCCAAGGTCAGGTACAGGGTTTGTGCGTTACTGGAGGGATGTGGATTTGGCAGAAAGTGCT
This sequence comes from Oophaga sylvatica, assembly GCA_033576555.1. Classification (NCBI taxonomy): domain Eukaryota; kingdom Metazoa; phylum Chordata; class Amphibia; order Anura; family Dendrobatidae; genus Oophaga; species Oophaga sylvatica. The sequence goes on from JARQOD010000002.1 coordinate 377,980,100, forward strand.
CCTCCACTCACCACTGGCAGTGCATCATTGACACCTGGAACATTGGCCCACATGTGTGATTGTCTCCTGCGGATCCTAAAAAGGGACCCCCGCATGGCCAAAATTATGAAGGATGATGACTACTGGTTGGCCAGCATCCTCGATCCATGCTATAAAGGCAAATTACAGAATATCATGCCACAGGAGAACCTAGAGCTAATATTTGTGAACAAACAAGCAACTCTGGTAAACCGTTTGTTAGAGGCATTCCCAGCACACAGCACCGGTGCAGGTTCTAACATGAGCTGTACTGGGCAACATGGAAGAGGTATTCGTGGTGCACACAGACGAAGTTTGGTTGGAGATAGGGGTTTCATGACCATGTTGTGGAATGATTACTCGAGTACCGCTCACATGACTGGTAATACTGAATCGATTGCAACAGACAGGAGACAGCAGTTGTCAACTATGGTTCAAAATTACCTCGTCTCCCCTATCGATGTGTGTAGCCCAGCTGTGACTGGAGCCACATGTTACCCTGGAGGATGCACGAAAGGTAAATCCATGATAACCTATAAGCACACAACACTTCACATTTTCCCTGGTTCCACCAGAGGGAGCCCTTGAGACGACAGTAGTGAGATGAAGGCAGTCTAGCTGAGAGTTAGCTAGTCATTGGTTTTACCTCAGAACGGCAGTTATCTCAGATCAGTTGTTGTCAGAGAGTGTGTTGCAGAGCAGACAAGCTAGTTACCTCAGACGAGTAGAGAGGGAAAGACTAGCCAAAGAAAGACTTATCTGAAAGCCTGAGGACTTCAGGAACTACTCAGCTTACATCGTGGAGTCCAGTAGCAGTGGAAGGGATTGCCACTTAGTCTGGTCAAAGTTGAGTCCACTGAGAGTGCTTCAGCGAGCGTTTCAGTAAGTAAGCGTGCCGACGCTTGGAGAGCGGTGAAGAAAAGAAAGCTGACATCTGCTGCTAGTTTGTGCTTATGATAGTGGTGAGAGTAGGACGAAAGGCAGGTGGAAGAAAGAGGAAAAGAGAGTGACCGAGGTCAACCAGCATTGATAGCTTACCTCCACTCTGCACCACCGGACACCGGGTCCGCGCTTACCAGCATCTGCACGACTGGTAGGAGACTCCGGAGACCCTGGACTTCAAGTCGCAGGGGCCCAGCAGTGCTGATACGTAACCGAGGTTAGGAAGACGGGGGTCTGGCAGGTAGCGCCACAAAGACACTGTTCTGTCCACAAGAACACCTCACCACAAGGTCAGCCGGGCGCAGCTGAAAACACGGAGTTAAGCTTTGTTTTATGCAAGTCAGAAACTCACACACATTAAAGACGTAAGGAGGCCCTACACCTACTCAGTGGATTACTGGACGTGCATCCTCCACCCTGACGGCTTCCCGGGACGTGCCTGCAAATATCACCAGTAAAGGTACAGAAAGAGACTTGCTTGTGTGTGTCTGCATTATTGCTCCTGCACCCCTACACCGCCATATACTCTGAGGAATCAGTCTCGCCTGTGGGAGACTTAACACCTTGCTGCCCCAAACCCTCAGAGGACTTACCCTGCAGCGCTGGTCACCCTGACCAGGAACCACAGGTGGCGTCACGAACATTCTATCATCCCCTGTAAATATTCCCCTTTAGTGAGCGCCCAGGGCAACGGACCGAGCTGCGCTACCCGTGACATCCCCCTGTAAAGTGAACAGGCTTGGTGCCGAGTATCCCAAAGCCCTGGTACGTGCGACTCAGATGTTCTCCCTCACAGTTCATTCCCCTTTGACTACTGGGCATGTAAACTGGACACCTGGCCTGAATTGGCACAATATGCCTTACAGGAGCTCTCTTGCCCTGCTGTTAGTGTGCTATCAGAAAGAGTTTTCAGTGCTGCTGGATTAATCCTGACAGAAAGAAGGACCCAAAATGTTGGTGATCTCACCTTCATTAAAATGAACCATGTCTGGGTTTCAAAGGATTTTGTACCACCTTCCCCTGATGACACATAGGTTGCCGGCAAAATGGCTCGCTTTGTCCTCCCCATCCTCCGATTTCTCCAGTTCTTCTATTTGCAGCTGCTGAACGTCCACCCTACACCTCAACATATGCCAGTTTTTCCACCTCCCTATCTGGTTGTACCCCCCAAGGGCCAGCGTCAGCACCTGGCGCACCCGGGCAAGTTCAGGGGCCCTGAGCAGGTGGGGGGCCCACTCGCCGTCAGAGACACTGGCATACTATGTGGGCCCAGTGCCAGTGCCGGCGCCCACGAGTTGGCCCCCCCTGCTTGCTCAGGGCCCCAGCACTTGCAATACTTACCTCTCCCTGTTCCACTGCTGTGACGTCTTCCGCGTTTCCTGACAGTGAGATTTAGGTCAGAGAGCGCGATGACATCACGTCTGTGCGCCCTCTGCCTGAACAGTCACAGTGCAGAGCAGTTGGAAGATGGCGACGCTGAGGAGTCCAGAGTAGAGCAGTGCCCAGCGAGGAGAGGTATTTAATTTTTTTTAATGTTTGGAGCAATATATGGGGGGCATTACACACTGGAGAATTATATATGGGGCCCATCATACACTTGAGCATCATAGATAGGGCCCATTAAGCACTGGAGTATTATATATGGGGCCCATCATACACTGAAGCATTATAAATGGGACCCATCATACACTGGAGCATCATATACGGGGCCCATTATACACTGGAGCATCATATGGGGCCCATTATATATGGAGTATTATATAGGCCCATCATACACTGGAGCATCATCCATGGGGCACATCATATACTGGAGTATCATATGGGGCCCATTATATATGGCGCATCATATGGGGCACATTATATATGGAGTATCACATGGAGCCCATTATATATGGAGCATTATATATGGGGACCATTATATTTGGAGCATTATTATATGCGACTCATTATACTGTATGGAGCAATATGTGGGGCTCATTATACTCTATGGGGACCATCCTATACTGTATGGCACATTATATGGGGACCATCATATACTGGAGCATTATGTGGAGCTCATCACATACTGCATGGAACATTATATGGGACCAATTATGTATGGAGCAATATATGGGGCTCATTATTCTGTATGGAGCAATATATATGGTGCCCATAATACTGTATGGAGGACTATACTGTCCGGTTTTTTGAGCTATTGTAGAATTTACAATAGATATCACTCATGTAATGTAAGAAGTGAAGTATTTGTCATTGTACTATACCTATTTTTCTGTGCCGTATCAGAGCATCATGAATTGTGGTATGTGTTAAAGGGGCCCACTGAGACTCTTTCGCCCGGGGCCCACGAAATCCTGGAGCCAGCCCTGCCCCCCCCCCCACAGCTTTAGCCAAATAACCCTCAGTAATCAATGCATTACAATTATTATAAAGTAAATGAAGGTTGACAAGCTTAAGTAATAATAATTGATGTAGTTGGCATTGAAATGGGCACTGTAGGTGTGTTTACTGTCCTCCACTCCCTACCGACTTTTATTCCCCATTGACTTGCATTGGGGTCGGGTTTCAGTCGGAACTTCAACTTTTTCCGATAGTCGGCCGATTTCGTTCTACTCTTTTGATAAAGTTGGGTGGCCCGAAACCTGACTCGACCCTCCCGGAGGCAAAGTCGCTCATCTCTAATGTTAACAAGTAACTTGGCCTGTTAGGATGTTTTGAAGTTAAATAGCATTTTTGCTCAGTGAATGTGACCTCCTAATGCTGCAAATTCCACAAATGAGCATTTTTAGTTCTTTAAAACAGATCAAATGTTCAGAAATTCTACTGTGCCTAATAATTTGGAACAGTGCATTTTGAGTTTTTTTTTCCATTTTGGAGATTATACTGTTATCATTGGGAGGTTTCTTCAATAAAATTCGATGTATACTCCAACGGGTGATGACTTTTATTAGACTGACTGTCATTTGCACCGACCACTTAGGAAAATCAGAGAAAAATATCATTTGCATAATAATTTGGAACATGGTGTATGTGATTATGACATATATATATCTGTGTATTCTATGTGTATATATCTATTCTATTCTAACCTGTCACTCAGATTTTACTGTACGCGGCACATGAATTGCCGGCTTTTCAAAGGACATCGGTGGATAAAAATCGGACAGCACTCGCATGGTCCGAGTGCTGTGCGATTTTTTTTCCTCACACCCATAGGCTTGCATTGGCAAGTCTCGGCCGATTCTTGGTGCCAGTCACAGCATGCTGCGATTTTACATGCACACCTAATACAGCTGAGAAAATAAACGCTGATGGGAGCTGCCCCGTAAATTAGCACTGGGCCGAGTGGTATGCGATGTTTTCTCGCATAGCACTCGGCCATATTTTATGGTCGTGTGACTCCGACCTTAGTTGTAAAGTCCCTTAGGCTGCATTCTCACATTCGTGTGCAATGTCCAATGTCTGTGTGCTGCCAGATTGTTTTATTGGTCGGCACACTGATTCCATTATTATACAGTCCTCTCATGTGTATGTAACTCACCCTTTCATGGTTTCCGGTAAAAATTCAGCATCTACTCCAGTACAATATTGCTTAGACTATACTTTATATATAGCAGGCAACATTTATACCATTTTGAAATTACATTTTTATTAATAGACTACAAAAGATAAATTGACTACTACTAATTATACCAATATGATATAAAACTTTTTCTACTTAAAAGGGAATCTGTCAGCAGGATATTGACACCTAATCTGAGAGCAGCATGATGTAGGGACAGAAACCCTGATTCCAGTTATGTGTTACCTACCTGGCTGTGTGTAGCCTGGTACACAATACCAGGAGGATGAGTGGAGAGGTAACGGCTAAGGGCTCTCCATGATATCACGTACACTTCGGACACACCCAGCAGGGGTGTGGAGGGGAGTGCTGAGTAGTCTGAGTTCAGTTCAGTCAGTGACTCGAAAGAGTTAGGAAGTGCAGTCTTTGTGCAGTTCAGAAAGTGGAGTCCAGTAAAGGTGAGCCAGTTCACCTCAGCCTGGTCAGAGCTGTGCCCCACTAGAGGACGGACTGAGACATCTGTTGAGAGTCTGAGCAAATCGAAGGGCATAGTGGAAGAGAACAGAAAAGTGCCATCGGTATAGAATACCTGCACATTGTTACCGGTCACTGGAGACCGAAGCATCACCATAGCTTCATGCCTGGTGGTAGGAAACCCAGAGGCTTACCGGACCTTAGGTAACGGAAAGCAGCCCCTGAAGAGTCAGTACGTAACTGGGGTCAGGGAGAGTGAGAACCTTGAGTCAGTGCACGACAGGAATTGGAACTCAGCTCTCTCAGAAGAAGGCTCCAACCACAAAACTGACCGGGCAGCACAGCTTTGGAATAGCTGGAGATTATAGAGGGAACTACGCTTCATGCTGGTTGTACTCATCATCATTTGAAAGTAAAGGAGGCCCCTAACTTGCTTAGCCGTTGCCTCAAAGCTCATCCTCCATCAACCCCATCAGCCTCCCTGGGACCTGCCTGAACAACTTGAAGTAAAGGTATGGAAAGACGCTGACGGTGTGAGACTGAGTTTTAATTGCATTCCTGCACAATCCCTATCATACTACGACCTGAGGGAAGAGTCCCACCTGTAGGGGACCCGACATCTAGCTGCCTCACCATCCCCTCAGAGATCTACAGCAGCGCTGGTACAAATTACCAGAGACTACAGGTGGCGTCACGAACTGTATATATATATATCCCCTGTAAATATACCCCCCCAATGCTCCCGGAGAGAGCACCCCGACAATCCCTAGCTACGCGTCTGGTACCCATTGCCCTGGCCATGTGAGAAATGGCGTCCCAGCAGCAGCGCCCTGCCCTGTATTTCGGAAAGTTTGTTCCGCCATATGCCAGATCGCCCCATACTAGAAGTGCGTACTGGGCGCGAAATGTCTTACCCCCCCTGATCAGCGGTAGGTCCTGCACATAATGAGCTGCTCAATGCGGAAGTTCTGCCACTGCGTCCTGAAATTACAGCTGAAAGGGCTTAACAAGTGCGGCCTGATGCCAACAACGCGGGGCCCCAGTCCAACCGCCGTCTGTATTGTAGCGCCAATGGGGCGGCAGGCCCTGACTCAGTCGGTATCCCGATCATGCCACTAACGCTCCATATTGCTGGGAAATGCTCCCAGTACAGCGTGACGGCACTTAGCAGTTCAAGCGGAGTTAGCAGCATCCAGAAGTACTCCAGCTGAGGACAAAGTGCTGTGCTAATGGGCACTAATGCGCTGTAGGAGTGATTGAACGTGATCAGAGTCGTACCTGCGATCTTCTTATGATGCTATTTGAAGACCCAAGAACGGATTCGATGCTCTATCATTTACAACAGCGGTGAGCATCGGACTAGTTGGATACAAGACCTGAGGCCTTAACAGTTAATAATTTAAAATGCTATGATGAGAATAAAATCGAAAGAACAATTTATACAGGGATTGAGATCCCAAGAGGAACGCAGAACTGTAAACTGGTGGTCCTTAGATCATCCGGATGCTACCTTTGATGCCCTAAAAGACATGGCAATAAAAGGCTGTGGCCCCTGGGCAAACTTGAGGTGGCAACCCAACATCATCAGGCTGAAGTCACTCTGGAACCGGCAGTAAACCCCTTTTCCCCGTTAGTGGCCGAAGCCAAAGCGCAGGTGACCCCTCCTAGTGAATTGGATTGTCTGCGCTCAGAGGTGCGCCAGCTGACTAAAAATCTGGCTGCTGTAATGAGTGCCCTGCAACTGCGGAAAGAGGAAGAAGGGAAGATCTTGTTAGCAGACTGCCCAGAAGACGTCCCATGGATGCACCAGAGAAGAAAGAAGACGTCGCCCCCCCGGAGGAGGACAACGCCACCCCCAGGAGCGACCTCTGATCAACACCCTCCTCGTCGAGAGATCATCTGTTACCGATGCAACCGGAAAGGTCATCTGTCTCCACAGTATCCTTTAAACGGGCAGAACCTGGGTCCGAGGGCCAACACCCAGGAGAATACCCGTCAGGCCCCCTAGACTGGAACCGCAGGTATGTGGGTGGGCGACCCTACCTGTCTATCATCTTAGATGGTATTGCAGTTCCGGCATTGTTAGACACTGGGTCCCAGGTGACCCTAATTCCTGATGCCCTCTATACTAAGTACTGGTCAATGGACAGTCTTAAACCCCCGAGCTCTGACTTTACCGTGTATGCTTCTAATGGTCTTCCTGTAGAAGTACTTGGGACAAAATGTGTAGATGTAAAGGTGGGCAGAGAGGAGTTGAAAGACCAGGGGCTTCTGGTAGTAAAGACTGTAAATGAGGAGAACGGTTTAAATATAATTTTGGGTACTAACATTATCGGTAATTGTTTGGGAGAAGTTGTGTTCTTGCTCCAACAGCTCGCTGAGATTGCCCGACCAAGGCAGAGAGGAGTAATCCAAAGAGAGATCCGGGCCCTGGTGTGTCAGCAGCAAGCGAAGCTTACAGACGGCGAAATTGGTAATGTACGGGTCACTGACTCGGATCCTATTGTGATACCCCCAATGAGTGAAATGATCATTTGGTGCAGGGCAGCCATAGGTCTGAGAGGACAGAATTACCAAGCTGTAGTAGAACCCCACCATTCAGAACATAGACCTACACTTATGACTGCTAGGGAGTAGTAGAAGTGGAATGAGAGTACCGGTACGGCTTCTCAATTGGGGAGATGATGAGGTAAACTTACCCCGTTACGCAACCATTGCTAAACTACATGCTGTTGATAATAATTCTATTCTCCCGGCTGAGTCCTTAGACTCCTGTCAAATAGCGGAGGACAATGACCCAGCAACTCAGGTGGCGGAATGGTGTCAGCAACTCCATGTTGGGACGGACACCACTCCTCTCACCAGAAGCAAGGGGTATTACGGGTGGTGCAAGAGTACGCCCAAGTGTTTAGCAAGAATCCACTTGATTTTGGGATAATTAAGGGAGTACAACATCATATCCCTACAGGCAGTCATCCTCCCATCAAAGAGCGGTATAGGCCCATACCTCCAGCTCATTATCAGAAGGCTAAAGAAATGTTGAATGATATGAAGAAAGCCGGGGTGATAAGGGATAGTTGTAGCCCCTGGGCAGCCCCTCTAGTTCTGGTTAAAAAGAAAGATGGTAGTATGAGAATGTGTGTGGATTACAGGCAGGTGAACCGCATAACACACAAGGATGCATACCCATTACCACGCATAGAGGAATCCTTAGCTGCTCTGAAAACGGCTAACTACTTTTCTACCCTTGATCTGACTAGTGGTTACTGGCAAGTGGCTGTGGCTGAGGAGGATCGTGAGAAAACGGCTTTCACCACCCCAATGGGGCTCTGTGAGTTCGACAGAATGCCGTTTGGGCTCAGCAGTGCCCCAGGAACATTTCAGAGAGTGATGGAAAATTGTCTGGGACATCTCAATTTTGAAACCGTGCTGCTATACCTAGACGACGTCATCGTGTATTCCAAGACATATGAGGACCATCTGAAGCACCTGGCAGAAGTATTCGAGTCCCTGTCCAGGTACGGGATGAAATTAAAACCCTCAAAATGCCATCTACTCAAGCAGAAGGTACAATACTTGGGGCACATCGTCAGTTCGGAAGGAGTAGCGCCGGACCCAGAGAAAGTCACTGCCATCCAGAAGTGGCCGGAGCCGAAGAACCTTAAGGAAGTGCGACAGTTCCTGGGACTAACGGGTTACTACAGGAGATTCGTGAAAGATTACACGAAGAAGGCAGCTCCTTTACAGGACCTCCTAGTAGGACAATCCCTAAAGAGCAGAAACCCTCCCTTTAATTGGGGTAAGGACAGGCTGAAGCATTCCAAAAGATGAAAGAGATCCTTACAGGTGATGAGATCTTAACCTATCCTGATTACAGCCAACCGTTCCTGTTGTACACCGACGCCAGTAATGAAGGTTTGGGAGCAGTTCTCAGTCAGAAGCAGAATGGCCAAGAAAAAGTCATCGCATATGCCAGCAGAAAACTCAGGCCAACTGAAAGGAATCCGGAAAATTATAGCAGCTTCAAGCTGGAGTTTCTGGCGCTGGTCTGGGCCATTACTGAAAGATTTAAGCACTATCTGGCCTCCAATAAGTTCACGGCGTACACAGACAACAACCCCTTAACGCACCTGGAAACCGCCAAGCTGGGTGCCATGGAGCAGCGATGGATGGCTCGGTTGTCCAATTACCAGTTTACTATCAAGTACCGGGCAGGTCGAAAGAATGCTAATGCTGACGCATTGTCCCGAATGCCGCATGACTCTGATACGGAAGAAGAATCGGACGACCTGGAAGAAATTGAGCTACCTGCGTTCCATCGAAATGGGGTAGTCCACGAGCATCGAGTCAACAGAAAGCAGTATGGTGCAACATTAAATCCTTTACCCCATCACAGCTGGAAAGAGACTCAGGACAGTGATCCAGTGGTCAGCCGCATCAAGGAGTTGTTAAGACAGGAAGGCTCCTCTTTGGAAAAGGATGCACCTATGTCAGCCAAGCTCCTGTGGAACGAGAGAAGCAGGTTGTTCCTATACCGTGAGAAGTTGTGCAGGAGATACGTCAACCCCAGAACCCATGAGATGGTCTGGCAAATAGTGGTCCCCAAGGCAGACGTCCCATGGTGTTGGAAGCATACCACGATCAAGCAGGACACTTTGGCTGGAGAAAGCTGGAGACCCTGTTGAGATGCCGGTTCTACTGGGTAGGGATGCGCAGCTCCATTGAGAGGTGGTGTCGGAACTGTGGACCCTGTGGTCTCAGAAGAAAGGACTACGGTAGTCAGAAGGCACCCCTGCAACCTATCCGGACGACTCGCCCCCTGGAGATTGTGGCCCTGGACCACGTCAAATTGTCGCCAAGTAGATCTGGATACTCATACGCCTTGACCATGGTGGACCATTACTCCAGATTTCTGGTGGTTGTTCCAGTTAAGGATCAGACCGCAGTGACGGCCGCGAAAACCTTTCAAGCAAGTTTCTGCAGACCGCATGGGTATCCGGAGCAAGTATTAACCGATCAAGGACCTGCTTTCGAAGCTGATTTATTCAAGGAATTCTGTCACATGTACGGGTGCAAGAAAATTAGAACAACGCCATACCACCCTCAAACCAACGGTCTTTGTGAAAAAATGAACCATATTGTCCTTGACTTGTTGAGATCCATACCGTTGGAAGACAGAAATCGATGGCCGGACTTACTACCTGATTTGGTTGACTTGTATAACCATATACCTGTAAGTTCTACTAACTGCACTCCAGCCTATCTTATGAGAGCAAGGCCAGGAAGACTACCAATGGATTTAGAACTTGGAGTAGTAGAACCGGAGGCAGACGACGCCGTTGAAAACTGGGACATAAATCGGCAAGAGCAGTACAGAAGAGTGCAAATCTGTGTGGAGGAAAGTCTCAACAAGGCACGGGAGAAACAGGAAGATATTTACAACAGAAATGCTCCTGCCAAGCCTTTGATGCCTGGAGAAGTGGTATTAAAAAGAAAAAGGAAGATGCACAAATTGGATAACCAGTGGGAGCAAGAACCCTACGTCGTACAAGATTCTAAATATGACAACAGAAAAGTTTGTATCATTAGTAAGGACGGAGGAAGAACAATAACCACTGTGTCCAGAGACCATTTGAAATTGTGTCCAGAACCCTTAAAGCGTTGTGAAAAGAACCCTGTCATCAATCAAGAAGAAAGGAAGGAAGAGGTCATACACACGGATCTGGGAGATTTTCCTGCGGATTGGCCCAGACTGGGAGATGCTGTAATAATTCCAGTATTGCAGTTTTATCAGCCACCAGAGGAAGTTCTACCTCCAGTTATGCCCGTGGTACCAGTTGAGCCAGTTCAGGAGTTACCCATTCCAGCAACACCTCAACCTACGGAATCTCAAGAAGGATCATCTGAAGCAGCGCCCCATACTATGGGATCCCTGGTGAAGCTGACTCACACCGCCCGGCCATCAGTACGCTTGCCAGATCCATAGAAAGATTGAGGCAGTTCTATAGTTTGCCGTTACGCAGTGCAGACAGATCGCAACTTAATATACCTGAAGCTACTCCACGTAGATCAGAGCGAATCACAAAAGGGAAGATACCCATTCGATACCAGCAGTAATTATAACAAATTAATGTGAATATTGTAAAAAGTATATATATAAATGTGTCTTTTTCTTATGGTGTCTTATAATGGACTCAGAGGCTGAGGACTGAGCCAGCCCAAAAACTTATCTTGTAAATAGTTGCACTAAGGTGCCTTATAATGGTTTCACACGAAGCCTTGACTTACCTCTGAACATAAAACCCGTGTGGTGAGGCACTGAGTGAGGTCTGCATTCGGATGTCCTGCAGCCCACCCAGGACCCACGTTGAAGGTTTGGTGCGGGTCCTTCACAAGAATATTGTCGTTTATTTATGAACATGTTTATTTAATATTTCGTATTTTTTCTATATTCAATGTGTTGTTAGCAACGTTCAAGACATCCTTACCTCCCGGATGGGACGAATTAATGTTTAATGTTGATGTTTAATGCATAAACAAAAATGTCTCTTGTATTTCACAGCCCGGGAGTGCTGTCGTTTACCATGGGGGAATGTGTAGCCCTGGTACACAATACCAGGAGGATGAGTGGAGAGGTAACGGTTAAGGGCTCTCCATGATATCACGTACACTTCGGACACACCCAGCAGGGGTGTGGAGGGGAGTGCTGAGTAGTCTGAGTTCAGTTCAGTCAGTGACTCGAAAGAGTTAGGAAGTGCAGTCTTTGTGCAGTTCAGAAAGTGGAGTCCAGTAAAGGTGAGCCAGTTCACCTCAGCCTGGTCAGAGCTGTGCCCCACTAGAGGACGGACTGAGACATCTGTTGAGAGTCTGAGCAAATCGAAGGGCATAGTGGAAGAGAACAGAAAAGTGCCATCGGTATAGAATACCTGCACATTGTTACCGGTCACTGGAGACCGAAGCATCACCATAGCTTCATGCCTGGTGGTAGGAAACCCAGAGGCTTACCGGACCTTAGGTAACGGAAAGCAGCCCTGAAGAGTCAGTACGTAACTGGGGTCAGGGAGAGTGAGAACCTTGAGTCAGTGCACGACAGGAATTGGAACTCAGCTCTCTCAGAAGAAGGCTCCAACCACAAAACTGACCGGGCAGCACAGCTTTGGAATAGCTGGAGATTATAGAGGGAACTACGCTTCATGATGGTTGTACTCATCATCATTTGAAAGTAAAGGAGGCCCCTAACTTGCTTAGCCGTTGCCTCAAAGCTCATCCTCCATCAACCCCATCAGCCTCCCTGGGACCTGCCTGAACAACTTGAAGTAAAGGTATGGAAAGACGCTGACGGTGTGAGACTGAGTTATTTAATTGCATTCCTGCACTACCCTATCATTACTATCGACCTGAGGGAAGAGTCCCACCTGTAGGGGACCCGACATCTAGCTGCCTCACCATCCCCTCAGAGATCTACAGCAGCGCTGGTACAAATTACCAGAGACTACAGGTGGCGTCACGAACTGTATATATATATATCCCCTGTAAATATACCCCCCAACATACGCCTGACCGCCAGGGCCACAGACCGAGCCACCGCTACCTGTGACAATCCCATAGACTTCTACGGGCTCGGCTCTGAGTACCCCATTGCCCTGGAAACCCACAATTGTGGTGCGTGGTCGAGACAGCTGCTTGCTGTAGGTATGATAAAATCACTGTTTTTTCTGCAAGAGATTATCTCTAAAGGACTTATAAACCTGCCTCCATGTAGTTCTCAATATTCATGACCTCTGTATAACTCCGTCCTTACCGATTGGCTGCTGTCAGCCCATGTAGCATTCACAGAAACTGCCAACCAGTGGTGGGGTGGGGTTATACAGAGCTCAGCATTAGGGAACTGATAGATCTGCAGCAGATAAACAGTGATTTTATCATAAAGGCCGGCATCACACTCACCGTAGAAAAATACGGAGCGTATTGTACAAGCGTAATACGCCACAATGTTGCCGGCACAATAATCCGTATTTCATCCGTTGTCACGGTGTGGCTGCGTATTTTGCGCATGTAAGCATCCGTATGCAATCCGTATGGCATCCGTACAGCATTTTTTTCTCGCCGCCTTGAAAAATGGACATTTAACGGTTTTTAGGCCTGAAACTCATTCAAACCATCATCAGGAAGCCTATTTATTGGCTCTGCATCAGGTGGCAGCCCCCAATCTTGCCATTTTTGGGTTGTGCTTGTGTTGGAGTCCTGCTGCTTGGTTGCCAACATGTCTGACACTCTTCAGTTCACCCCAACGGATCGAGTGTTGTACAACTGGGTTTTGTCCCGCCTCTTTGGGCAGCCATACCCAGTGATCGTTGATCCGCGGAAGAGGAGGCGAATGTCGGTGCATCCGCATTTGAGGCAATGCCTCATAAAAGGCCATTTTCACCGCCTGTATGCCTCTCTGCGGACTCATCCACACAAGTTTTTTCTGTTTTGTCGGATGACCATTCCCACATTTGATGTTTTGTTGGAGATTGTGCGCCCTGGGATCACCTACCAGGATACCAGGATGCGCAAAGCTATCTCTGCAGAGGAGCGCCTTCTCCTTATGCTATGGTATGTATTCCTCACCTACATACTGTCTGTTGATGATGTGTTTTCCCACAAGTTTCCCTTTACCCTTATGGCTGTAGAAGATATATCCTCATAATATCTCCCATATATCAACTTGAAGTACCTGAACAATGATGTGTATGTTAAAATTATTTAAAATGTTTACTTGGGCTAAATTGAACTTATGATTGTTTGTACATTAAATTATGTTATGGTTATGTATAGTGCGTTTGTTGAACCTTTGTGCATGTGTGATGATTGTTCTCTCTATATTTGGTTACTTGTAGGTTCCTAACTACTGGCATATCCTATGCCGCACTCCATCTGGAGTTTTTGATTGGGAGGTCCACCATCTCTGGCATTGTGCGTGATACCTGCTCACAACTCTGGGACAGACTGCATCAACTGGTGATGCCTGAGCCAAAGATGGATGACTGGAAGAGGATTGCCAGGGGATTTGAGGACCAATGCCACTTCCCAAATAGTCATAGTCTCTGTCTGGTGTTAATGGTCATAACAGATGTGTTGGTGATTGAGTACAAACAACTTATGAAAAAAGACTCCAAACTTTTTATAAAAATAGATATTTATATGTGCAAACTGCCACTTCAGGTAGTGACTAGGATATTTGGTTCATATGGTATATGTATTTACAGCACAACAGTGTAAGTGTACATTCTTACACAAGTACCAAAATAAGGCATGACAACATTCCAAATTTTTCTATACATAATAGTATGTAAAGACAAAAACCAATAGTCAATATGGGTATTGCTGATCATATGTGACCCATATGTCGGATTGGTCACATTAGTCAAGTGCAAAGATGCATTTGACAACTGTGAGTGAAATTAATTTTTCACAAATAACAAGAATTGCAGAAAATTATAGTATGTAAAGAAAATAACAAACGTTCATTATGTATAGTGAAGAGCATATGTTACTCATATGTTTGGTTCACAAGATTACACTACTGCAAATATGCAATAGACAACATGGAGTAAAATAAATAAAAAAAAAATACTTTCACTATCACTAGTGAGCACCATATCTGCCCCATATGGTTGGGTTCTAAGACTAGACTAATGCAATGATGCATTAGCCAACAATGTTTTAAATTTATGCGGAAAAACTAACAAACATTGGTATAAATTATAAGATATAAAGAAACAATAAATTCTCCCCTAGCCCATATCCCACCAGCTAAGTACCATATGCTCTTTGTAGGCATTCAGATGAGTGCAAATATGTTTTATACAACATTGTGTAAAAATAAATAATACAAGAAACAAACTATTGTTTAAATCATAATATATAAGTAAAATAAAAAATCACAGCTGGTGGTATGTGGGTGGTGGGGTTGGCGGATTCCCAGCTTCTCTGTGTGGTTGGCTATGATGAGAACCTTGACCATCACCCTGTTGGGGTGGATTTTCAGGGCTCTGAGCTAACATCTGCCCACGGTCAGGTTGGTGTGTGGGCACATTGCCATAAAGATAAAGGAGATTATATTCCTGTGTAAGATGATACCCACGAGAATTATACCCCCCAATATGACCATGTTGAGCACATCCAGGTTGGGACCAGCCTCCAGCACTGGATCTGTACAAGTGGCCATATTGGGAAGTGGATTATAGGCAGACATTTGACCCTGTTGTTGTAAAGGTTGTTTCGGAGGGGGAATGGTAGAGGTGTAGGCACCCGTGCAGGAGGATCATCAGATCTGTTGGGAAATGAAAGGGGATTAGAACATGTAGGAGGGGTGAGCCTAAACTGCATATGTGTTATGTGGTGTGATGTATGTACTTACGTTCTCATATCCAGAATAGGAGCCAGAAAGCCAAGGCGGTCAAAGTAGACAAATTTTCTTTTTCTCTGTGCCGCAGACCCGCTCCTGGCCCTCTGCTGCCGTTCCCGCCGGTACTGGTCACGGATGCTTCTCCATCTTCTCATAACATCATCCACTGCAATGACACATATAATGTACTCAATTAGCTAGCTGCACAAAGCCAAATTCTTCTACATACATGTAATATAGTCATGGGGGCCTAGGAGAAAGTGACTATACTAACATTTTTGCACCAAAAAAAACCCAAAAAACGATATTTTTTGGCCAAATTCTGTGCTAGAACTAGGCTCTGACCGTTAAGGTTGGAAAAAAAATCAAGTAACTTACTGATTCGCTGATGCTTCTCGTGTGGGCTGTCGCCAAGGTGGGGAAACATCTTCCCACAGATGCGCCTCCATGCCGCCTCTTTCCTTGCGCGTTCCACGTAATGTGCATCTCTTTTGTGGCAGATTTTGGCCCTCTCCTGCAGCAAGAGTCTCAACATGTCCACATTGACTCCATGGAGGCGTCCTTCCGGGATGTCTGGCGCTCTTTTTGAGCTAATTTGCATGTGTCAGCTTTTCCTGTGAGCTGCAGAAGTCTTGCGTATTTCTCGCAAGTCACACGTGTGGTCCGTGTGTAATCCGTTGTTTTCTCGCACCCATAGACTTTCATTGGTGTACAATGGGCGTAATACGCGTACAATCCCAGCATGCTGCGGGTGTCTCGCACCGTAACATATGGCCGAGAAAAATACGCATGATCAGAGCTGCCCCATAGAGAAATATAGGTCCGTGTGTAATGCGTGGTTTTCACGCCTCTCACTCGTCCGTATTCCTCCTTAGTGTGATGCCGGCCAAATACGAAAAGTAGCCCAGTAACTGGCACATTGCTGGAATCAGGGTCTCTGCCCAATACATCGTGCTGCTCTCAGGTGGGTTAGCAAAATCTTGCTGACTAATTCCTTTGAAGTAGAGTTTTGGTATGTAATGTCCTGTTTCTAGAACATAGACCTATTTGTCACTAGCAGAAAAATACCTAAGATGCTTTCATAATGATGAAAAATGAAATGCAATGAAACTAAGGTTTTGGCTTCCTTTCTAAACCCATCATTTAAATTCCAATGTGATTGCTAGACTTTACTGGAAAAAAGGCAAGATTTTTTTTTTTTTTTTACAGTCCAACCTTTTAGCATTTCACTTATTTGTTAAATTACAATGCATAATGTTCTATTCAAGATAAATGTATGGTAATTCTGATAGCAAATTACTATACACATAAAGGCGAAGGTACTTGTGTAAAATGATTGCATATAACTGTTCTGCCATGTAGTTTGTAACATCTGGGCCAAAAAAAAGTAAATTCAGACCAGGTATATGTATAATCGTACATGAGAGTAATGAGTAGTGTTGAGCGACACGATACTGCAAATATCGGGTATCGGCCGATATTAGCTGTATCGGGCTTTCGATTCCGAATACCGATATTTTCGTCATACCGGATACCGGAATCGGGATTGTCACTGTCACTGTGAGTGTCCATCAGTCGGGTCTGTCACTGTCAGTGTCCGTCGGTCGGGTCTGTCAGGAGTCAGCGGCACTTACCTGGCAGAAGATCTCCGGCGGTCACGGCCTGGACTGCTTCATGGCCGCCATCATCTTTCCCCGGCGGTCACATGCAGTTTCTCGCGATAACTGCAGTGACTGCTGGGTAATCCCGGCCGTAAAGCAGTCAGTCCGATGACGTCACCGCCGGGGAAGCAGGTAATCAGCTGTGCTGCGTCGCGATGACAGGCTCTGCCTGTCATTGCGATGTAGCAGAGCTGGATCGTCGTGGGACAGTCGTACTATGGACTGCGTCGGACAGGTGGTATACTGTTAGTTTGTTTTTTTTCTTTTTTTACAGGAGATCGATGGCGTCGCAGGAATGAGAGTACAATAAAAGAAATGAAAACTGTGTTGTCTCTTTTATTTCATTAAAATACTTTTTTCTTGCTTTGTCTTTTTTTTATACATTTAAAAACTTTGGGATTAATAATGGATCGGTGTCTTATTGACGCCTCTCCATTATTAACCGGGCTTATTGTCACCGTGCAATCAACGGTGACATTAACCCCTTATTACCCTACTTGCCACCGCTACAGGGCAGTGGGAAGAGCCGGGTAAAGTGCCACAATTGGCACATCTTTTGATGCGCCAAATGTGGGGCTGCTGTAGCCTGGTATTATCAGGCTGTTGAGGGCCAAAATCCATGGGCCTTGACAGTCTTTTAATACCAGGCTGCAGCAGTCTGCATTTTACTTGGCTGGTTAACAAAAATAGGGGGACCCCTACGCCGTTTTTTTTTCGAGGGGATCCCCTATTTTTGTTAACCAGCCAAGCTAAGCAGACTGCTGTGGCCTGGTATTATCAGGCTTGCAAGGTCCATGGATATTGGATACTTACCAGCCTGAAAATCCAGGCCTCAGCGGTCTGCTTCATCTGGCTGGTTAACAAAAATAGGGGGGACCCCACGCCAATTTTTTTCGAGGGGATCCCCTATTTTTGTTAATCAGCCAAGATATGCAGACTGCTGTGGCCTGGTATTATCAGGCTGGCAAGGTCCATGGATCTTGGCTCCTTAACAGCCTGAAAATCCAGGCCTCAGCGGTCTGCTTCATCTGGCTGGTTAACAAAAATAGGGGGGACCCCACGCCAATTTTTTTCGAGGGATCCCCTATTTTTGTTAATCAGCCAAGATATGCAGACTGCTGTGGCCTGGTATTATCAGGCTGGCAAGGTCCATGGATCTTGGCTCCTTAACAGCCTGAAAATCCAGGCCTCAGCGGTCTGCTTCATCTGGCTGGTTAACAAAAATAGGGGGGACCCCACGCCATTTTTTATTCGAAGGGAACCCCTATTTTTGTTAATCAGTTCCCTCTGACGTCACTGATTGTGTCCCTGGCTGACCTGAAGTGAAAGTGGAAAGCAATCAATTAAGCTTTCCACTTCCTCTCCTGTCAGCCAGGAGAGGAACTTATTCATTTGGGGGTTTACTGTGAGGCTGCAGCATTAGCTGCGGTCCCTGCAGTAAACATTAACCCTTTCTGAAGGATTACACCGTGGGACCTGACTGTGCATGGGATAGGTAAGAATAATTTTGCTTTTTTATTTTATTTTTATTACAGGAAATGGTTTTTGCAGTCAAATAAAAGATGGTCAAAAACATGTGTCTTTATTTCATTAAAATGATTTTTAATTAAAGTGTGTGTGTTTTATTTTTATTTCATGCAATAGGATTAATAATTGATAGTTGTCTAATTGACAGCTCTCAATTATTAACCTGGCTTAAGGTCACCTTTCAATTGCAATGTGGCTTTAACCCCATATTAACCCATTCGCCACCGCTACAGGGCAATGGGAATAGACGGGCAAAGTGCCAGAAAGGGCGAATCTAATTATAGATTTGTCTTTTCTGGGGTGTCTGGGGGCAGATGTTTGTAGCCAGGGGGGGCCAAAAATAATGGTCCCTCTCTGGGCTATTATTATCTGCCCCCATTCGCTGGCTTTGTCTGTCTGGTTGCGAAAATAGGGCGGGAGCCCACGCATTTTTTTTAAACAATTTTACACCTCATATATATATATATATATATATATATACATGTCATTGAATTTGTGACACATATATATATATATATTTATATTTATAGTTCATACACTTCAACATAGTATAATAGCCGCTAATTCAATTGCAGGCTTTTGTGAAAATGCAGAACCCGACATGAAATGACACTTGGTGTACATAGGGTTAACCATGTCTTTTCATGTCTTTTGCTATCTGATTTGCACAAACAATTACATCAGTCTATGTGTGCAAAATTTCACACCTGTAGGGGTTAATTAAAGGTGTAAATTCGTAGCAAAAAAGTCCGTTTTTTTTACAACGAATTTACACCTTTAATTAACCCCTACAGGTGTGAAATTTTGCACACATAGACTGATGTAATTGTTTGTGCAAATCAGATAGCAAAGGACATGAAAAGACATGGTTAACCCTATGTACACCAAGTGTCATTTCATGTCGGGTGCTTCTGTCTTTTCACAGAAGCCGGCTTTACCCGGCAATTGAATCAGAGGATATTTTACTATGTAGAAGTGTATAAACTATACATATATGTATATATATATATATGTCACAATGACATGTATATATATATATATATATATGTATTCTATGTGTGTATATTTAGTGTTTACAAGGAAATAAAGGTTTTTTTTAGTTGCGATATTTTGTTCCCATAGACTTACATGGGACTTCCGGTATCGGAATCGGATATCGCCGATATTTAGTGATATCGGCGATACCATTCCGATCCGATATTTTTAGATATCGAGCAGTATCGCTCAACACTAGTAATGAGTCAGATCTGCAGTTATAGTAACCATACATTAGAACTTGTGATGCACTGTTGTGACACATTTTTACATGTCTAATTCTGCTTTTTTAACCCCTTAATGTCCACTGACGTGCAGAGTCCGTCATGGCAAGGTGCCAGTTCCGGCACCAGGACGGACTCTGCACGTCATGCCTTTGATCTACCACTGCGTGTAAACACGCAGTGGTAGATCAGTGCCGACAGCTGTCACAGACAGCTGACAGGCACGGCAAGCGGTGCGGGGACCTTTGCCGTCGGTCCCCGCACCCACAGCGCTGTGATTGGTCAGTCAATCTGACTGACCAAACACAGCAGCGATCGTGCAGGAGAAGCTGAAATTTCAGCTTCCCCAGCGCGATCAGTGCAGGAGCCGGCGCTGCAGTGGCCAGGCTTCCTGCACTGACAGCCAGGAGCGGAGCCCCCACCGCCCCTGGCTGTTAATCCCCTGACTGCTGCGATCGAGCGCGATCGCAGAGCTCAGGGGGGGAGGCAGAGGGTCGGGAGCTCCCTCTGCCTCAGATCAGCGCCACCGCAATGTATTTGCAGGGCCTGATCTCTGCCTTGATGACCCGGGGGTTGTCATGACAACCTCCGGGTCATCTATCTACGGGAAGCTGCTGTGATCATGTCACAGCAGCTTTCCCCATAGGTACAATGCATTGCAATGCCAGAGCATTGCAATGCATTGTAACTGCAATAAAAAGTAAAAAAAGTGAAAGTCCCATAAAGGGACAAGTTAAAAAAAATCATTTTTTTTTAAAAATTGTAAAAAAAATATTAAAAAATAATTTAAAAAAAATCCCCTAAAAAATACACATTTTTATGTATAAAAAAAATAAAAAACAAAAAAATACACATGTTAGGTATCGCCACGTCCGTAAAAATCCCATCTATAAAAGCGTAACCCTAGTTAACCCCTTCAGTGAAAGCCGTAAAAAAAAAAACACAAAAAAGTAGTAAATTATACTTTTTCCAAGCGGTATTATTATACCGCTTGGAAAAAGTGCAATAACACGCGATCAAAAAGTCAGATATAAATAATCATGGTACCACTGAAAACGTCATCTTGTCCCGCAAAAATCAAGCCGCTATACAGCATCATCAGCGAAAAAAATAAAAAAGTTATAGCTCGCGGAATAAACTGATGCAAAAATAATTATTTTTTTCTATAAAATTTTTTATTGTGTAAAAAACGCCAAAACATAAAAAAAAATATATAAATGAGGAATCGCCGTAACCGTAGTGACCCGAAGAATAAATTTGCTTTATCAATTTTACCACACACGGAACGGAGGAAAAAAAAAAAAAACAATTCCTGAATTGCTGGTTTTTGTTCATTCTGATTCCACAAAAATCGGAATAGGAAACGATCAAAAAACGTTATGTGCCTGAATATGGTACCAATAAAAACGTCAGCTCGTCCCGCAAAAAATAAGCCCATAGATAACTCTGTCGGCCGAAATATGGAAAAATTATAGCTCTCAAAATACGGCGATGCAAAAATTTCTTACAAAAAATTATTCCAAAAAAAAGCATCTTTTAGTGTGTGACAGAAGCTAAACATGAAAAAAGAGTATAAAATCTGGTATCGCTGTAATCGCACCGATCCGAGGAATAAAGTCGCCTAATCACTAATACCGCACGAGGAACGGCGCAAAAAAGAAAACCAATTCTTCACCTTTTGTGGATTTGTTCATTGTGCCTCCCAAAGATCGCAGTAAGGCGATCACAGTGGTTCCCCCCACATATGGGGTATCAGCGTACTCAGGACAAAATGCACAATAGCTTTTGGGGTCCTATTTCTCCTGTTACCCTTAGAAAAATAAAAATTTGGGGCAAAAAGATTATTTTTGTGGAAAAAAATATGATATTTTTATTTTCACGGCTCTACGTTATAAACTTCTGTGAAGCCCTTGGGGGTTCAAAGTGCTCACCACACATCTAGATAAGTTCCTTGAGGGGGTCTAGTTTCCAAAATGGAGTCACTTGTGGGGGGTTTCTACTGTTTAGGCACATCAGGGGCTTTCCAAACGTGACATGACACCCGCAGACCATTCCATCAAAATCTGCATTTAAAAACGGTGCTCCTTCCCTTCCGAGCTCTGCCATGCGTCAAAATAGTGGTTCCCCCCACATATGGGATATCAGCGCACTCAGGACAAATTGCACAATAGCTTTTGGGGTCCTATTTCTCCTGTTACCCTTATAAAAATAAAAATTTGGGGGCAAAAAGATTATTTTTGTGGAAAAAATATGATATTTTTATTTTCACGGCTCTACGTTATAAACTTCTGTGAAGCACTTGGGGGTTCAAAGTGCTCACCACACATCTAGATAAGTTCCTTGGGGGGTCTAGTTTCCAAAATGGAGTCACTTGTGGGGGTTTCTACTGTTTAGGCACATCAGGGGCTTACCAAACGTGACATGACACCCGCAGACCATTCCATCAAAATCTGCATTTGAAAAGGCGCTCCTTCCCTTTCCAGCTCTGCCATGCTTCAAAATAGTGGTTTACCCCCACATATGGGGTATCAGCGTACTCAGGACAAATTGCACAATAACTTTTGGGGTCCTGTTACCTTTGGAAAATAACAATTGGGGGTGGAAAGATCATTTTTGTGGAAAAGATATGATTTTTTAATTTTACTGCTCTACGTTATAACCTTCTGTGAAGTCCTTGGGGGTTCAAAGCTCTCACCACACATCTAGATAAGTTCCTTGGGGGGTCTAGTTTCCAAAATCGGGTTACTTGTGGGGGGTTTCCACTGTTTAGGCACACAGGGGCTCTCCAAATACGACATGGCGTCCAATCTCAATTCCAGCCAAAAAAGTCAAATGGCGCTGCTTCCCTTCCGAGCTCTGCCATGCACCTAAATAGTGGTTTACCCCCACATATGGGGTATCAGCGTACTCAGGACTAATTGCACAATAACTTTTGGGGTCATTTTATCCTTTGGAAAATAAAAATTGGGATGAAAAGATAATTTTTGTGGAAAAAATATGATTTTTTAATTTTACGGCTCTACGTTATAACCTTCTGTGAAGCCCTTGGGGGTTCAAAGCTCTCACTACACATTTAGATAAGTTACTTGGGGGGTCTAGTTTCCAAAATGGGGTCACTTGTGGGGGGTTTCCACTGTTTAGGCACACAGGGACTCTCCAAATGCGACATGGCGTCCAATCTCAATTCCAGCCAAAAAAGTCAAATGGTGCTGCTTCCCTTCCGAGCTCTGCCATGCGCCCAAATAGTGGTTTACCCCCACACATGGGGTATCGCTGTACTCAGGAGAAATTGTACAACAAATATTGTGGTTCATTTTCTACTGATACCCTTGACAAAATTTTAAAAAATTGTGTCGAAAGCAAAATTTTGGGAAAAAAAGTTAAATGTTAATTTTTTCCTTCCACATTGCTTCAATTCTTGTGAAGTACCTAAAGGGTTAATAAACTTCTTGAATGTGGCTTTGAACACGTTGAGGGGTGCAGTTTTTAGAATGGTGTCACTTTTGGGTATTTTCTGTCATATTGACCTCTCAAATTCACTTCAAATGTGAGGTGGCCCCTAAAAAAAATGATTTTGTAAATTTTGTTGGAAAAATGAGAAATTGCTGGTCAACTTTTAACACTTATAACTTCCTAACAAAAAAAATTTTGGTTCCAAAATTGTGCTGATGTAAAGTAGACATGTGGGAAATGTTATTTATTAACTAATTTTTGTGACATATCTCTCTGATTTAATGGCATAAAAATTAAAAGTTTGAAAATTGCAAAATTTTCAAAATTTTTGCCATATTTCCATTTTTTTCATAAATAAACGCAAGTTATATTGAAGAAATTTTACCACTATCATGAAGTACAATATGTCTCGAGAAAACAATCTCAGAATCGCCAAGATCCGTTGAAGCGTTCCAGAGTTATAACCTCTAAAAGAGACAGTGGTCAGAATTGTAAAAATTGCCTGGTCTTTAACCTACAAAATGGCTTGGTCGTTAAGGGGTTAAGCTAATCAGTAGAGTTGAGCGAAACAGGTCGTTCATTTTCAAAAAAAGCCAACTTTCGGCAAAGTCAGGTTTCATGAAATGAAACCCGACCGTGACGCGAGTTCGGTCACGTGTTCCAAGACCATTTTGCTGGAGTCGGTTTTCCTCTACAGTTTAAGCGTCTTTTCTCGGCCAATGAGCAAGGACGCAGGCTGTGGGCAACGTGATGACATAGCAGCCGGCCAGCACCATCTTAGAGAAGGGCATTGCAGCGATTGGCTGGCTTTCAGTGGCATCACAGTGCATATAAAACCCCTCAGCACTGACCGCCATTTTACAACTGCCAAACTCAGTGTAGGGGAAGGTTGCTGACGGTGCGTCTGAGCAGGGAGAGCGTTAGGCAGGGCCTAAACCAAAAAAAATAACTTTGTGCTGCTAGCGATTATCTGTAGAGTGACTGTGCAGCGAGAGGGGAGGATTTTAGTGTGTGCAGCAACGCTGGTTCTAAGGCTGCCTGCCATTGACGCTGTAGAAATTGCTTGTGTGGACCATCATATCTGATTACAGGCTGCCTGCCTATGATAGAGGGGCAATTATGTGGTGTAGTAGCTGAGCTGCCTGCCTGCTAGTGACAGTCTAAAAATTGCTTGAGTGGACCATCAGATCTGATTACAGCCTGCCTGCCTGCGACAAAAGGGGCAATTAATTGGATGTAGTAGCTGAGCCACCTGCCTGCTAGTCACAGTCTAAAAATTGCTTGAGTGGACCATCAGATCTGATTACAGTCTGCCTGCCTGCCTGTGACAAAGGGGCAATTAATTGGGTGTAGTAGCTGAGCTGCCTGCCTGCTAGTGACAGTCTAAAAATTGCTTGAGTGGACCATCACATCTGATTACAGGCTGTCTGCCTGTGACAAAGGGGAAATTAATTGGTTGTAGTAGCTGAGCTGCCTGCCTGCTAGTGACAGTGTAAAAAATTGCTTGAGTGGACCATCAGATCTGATTACAGGCTGCATGCCTGCCTGTGACAAAAGTGTCAATTAATTGGGTTGTAGCTGAGCTGCCTGCTAGTGACAGTCTAAAAATTGCTTGAGTGGACCATCAGATCTTATTACAGCCTGCCTGCCTGCCTGTGACAAAGGGGCAATTAATTGGGTGTAGTAGCTGAGCTGCCTGCCTGCTAGTGACAGTCTAAAAAATTGCATGAGAGGACCATCAGATCTGATTACAGCCTGCCTGCCTTCCTGTGACAAAGGGGCAAATAATTGGGTGTAGTAGCTGAGCTGCCTGCCTGCTAGTGACAGTCTAAAAATTGCTTGAGTGGACCATCACATCTGATTACAGGCTGTCTGCCTGTGACAAAGGGGAAATTAATTGGTTGTAGTAGCTGAGCTGCCTGCCTGCTAGTGACAATCTAAAAATTGCTTGAGTGGACCATCAGATCTGATTACAGCTGCCTGCCTGCCTGTGACAAAAGTGTCAATTAATTGGGTGTAGTAGCTGAGCTGCCTGCTAGTGACAGTCTAAAAATTGCTTGAGTGGACCATCAGATCTTATTACAGCCTGCCTGCCTGCCTGTGACAAAGGGGCAATTAATTGGGTGTAGTAGCTGAGCTGCCTGCCTGCTAGTGACAGTCTAAAAATTGCATGAGAGGACCATTAGATCTGATTACAGCCTGCCTGCCTTCCTGTGACAAAGGGGCAAATAATTGGGTGTAGTAGCTGAGCTGCCTGCCTGCTAGTGACAGTCTAAAAATTACATGAGTGGACCATCACATTTGATTACAGGCTGCCTGCCTGCCTGTGACAAAGGGGCAATTAATTGGGTGTAGTAGCTGAGCTGCCTGCCTGCTAGTGACAGTCTAAAAATTGTTTGAGTGGACCATCAGATCTGATTACAACCTGCCTGCCTGTGACAAAAGGGGCAATTAATTGGGTATAGTAGCTGAGCTGCCTGCCTGCTAGTGACAGTCTAAAAATTGCTTGAGTGGACCATCAGATCCGATTACAGGCTGCCTGCCTGCATGTGACAAAGGGGCAATTAATTGGGTGTAGTAGCTGAGCTGCCTAGCCCTGACAGTGTATAAAATAGCTTTAGTGGAGCATCACATCTGAATAGTAAGCTGCCTGACTGTGTTAAGGGGGCAATAAATTTGTTGGAGTAGTACAGCTGCCTGGCCCTGACAGTGTGCAAATACCTTTAGTGGAGCATCACATCTGAATAGTAAGCTGCCTGACTGTGTTAAAGGGGCAATAAATTTGTGTGTATTAAAAAAAACCTAGATGATCTAACCTTCATTAAAATGAACCATGCATGGGTTTCAAATGATTTTGGTCCCACCTTCCCCTCAGGACACATAGGTTGTCAGCAAAATGGCTCGTTTTGTTGTCGTCTTCCTATGAATTATCAAAATTCCTCCATTTACAGCTGCAGAACGTCCAGCATACACCTCAAGCTACAGTGGTGTTCAAAAGTCCTGCATAGACGTGAAGAAAACTATATATTTCATACTTCTGCATCTCTACAGTGAAACTGGTGGAACATATATGTTTTTGTAATCCCTCATTGTATGCCATACTCATTTTTGAATGTCCCAAGTGTATAAATTGTTATGGTATGCGCATTTTTGATAATTTTTTTATAGCATAACCATACCTACACCAGTACAGTGTGTAGAATGGTGAACAGGTTTCTAAGTTCATTAACTTCCAATGCAAGTTCACACAGACTTAAATTTTACTTTTTAAGATTTATTATTTTTTATTTATTTCAGAGTCCTGAAAAGGGCCTTTTGAGTGAATCTTTAGCTTCTAATACAGTGGTTCTCAACCTTTCTAATGCCGTGACCCGCAATACAGTTCCTCATGTTGCGGTGACCCCCAAAACCAAAAAATAAGTACAGTCCTCCATACAATATTATGGGCACCACATAGTCCTCATACAGTATTATGGGCCAAATATAATGCTCCATAAAGAATATTGGACCCCAAATAATTCTCCATACAGGATACTGGTCCCCATATAATGCTCCATACAAAATATGGAGCTCTCTGCACTGTGCTGCGTTCTGCACTGTTATGGCTCAGGAAAGGGCACTGTGGAAAGACTCCCCATTATCATCATCAGTGCCTCCCCATTATCATCATCATTGCCTCCCCATCATCATTGCCTCCTCGTCATCATTGCCTGCCCATCATCATTGGCTCCCCATAATCATCATTGCCTGCCCATCATCATTGGCTCCCCATCATCATTATTGCCTGCCCATCATCATTGGCTCCCCATCATCATCATCATTGCCTGCCCATCATCATTGGCTCCCCATCATCATCATTGCCTGCCCTTTCATCATCATTGCCTGCCCATCATCACTGGCTCCCCATCATTATCATTGCCTCCCCATCATCATCATTGCCTGCCCATCATCATTGTCTCCCCATCATCATCATCTTTGCCTGCCCATCATCATTGGCTCCCCATCATCATCATCATTGCCTGCCCATCATCATTGGCTCCCCATCATCATCCCCTCCTCACCACCATCACTGCCTCCCCCACCACCATCACACATACAGCACCACACACAGACAGCACCGCAGCACTCTCTCACATACACGCAGGCAGACACACACACACTGATACACACAGTCACATACACCTCACCTCTCACCTGTCCGGCGCCCGCACTTACTCTGCCACAGCCAGCCGCTGAATGGTGACGTCATCCAGCGGCGCTGCTGTGACAGGAAGCGCAGGCGCACCCTGGAGCCCGGAGCTGCGGAGGCACGGGGAGAGGTAAGTATTGGCCACTTGCTCAGGCCGGGTCCCCCCTCTCCCGCACAGGGGACTCACCGACCCGCCGCTCAGCTCCAGAGGGTCCCGGGCCGCTGCACTGTGTCTCCGTGGGGGGAGGAATTGCTGCTGCCACGCCGCTCCCACACACATGCTGCCTGGGGCAGACTGCCCGCCCACGCTACGCCATGGGCTAAAGCCATTGGAAATATGTATTTTCCAATGGCTTTAAGCCAGTGGTCCCAACCTTTTTTGCACCAGGGACCGGCTTCAAGAAATACCATTCTTCCATGGCCCGCAGGGCAGGGATGGAAGTGTGGCAGGGGTGGGGCTTTGGTCATAAGGGGCGGGGCTATGGACGGGGTTGTAGTTTAGTAGTACTGCATACTCATCATTTAATTATAACATTTATAATGTGAATGTGACTCCCTTGTATACAAGGCTCCGCTCCCACCCTTGTATGCATGGCTCCGCTCCCACCCTTGTTTATATGGCTCCGCTCCCAACCTCCCATCCTGTATACATGGCTCCGCTCCCAACCTCCCATCCTGTATACATGGCTCTGCTCCCACCCTCCCATCCTGTATACATGGCTCCGCTCCCACCCTCCAATCCTATATACATGGCTCCGCTCCCACCCTCCCATCCTGTATACATGGCTCCGCTCCCACCCTCCCATCCTGTATACATGGCTCTGCTCCCACCCTCCCATCCTGTATACATGGCTCTTCTCCCAACCTCCCATCCTGTATACATGGCTCCGCTCCCAACCTCCCATTTCCTGTATATATGGCTCCGCTCCCAACCTCTCATCCTGTATACATGGCTCTGCTCCCACCCTCCCATCCTGTATACATGGCTCCGCTCCACCCTCCCATCCTGTATACATGGCTCCGCTCCCACCCTCCTGTTGTGAATGGACTTGAAATGAGTTCTGAGCAGAGGCTCCCTCTGGTGGTTACAAGCGGTACTGGACTGTCCAGTGAAGATTGTGAGGATTGGGAATCAGGTGTTACTGACTGGTCTTATATAAGGGAGTCGCCTTCCCATCAGGGTTGCCGGTGATCAATTGTTCTGGTCTCAATCCTTGATTCCTGTTTCCTTTGTAGCCTGCTGTGTCGTGTCTGCATCTCCTGCTAACAGATAAGACATTTTCTTCTTTTTGTTTTTTGTGCTTGATTTTTGCATTTTGTCCTGCACTTCTGTGGGGGCCTTCAGGGTCCCCCCCGGGGGCTTTTGCCCTCTCAGTTTAGTTCAGCCATGATGTTTGTACATTTGCTTTTTCCAGTTTTTTGCAGTGGCTGCTGTTTTGATTTTGTTACACAGAGAACTAATTTAGTTGGGTAGAGGTCGTGTGATCTCAGGTGTTTTTGAATTGTAGAGTTGGTGCTTTTCAGGGTTTTTTGGGATTGCAGTAAGTGCCTTCCTATCCTTTTCTATTTAGGTAGTTTGGGCCCCAACGTTTTGCTCTACTATTTTCTGTCTGTGTCAGTATTTTTCTTGTCTAACCGCCATTACAGTTTGGGGGCTTTCTATGTTCTTTGGGAATCTGCTCCGGGCAGATAGTTTTTCCTCTTTCTATCTTTAGGTGTAGTTAGTTTCTCAGGCTGTGACGAGGCGTTAGGACCAACGTAGGAACGCTCACGGCTGCCTCTAGTGTGTGGTGGTTAGTCAGGGTACTGCAATCTCATAGATTACAACTGCTCTGGTGTATTGCCTTTTTTACCTGCACTCCTCAGCTACCGAAACATAACAGTATCACCGGCCTAAAAAATTGAATTTGTATGGTACTCACAGAAGGGAAAAAAATATTGTGAAAGAAAATAGGTTGTCAGAGTTGTCAAGATATTTTTTCGTTTGTTGCATTTTTTTTTTCCTCTGTATCTCTGGGTGCTGGGGAGGATTTTTTTTCTCAATGGGTTTGCACAGTTGTTGGCGTGTGGATCAGCTTGCCACTGAGGTTGGAGTATTGCTACCTATCTTGCTAGGTTGCCTGTTGTGGAACCTAGGATTCCATGCCAGATTTGTTTTTGGGGGATCGAGCCAAGTTTCTGAATTTCAAAAATAATTGTAAATTGTTTTTTGCCTTAAAATCTAAGT